>SJYV01035768.1:1003513-1045866 GCA_006410875.1 Neotragus pygmaeus
TCCAAACCTCTGCCTCCAAACACAGTAAATGAAATGCTAATCTATCACCAGCAAATTTAGGCTGACAATACTGTGCATCGACCACATTGATGACATTGATTACATTTCAAATATTTACAATACAGTGAGACAAGCCTAATTTATTCTCTAAAGAGTTCAAGGTAGGTCTCACCGTTTTTGAGGGGGAAGACAATGGAGGAATGTTTGTGGTTGCTATCTGCAATAATCTGATGCTGACAGAGAGTAGTATTTTATTTAGTAATTAACAGTGTAAAGGGGAGAGAAGCTGTCATGTTGGTTCTTAAGCTGGGGAATGTGATGAAAGATGATATCTGCGATCTCATCCTTTCCACTTGTTTAGGATTGTCAGGATGAGAAATGTCAGCATTATGAAAGCTCGGCTCTGCTCTTGATATGATAAAACCCTTCAAAAGCCAGTCTTCCTCGCTTCCCTTGTCCCCCTCCTTTCTCCCTCTCTCTGCACTTGCTTTTTTATTTATCCTGTTTTGTTAGATGGCAGAAATATAATTCTTTTCTTTCTTCCTATTATAAGCCACCATTTTTGTTTTATTATATGTTTCACAACCCCTAATGCCCCACTGAAAATTACCTTGTTAAATGACAGTGTTTCAAAGCCATGAATCCTTTCCACCATTCCCTCAGAGGTTTGAAACAGTCAACAGACTGTAAAGAATAAATAATAAAAAAGTATTGATTATTTTGATGACTGTGAGATTCAATTAAGTATTAATTTTGCCCTCCAGTGGACCTATCAAGGTATTCAAAAGGGAGGATTCAGCTCAGCTAAATGCGTGCTGAGTGCTTCAGCCTTAAATAGGGAGAAAATGTGTTTACCTACAGTATTTGAAGAAGTGCATTGATGCACAGAGTCCAATATTTAAGTGCTGTGCAAATTAAGCCCTGGTGACAGTGACATTGTTTTCTGTGGTATGAGTATTGACTAAAGAAGTGCATTTGATGACAGCTTAAACTATTTGTATTGATTAACATTTTCATAGATTATCATGTGTCATATCAAATTCACTTTTCAGGCATGAATACATTAAAAAAAAATAACCACAGGCAAACTGCAACCAATGTAATGATGGGACAGGGAGCGTGTGGCCCCACCTGCACTGGCACTGGTCACCTGTTTCCTGCTCAGGAACCATTTAGGCATGAACTTGGCAATAAATAGCTCCCAGATAACGCAAAAGGGGCACTTTTGGCTTTTCTGCATCCGATATCGGTGCCACCACAGTATCATGCGTCTTAGTTAGCAAGTGGAATAAAAGGCTTCCTTTGGAAAATATTGCTGAACCTAAGATGCCCTCCTAATGAGCTGAAGATAAAGCAGATTTAAAATATTGAGGGGGGGTAAAGTTTGCCTTTTTGGAGGTGATCTTTTTCTTTTTCTTTAATGCTCTGGGAGTAGGGTGCTCTAGGTATCCGAATTGTTGAACAGAGTTTGTAAGTATTTTTTTTCCAATTCCTTTCAAAAACTGTAAACCAATTTTCATCTCTTTTGTTGTTTGCTTTCAAATGTTCATTTGATTTGGAGTCAGCTGCAGTCCCAAATCTGGGACCAGTAAAGTCAACTTCTAAAGATACTGCTAGAATTTACATAAGAAATCTCTTTCATTTCATTGAAAGCCTTTGGAGGACTCTTCTCCCTGTCTCTCTCTCTCTTTTTTTTTTTTTTTTTTTCTGCTCTCGGGATAGGGTTTAATTGCTTCTCCCCCAGGGAGAGGGCTTCCTAAAATAGCCCATGGGTCCTCCCTAGGGTGCTCCTTCCTTTGAGTCTGTTGCCCAAGTACAAACCCCACACTTTCCTCCCCCCGCCCCCCTTCCTGCATTCAAGACAGCACGAGGTGTAAAAACATTCGCACAAAAGCACATCCCACAATTAAAGCTGTGTTGGTTAGGTTGCTTTCAAAGAAGTTTTTTCTTTCCTTTTTTTTTTTTCCCCTCTCGGAAGCCTCCTGCATCTCTCATGCTAGTTGAGCTTTAATAGGGTGGGGAGGAATGGAGAACTCGGATCCGTAATAGCTCTTCACTTGACTGCAGCCAGCAATAACAGCGGGAGCAGTCAGAGATAAGAGAGAGGGGAGAGAGGGAGTGTGTGTGTGTGGAAGAGAGAGAGAAGAGGAGAGGGAGACAAGGACACGCACACACTCAAGCGGCCACTTTTTTTTCCTCCCCTTCACTCTTTTCCCCCATCCTAGGATCCAATGATAGCTGGACAAGTCAGTAAGCCCTTGCTGTCAGTGCGGAGTGAAATGAATGCGGAGTTGAGAGGTGAGGACAAGGCTGCTACTTCAGACAGCGAGCTGAATGAGCCCCTGCTTGCGCCCGTGGAATCAAATGACAGCGAGGACACTCCCAGCAAGCTCTTCGGTAAGTCTGTCTAGGTATTTCATTTCACTCCTACCATGGTGTCCGGAAGAGCCATCCACACCCCCACCCCTCCTCTTTTTCGCCCCCCTTGTTCATTCAATTTTCTTCTAAGTACCAAAGAGGATCTTGGCATCTTGGAGGGGGCTGAGCCACCCCAGCTGATGCCAGGCTGGCAGGGAGGGTGTCCTCCAAACTTTTTCCGACCAGGAACTTCTTCCTGCCCCTTTGGACTGGTCAGATACTGCTAGCGTCCCCAGGCTAGAAATCACTGGGGGGAAAAAACGAAGATGAAAATCATCATCAGGAAATCAGTTCCATTGTGAGAATTGGTTAACGTTTATTGAATAAATATCGACTCGGTTTCGGGTTGCTTCGCCGCCTTTTGTTAAGGGGAAGGAGAGTAAAGAGTTATTATCTGTAGTCAAAAGACCAAATAGGGGAACTGAAAAAATATCAATACTGGTCATTCTCTGCAGGTAAACAAAGGTGGCTCCTGGTATGGCTCAAAGACATAACATTTTGTAATCACAATTAGAATGAACGTCTTTTCTTTTACAAGACTGATGAGGGAAGAAAATAGGTGCTTGGCATCCCTCCCCTCAGCCATTCCCTTTTAACAGATGTTTACAGCCTCATCCTAAATGTGGAGGCAGCCCAGATCCTTTCTAGAAATCTTTGTTTCGTAAACAAAACAAGAACAAGCAGAGTGCCACTCCAGCAAAGACATCTGTCATTCAAACAGACGACACTCTGTAAGCCAACTCAAGCAACTCTGATCTCTAATCAGTAAGGGGACCAGGCTGTGTTGAGGCGTGTGACTGAGTGATGGATGGTGATAGATGTCTCTGCTGGAGAAGCACTTTATGGGATAGAGTGACATTAGGTTTTCAGAATAGTTGTTCCTGAAACACTTGCTTTTAATTATTTCCAAGTGTTTAAATACTTATGACACTAAATGTATATTATATATACACATATATAACACATACTAACCTGTTCATACCTATGTATACTAACCTGAGATATATGTGAGATATATTGATACCTGATCAATATTATATATATATATATATATATATATTGATGAGGAAGAGAAGAAGTTAAAAACAGTCAAGTGCCTGAATTTTAAAGAAACACAGCATCATAGTATAGACTGATTTTCTAAGAAAGTTATTAATTCAATTAAAAAGATAAGTTGAAAAATGCAAAACTACAGAAAGAAAGCACCATAGATAGTTTGGCAACTTCAGGCCAGCTTCAGCAAAGGAGCTTTCGTCTGGTTTTAAATACTCACTCAATCTAACATTAGAGGAGTGTTGCAGAGAAACTTTCTGTATCAGATTTTCTGTTGGTAAAAGGCTGTTTTATACTTAACAGTATAATAGATGCCAGTTACAAGAAATTTGGTCCTATGACCCTTTCTTGGAAAAGCAGCAGTTTCATCTCTGACATAAATTTTCCATACCTAGGCATTAAGGTTTTAGCATTTTCACTCTCAAGAAATATTTTGTTGTAGTCTAAGTTTTTATCTGTGTGGGAAGAGTTATGTCCTAAAATACTCATTTCATTTCAAAGGGTTAGTGAGAGAAGGCAGATAAAATTGTAAATTACAGGAAGGCCAAAGTTGAGCTCCAGGCTCTTTGATGTTGAATATACTAATACCAAGCACTTTGACTTTTAAAATATAATCAATTATGAATTCAACGTAACTGCAGATAATGAATTATGTGTTCTTAAACTTTGCGTGCATTTTTAAAAAGTAAATGTTCTTTGTAGACTTTGACTTGAAACCCCAAATTGTTTTTTTTCCCCAAGTAAAGCAGTTACTTTGACTTCTCAACATTTGTTTAGATTTTCCAGTGTTGAAAATTGTCATAGATTTGTTATGTCACCTTTTACTGATTGGCGTGGTGTGTAGAGAAATAAACTTAAAAAAAAAATCCAAGGTGGGAGGGTGATCAAAGAAATTTGAATGAAAATTTCTTTGAAAAAATATTTTTTAAGTGGAATCTTTACAGAGTAAACTGAAGAACCATAGTGAACTTTAGAAATGTTAGTAGGTTTTAGAGGATACTCGTCTTTACTTTTTGGAATGCTTACCTTCTGAGTCTGTGGCTTCCCCTGCAAACTCGACATCTTATATCTAATATATCTTGTTTATTCACTTAATTTTATTTGATCTCTAGAGTGCTTTTTAAACACCATGTGAATATTTTCCGGTTTCTATTAGATAAAGTAGAAACCAGCAGATGAGCAGTTTTAAAAGCTTAAGAAAAAAACTGAAGAAAATATGAGACAGACAGACTAGAAAGCACCCTAGAGGAATGCCTTTTTTTCCAAACTGATTTTACTGTGAAATTCTGATAGATGGAAAATTAAATTGAATATTTATCCTGTCCATTTCATTTGACAATAATCTTGCCACTTATTCTCTCAATATTCTTGCAGGTTTCCTTAGCTACTAGGTCTGTTCTGCTCTCACCTTTAAATATTATTGGGACTTAGCATTAGGAATTCTAGTTTATGTTACTGGCTAAAACTTTTTAGTATAACTCTCTCAGAATTTTTCTCAGCTTTGGCAACACTTAACTGATACTAATTTAATGGACGATTATTATATGACCTGAGTATGTTCAAGTTTTTCATTTTTAATATATGGCTATGATTATACTCTTCTCTTGGTAATGGAGAATTGCATTCTTCCCAAATAACTGAGAGTGTCCAGGTTTATCTCTAAACAATGATTTTCTAACATATTCTCTCAAACCATGCTTCTTGTAGCATGTTCCTTGTATTTTTGAAAACCAAGCTTCTGGAATGAAAGGAGAAGATTAAGACAGTTTTTTTGTGTATAATGTGTTTACTTTTGTGGAGAGACATTTACTGACAGGAGACAAAGTTCCATTTTTTATTGTAACCGAAATTTCAGTATAAATAGAATTCTTTGGAGCTCCATCCTCATTTTGTGTCTTGTTAAATTAGCAGTCCAGAAGACAAGTCTGTTTCTCTCACAGTATGACACCTTCAGCCCAAAAGTACAGGAGAAAGGCTAATACAGATGCCCTCTATGGATAAACAAAGGAAATTCCAGGAACCATTGGGCCTTTTATGCCTCTCCTTAAATTGCACCTCTGCACTTAACAGCATCCAAAGGGAAACATACTGTGCAGACTGTTTCAGTGCTCTGAGCGGCTCAGCATACCAGAAGAAGAAACCAGCAGCCCATATGCCAGCCTAAGGAGAAAGTTCAGAAAAGGACCCTTGTGCTTTATAAAGTAATTACATCAGAGGTAATGTTTTGCTTAACTTGAACAGCCATGGAAACTAAAGTACACTTAGGAGAGATGAATTCACATTTCATTGAGAAACATGTGGTTAGCCCGTTCTCTGTGATATCATTAAGCAGTGCGTTATTTGTTCCTGTAAAGACGGTGGAAGAAGTCTTCCCTTTTCAGTTTCTGACTGTGTTATGCTAAGCTCTGAGCCGGAGGAAGCAGTATGGGGGAAGAGTAGACTTGCTCTTCAGGAAGTATTGCCAGAGAATCTGGTTCTCTGTCTCCCTGTGTTTCAGCCTTGTGATCAGATGAGTGATGCCACACAGGGCCAGTCATTTAATATGTGATGAGCGATGTCCATATTCGAAACCACTCTCAAAACTGGCCTTTGGCAAACAATCTCAAAGGGAAGAGGTTGCTGTGTTTCTCTAGTGACATTTATGGCGCTTGTGTCAATGTGGTGCTTCGTTTTTAGTTATGCCCATCAAGAATTCAATGTTCCACATTCAGTCAAGTTGGATGCTAAAATTCAAATGGTAGCATCAACAACTTGGTGAGGAAAAGGGCCCCAGAAAGGATAAAAATAATATATATCCCTAGAAAAAAATCTGTACTAAAGTTTTCCCATGCAGTCACAGCAGCAGAAGTGAGATCATATAAAACATGCCCTAAATATTTTCTCTCATATATATTTGAAATTCGAAAGATGATTTATTAACAGTCTTCCTCCTGGGAATATTTTTATTGTTTCAAGTTAAATCTTATGATTGCTTTTCTTGCAGTCCCAACTACCTTTCGTGGCTGGGTTAGTTGCTTACTTATACCCACTGCATGGGAACTGGGCACACAGCTCTAAAGCCTTGAGCTGAGACATTTAGCAAACAAACAAAAACATTCACAAACATTGTACCTGAAATAAAAATTAGTGGTTGGTTTTCTCTTATGATTCTCTTATGTGTGTTTTTAGGTTAAAAGCAATGATACTTGCATGGAATGATACTTATAAGGGTGGGTATTTTCAATGTCATTAATTTATGAACTATTGCAAAAGGATTGAAAGTTGGGTCAGTGATTCTTAGCCTAGAAAATGCACTCTCTCTGGGGTTTTTCATTTCCTTTCCTTTCTGTTATCTTTCTCATAGAAACATGCATTAGGAGATTTTTTTTTTTAATTGCCATCGAGTTTGACTTGATTAGAATTTATGACAGTGGAGTCGTTTCCAATGACAAAAGGATAAAGAACTAAATTTTCTGTCACCCCTTGAGACAGTGGTCTCTGCAGGTCAGCGTGGAGGTCATTGGTGGGGTGTTATAAGAACTGCACTTTGTGGTAAAGCTGCCTCTCGCCTGTGCATTAGTGAAGGCCTTCATCAAGGCATCACTTTATTTAAACATCTTTCAATGTCTTGATATTTATAATATTCTGACAAAATAAGCTGGGGCCAAGGAATCAGTAATGGGGCTTAAGCCCAAGAGGGATTTAGCTGGGAGTTGATAAGAAAAATTCCCGAGAGAAACAGATGTATTGAAAATACGTACCATGCTTTGGATCTTTAAAAGTTTCAATATATGGCTATTGAAAATAAATACTAGTTTTTCACTGAGGAAAGTGTGTTTTGCTAGAGAAACCTTAAAATAACATCTTTTAAAGTTAACTAATCTGAGTCAGAGATTAGAGTTAACCAGTGATTTAAAAGAAACCAGTAGAAACGTCAATTTGCATAAGTAAGTGAGGGGCATGATAAGGTATTTGTCAAAAATCAATTCTGGTTTCATAGTCAAACAAGCCCATGCGGTGTTGTTCTCTGATTACTGAGTGGGGAGTGTGCCTGTAGGGGCATTTCTTAACATTTAAGAAAGTCTACTGCACCTACGTATTTCTTTATAAAATCCCTTGTGTATGTTTAGACAAATTAAGTTTAGTGTCCCTCCTCTCACCAAAAAGTATTAATATACTGCACTGATAAATAAATCCACTTTGAATAGCACTAATGTGTAAGCTTGGAAATAAAAATAAATTCCTATGAAATGTCTCTGATGTTCAAACTTCTCACCATGTTCTCACTATGTTACTCTGAACTACGTTCATTTCTATGGGTCACTGTGATGGACGAAAGTGCACCATATATGACATAGATTCAGTGGGAACTTTCTCAGTGTTTTCTTTTTCCATCTCTTTGCCATGCTTGGGGTACTGAGGTCAGACCTCTGTATAAAGACTAAAGTTCTATATTGCAGTATCTGAAGATGCTACTACTTTGTAATATATTAGTGAATCAAAATGCAGATACAAATTTACACTTTTTCTTTCATTTTGATTGCTAGGATGCTTATAGTTTGTTGTCCTTGTGGTTAAGTGGTCCTATAAACAAGGGGAAAGAAGGTGAAGTATTAGAAATCACATTACTCTGTACCATCACCCCTTCAAATGATCCCTTTTTAGTATTTTTAATGTCTGGGAGGTTTTGATTTAAAGGTTACATGACATTATAATATTTTTGTAGTTCATACAGCTTGGTATATGTCATAATTAATAAATAGAGGGGCATTCTGGATTCAGGCTCCCAAGGCTCAGCTCTTTAGTAGATTGTTTTCTTTGCTAATTACCTAATTTATTGACAGAGTATTATTCTTTCCAAGAACTGACCAAATAAATATTTCTCCCACTTCAAAAACAAGATATAAGTGACTTTTGGCAGTGGACTTTACTGGTTGTTAGACAGTAAACAGATAATTTGTGAGAGAGCAGGTATTTTCTTTGATTGGCGACCTTGCTGGTTTATGTTTGGGGATTAATAATACATCAGACATTCACACATTAAAAAGAAAGTAGATGTGAAGGAGGAAGCATGAAGGATGTGGCTCTGCTATTGGGCTGCTCCTGATTATCCGGGACCTCCCTGGGAATGGGGGCCATCGGAGGAGCCAGCGCTTGCCCAAATTTGCACCTGGCTCCACTTCTCCTGTTTCTTGATTTTCATATGCTAAAGAAAACGATAGCAAAGTGTTTATACCAAACTGGCACCCTGTCAGGGGGCAATCTGTGCAAAGCTTCCTGCTGTCAGGTTAATAAATTTTTTAAAAATATCCAAAGGCAGAGGTAGCTAGAGAAAGCTCATAGTGACAGTTGCCATTCTCCACTGGATGGGTGGACGGCCGATGTGGGTCTGAAATTTTCTTGTTTATTGCCTTCCTAGGTTCTGTACTTCGCTGGTGTTTTTGTTCAGCTGTCCTTTTATGAAAGCCATTTCAGTCTTAGTTTTTAAATGTTTTTCCCGTTTAAATTTCCAGTGTCTTTTCTTTGAGAAGGAAAGAAGTGAGCATAGTTTGTTTTGAAATGGTATTTTACAGTTGCACATATACCCTATGCGATGGGCCTGAATGAGGTTCTAAATTTGTCAACACTGGGCTTTTCTTTCAAAATAGCTTCAAGTAATGTTTATATTAAAATTCATTCATAAAGGACTACTTGGGCTTTGGCATTCTGGGGGCTGCTGATGAGGTGTGTTTATTAAACCTGTTGACTTGACTCTGTTTGAAATGTAAACTCCTACCTTCTGCTTCTCAAAATCAAGAGAAAATGTATCTTAAAAAAAATGATACAAGTGAACTTACTTACAAAACAAAAATAGACCCACACAAATAGAAAACAAATTTATGGTTACAAAAGGGAATAGCAGGAGTTGAAGGGAAGATAAATTAGGAGTTTGGGATTAACATATACACACTATTGTATATAAAACAGATAAACAACAAAGACCTACTGTATAACACAGGGAACTCTGTTCAAGATCTTGTAATAATCTATAATGGAAAATAATCTGAAAAAGAAAATATATATGAGTACATATAACTTTTGTAACTCAATCACTTTGTTGTACACTTGAAACAAACACAGCATTTTAAATTAACTATACTTCAATAAAAAATGATATAAGAAAAAGATAGTCCACCTTAAAAAAAATCAAATTGCCTACAAATATGAAACAAGGGCACACTAGTTTGGTTACATCGCTTACTTTATGTTGAGACACTATTGTGAGCTGTCAAAAATGGACCAATCCTTTTTAATGAGAATGCAGAGGTTAGGAAAAGTAACACTGAATCACTTTGGGTTGGAGAAATTTGTCATTCTCAAAGAAATGGAAATTAACTTTTTGAGTAAGTGCTCAAAGATCATTTTTAAAAACCACCCTAGTCAAGGCACATAACTCCTCTTTTTAATCGTTAACTGATACTTAAAAAACAAACAAACCTAGATGTTAGGTTTTTTCATTTGAGTTTTTTAAAGAGAGTCTAAGCTTATACTTCTCTTATTCTTTCTTTTAAAGTGCTTTTAAGGTCTTAGAGTGGCAAGAACATACTGGTTTTTATTTTCATTAAGATGCAACAACAACATACCTGGAACAACATAGCTAATATATTATGAGTCACTTTTATTAGAGGACTGTACTGCTATCAAAACTATTTGAAAATAGAAAAAATGATCATATTACAATTAAAGGAACTAAGTAACATCATTACATAATTAAATACATTACATAAGAATTTTGTTGTACTGAAGACCATTTGAAAATGGGATTCTATAATGAAACCTGCATTCCTTAAGATGGTGAATAATTTAAAACCTGCTAGCCTGAAAATGAGGTAAAATATTAAGATATTTTTAGGACATTTATCGTGGACCAATGACACCTGACATGAAACAATAAAACAATGTAATGAATGTGTTCTGAGTGCTTTATCTTTTTCTATGAAATAATAGTATATTCCAGATTGATGTACTTTTCAAATATCTTGTGTTATTTTAATTTCATCCTATTAATGAGGGGAAAAAAAACTCAGGTGAGAAAAGTTTGTGAAAGTCAAGAAACCCATATTTAAAGATCAGTATTAATACAGTGTTTTAAATGAACAATGCACATTTTCCATTTTCTTATCACTTCTATGTTTTATCTTGTTTTCCTGCATCTTCTTTCTAAGGCACTATGAATGCACAGTGAATGAATGTAACACTACCCATGTAAAGCACTTGTGTCTACTGTGTGTTCTCTGTTCTTTCTCCTGTGTTTGTGTGATTCAAATTGTCTTGCTAAATTTGTAATATGCATGTGTTTTCTCTATCATAAAATTAAGAAAGGTATCCACACATCACTTAAATGTCCTTCTCTCTTACCTATGTATATTTACAAAAATTGTTTCCAGATAAAATTAATAGCTTGCCAATAAAGGACAACTAGTTATATTATAGCATTGCTTCAGGCACAGTTGGGCTATAATCCAAGTTCCAGTGTCTTTGAAGCTGCTATTCACTGGGCAGAGGAGACAACAGGATTTCTCAGAATTTGTGCAATTTAATTCAGTAAAGAGATTTGGGGGTTTCTATACAGTTTGATTTATATGGAACAGATTTTAAAAACATGCAAAACTTGCCCATGCTAAAGAAAACTCTAAATATTGGGAACTTAAATATTTGTCTACTTGTGAGATATACATATGCTACAATGTCTATTTATCTTTTTCTTTTTTAAAGTAAAAGGCATTTGTGCAATAGGCAGTAAGCACAATTTTGGTTACACATTTCTGAAAGAATTACATGTGCCTAAACATATATTTACATATACACATAGCAAGATATGATGGGTGTTGCATGAAAAGAAATCACATTTTAAACATTTGCTTTTAGAATAGTTGTGGTGTAATTAATCTCCTTTTGCAGTTCTTGATGGCCATATATGTGATGATTTGTCTTTTCATATCAATATGGCAAGATCTATTTTTATAAATTAATGGTTTGGGGTTACTTATTGCATGAAAGAATCATCATGGTTAAAGTAGAAGATGGGCTGAGGATTAATTAGATTTGAAAATGCAAACATTTGAAGCTGTTTAAAAAGCATGAAAAATTATTATTGCACAATGAATTCTTGCAAAACCAACCAAGGGTAGAAGAGAATAAAAAATTAAATAAGAAAACACATTTTTTTCCCATACTAAAAAGTATACAGATGCAGAAATGGTTTGTAGGGTGAAATGCCCTTTTCCAAACCTGATTTTTTTCTTCTTTAGCATACCTAATTTCATTTAGTAAAATATCAAAGAATAGAAATGTGTCCAAAAGAAAATATTCAGTTTTCAAAATGAGAGGCATGAAAGGAATATCAAATAAAGTTAACACTTTAATGACTGTTTAATTATATTTATGTACTTCACTGTTATGTATACAGGGGTAAATATTCAAGATAGGGATTACTTGATATTTGTGGGAAAACTTTCATACAGTTTTGGAAAGCAACATGCATCGTTGTTTTAGATTAGCTCATCTTATTCTGACTTCTAAAATCAAGGCAGGTTTTATTCTTAAGAGCTACCTAAGGAATTGCTCAAATTTTCAGCTGTACAAGTCTATTTCTTCACTTTAGTCTTGAATCTTTACTTCTCCAATTATATTTCATGCTCATAGTAATTCTGCAACAATTTAATAGGAATTTGCAGGCAATCAGAAAAGTATTGAAATTAAGCATTACTTTAAAAGGAATTAAGGTCTACAGCTGCCTGCTTTAAAAAAAACAAGCAAACAACACAAAAAAACTGGTCGGATTGGAGATTGCTGATGGCATTGACATGGTTGTATTAGCCTAGGATGGTAGCTACCTGTCTTGTCGGCTGTAGTGTATCAATATGTTTTTATAATGATACAATAACCTGAACCCTGTAACAGTTTATGGTCCTTTTGAGAATTCTTATGGATTCTTAGAGTGNGGGGGTTTGAATGATCAGATCCTGTCTCTTATACACATCTAGATGTGTATAAGAGACAGGTATCAATATGTTTTTATAATGATACAATAACCTGAACCCTGTAACAGTTTATGGTCCTTTTGAGAATTCTTATGGATTCTTAGAGTGACGGAGGTCTGAGAAAAGATCTTGAAAGCTTTCACAAAATCTGGCTAGGTGACAGAAAGCTAGCATGACTGTGATTTAGCTGTTAAGGAATCCTATTGACTGGGAACATCATTAAACTTTTAAGTTAAAACAAAAATCACAAGACAAATGGTAGCTATGAAGGGCAAAGCGTACCCAGAAGGACGGCAGAAATTAAAAAGTGCTGAAGGGTCTGAGATAAAAGGCAAAATTCAGCAAGCTCAATGTTGATCTGAGTATTCTACTTAGAAAAAGGATTTTTGTTCATATACTGTTCTGAGTAGTGCCATGTGTCCTGAAAATCGGTATGAGTACATTTCCTTCCTGGGATCTATCGGACTTCGTGATTGCTTTTTTATTTTCCCTGACTCTTTTTAGTCAATGATAAATAAATAACTTGAATTTTTAATCTGGCACCCATGAAATATAAAACCAGAAGCAGCAGGAAATAACCAGGACAAGTAACTTCACATCAGTTTATGCCCACAGATATCAATCTTCTTAACATGGGTAATACTGCTAATTTCTCTTGGCTTTTTAAAATACACTTCCACACGAGCTCTCAAAACCCATAAAAGTGTGGCACGTAAAGTAAATTGTTTGTCGCTTGCCGACGACCTGCCATATTTATTGTCAGGAGAAATGGACATTCTCTGGAAGAGCAGTTGTTAAAGGCCAAACAATTTTTAAAGATGGCAAAGATGCGTGAGGGTTTTCCTTTTTCTAACAATGAGCCACCCCTTCAGACATCAAAAGACAAGATAATAAGACACTTCAAGCACAATTCAAGATTATATTCAACATCTAAAGGCTCATCTCTTGTCAGTTTGCATTTACTCTCTCAGGGATATGATGCTTCTATCATCTTTCTGTCAAGAGGAGTCTGGCAGGAGAGGCGAGGGCTCTTATTTCACACACTTAGGGTTTTTTATCAAATAGCCCACACTCGTTCTGATTCAGCCAAAATGGGGGGATAATTTGAAAAAGGTCATGCACAAGCACAAAAATCTCATATTGATTTGTGTGATTAGAAGGCATTAAAATTGCACGTTTATGTTAGTTGCTGAGATATTTTGTCAGTTTATTTGGTAATACACTTTTGCAGACTAGAAAAAAAAAAGATGACTTAAAAATTTCAAATAGATGGCTGAAAGCTGAAATTGTCTCCTTTAATGTAACCATGTTTGAACATTTAACAAGTGAACGTAAAAATGATTTAATGCCTTTAGTATAACAATATTTGAAATTAGCTTACATAATGAAATACTTCATGCAATGTAAAAGCAAAATGGCACAACTGCGCCTATCGGAGGAGAGAAATATATGTGAAATTATTTTTAAATACTTTAAAAATTGATTTCATATATTTGATATAAGATAAAAGATGACATTTTCAATATAAATGTAATTATGAGGCTAGTTTATAACAGTTATCAAATTTTTAACATTTTGTACTCTGAAATTACAAGGCTATTATATTTGTCTTTTTATGCCATTCTTAGTATATATACCCTTTTCTGGAGAGGATACTAAAGAATAAAGGAATTTTAAAGTTATTATTATTATTCTCTGTCAAAATTCATCACATTTCCTCCTTTGCTCTTTGACACTCACAAAGCCATACAAAGAAGCATTCTATTTTTATTTTTGGTGGTGGGAGAGGGGCAAGTCTATAGGAGTTAGAGGAAACAGTTTTTCCTCTCAAAATAAAACAGTTGATGAAAACAAAACCATGATATCCTGGGATCATTTCTATATTAAATCTTTGAAATTACTTTTCCTAAGAATTTTCATCAACTCTATGTGTCTTCATTTCTTACATTTTTCTTCTTTGCAATAAGTGTTTTGAAACTGACCTTCTTACCTTTGTGCTACTTTCATATATCAAAACAAAGGAGGTGTGCGTATATACAATGTAATTAGGGCATGGAATTAAAACCCATAAGCTGTCCTACTTATTATATGAGTCTTTTCTTTACTCTCCAATTTATGCCTTTAACAAATTCGAGAGTCAGTTCATTGATTCAACAAATATTTGTGAGTGTCCTCTTTGTGGAAAGGAGCTGTGTTCTGAGGACTCAGTGGAGAATCATCAGAGAGAATCAATCACCTAATCCAGTTCTCCCACTGTCAGGATGCTGAGGATGCAAAAATGAACAAGACAGGGTGGCCCCACCGGTAAATAGCCCACAACCAGCATTATACACTGACATTCTATATTTACTTCTTGATGTCATGAGACTCTTCAGGAAATCTTAATCTTAAGTGTTATGCATTCCAGAAGTTATTTATTGGTCAGAACCTAAGAATTTAGAAGAAATATGACCTCCAAAAAGTGAGAAAGAAGAGAAGATTATGAAGTAATTCAGGCCAGAAGGTGTTCATAGTGTTTCCTTAGTTTGGTGCTTATGATTTAAACCAAATGTGATTCTTTAGCAATTGTCCCTTAGTCATGTCCGAAGGATACACGAAGTCGGTTTATCTTTTCCTTTCCTGCTTTTACAATCCTTCCAAGATTCTTGTTTGTTTGTTGTACAATGTAATATAATGGGCAAGGCTCTGGAGTGAGCTGGTTGGATTTGAGTTTGGCTCTGCTACCTGTCCGGAGAAGGCAATGGCAACCCACTCCAGTACTCTTGCCAGGAAGGTCCCATGGATGGAGGAGCCTGGTAGGCTGCAGTCCACGGGATCGCTAGGAGTCAGACATGACTTTACTTTCACTTTCATGTGTTGAAGAAGGAGATGGCAACCCACTCCAGTATTCTTGCCTGGAGAATCCCAGGGACGGTAGAGCCGGGTGGGCTGCCATCTATGGAGTCGCACAGAGTCGGACATTACTGAAGTGACTTAGCAGCAGCTGCTACCTGTCAGTACATTAACATGTTTAAGCCTCAGCTTGTGTGTTGCTCAGGAGTTTTGGACTGTTCGCAACCCCATGGACTGTAGCCCACCAGGCTCTTCTTCCATGGAACTTTCCAGGCAAGAATACTAGAGTAGGTCACTGTTCCCTTCTCCAGGGAATCTTCCCGACCCAGGGATCAAACCTGGTTCTCCTGCATTGCAGGCAGATTCTTTACTGTCTGAGCTACCAGGGAAGCCTCAGCTTCTCCATCTCTAAATGAGTTACAGGAAAGTCTTGAGATGAACATGAGATAACGTGTGTAGAGTCCTACTGAGTGCCTGTAGTGCAGCCAGCAAACACCAGCCTACCATACTTTATTAAGAGTTGAAAATGAACTTGCCATTTTCAGAAAGAATTTGATTAATTTTTAGCAACAGATATCCGAAAACCAACAACCAAAATTGTGAGGACTTTGGAATGAGCCATGGTTCTGGGAAGCATCAGTTCAGTTCAGTTCAGTCTCTCAGTCGTGTCCGACTCTTTTCGACTCCATGAATTGCAGCACGCCAGGCCTCCCTGTCCATCACCAACTCCCAGAGTTCACCCAAACTCATGTCCATTGAGTCGGTGATGCCATCCAGCCATCTCATCCTCGGTCATCCCCTTCTCCTCCTGCCCCCAATCCCTCCCAGCATCAGAGTCTTTTCAAATGAGTCAACTCTTTGCATCAGGTGGCCAAAGTATTAGAGTTTCGGCTTTAGCATCATTCCTTCCAAAGAACACCCAGGACTGATCTCCTTTAGAATGGACTGGTTGGATATCCTTGCAGTCCAAGGGACTCTCAAGAGGAGTCTACTCCAACACCACAGTTCAAAAGCATCAATTCTTTGGCACTCAGCTTTCTTGACAGTTCAACTCTCACATTCATACATGACCACTGGAAAAACCATCCTCTTGACTAGACAGACCTTTGTTGGCAAAGTAACATCTCTGCTTTTGAATATGCTATCTAGGTTGGTCATAACTTTCCTTCCAAGGAGTAAGCATCTTTTAATTTCATTGCTGCAATCACCATCTGCAGTGATTTTGGAGCCTCAAAAAATAAAGTCTGACACTGTTTCCACTGTTTCCTCATCTATTTCCCATGAAGTGATGGGACCAGATGCCATGATCTTAGTTTTCTGAATGTTGAGCTTTAAGCCAATTTTTCACTCTCCTCTTTCACTTTCATCAGAGGCTTTTTAGTTCCTCTTCACTTTCTGCGATAAGGGTGATGTCATCTGCATATCTGAGGTTACTGATATTTCTCCCAGAAATCTTGATTCCAGCTTGTGCTTCTTCTAGCACCCCNCTTTCATCAGAGGCTTTTTAGTTCCTCTTCACTTTCTGCGATAAGGGTGATGTCATCTGCATATCTGAGGTTACTGATATTTCTCCCAGAAATCTTGATTCCAGCTTGTGCTTCTTCTAGCACCCCACATTTTCTTGGCCAAAGAAAGATTCTGTACGTCTTTCCTTCTGATGACAATACTCTTCCTTCTTTAGGAACGTGAGTCACTACTTTCTCTCAAAGTCTGTTCAGGAAAGGATTCAGACTTATAATAGATTATGAGCAGTTTCTAGAAGGGACAGTACTTGATGATCTTCATGTTGAAGAGCATGTGGGCCAAGTGGTGAGCAAGGCTGGAGGGACAGTCCCAATTCTTCCTCTTTTCTAAATTTGAAACGTTGGAGTATGTGATTCTTTCAAATCATAGAAATTTAAAAAATAATTTTGGCAGTGGGAAGTGATATGAAACCATATGTCTGTGGGCGACAGCAAATGCTTCTCTAACTTGTAGATCAACTGGATCGCCTGGTGATGGACTATGTTTGGGTGGTATTCCTCTGAGGTGGACAGTTTTCTCTCTGATGGAACTCGCCACTCTCAGGCCAAGCAGTTATTTCTTTCCACTTTGACCACACTGTTGCCAAATGAAGAACGTAGCATTGGCCTTCAGTTAAATGCTGAGAGTTTTAGAAGATGCCTATGTGACCTTATCAAGGTAAAACTACACAAAGTTTCAGAGAGAGAAACATCCCACTGAAGTCACATGAAGCTAGGGGAAGAAGATAGAGCAGAAAGATTGTAACCAGGGTTCAAATCACTGCTTTTGGCCTATGCTCAGAGCTATGCCTCTTTTGTCTGTTTCCTCTTCTGTAACACAAGAGCTTGAATGACAATCAGATAGGGTGTTTAAGGGACTTCTCAGGTGGCGCTAGAAGTAAAGAACTCTTCCGTCAATGCAGAGACATAATAGATGTGGATTCGATCCCTGGGTCAGGAAGATCCTCTGGAGGAGGGCATGGCAACCCACTCCAGTGTTTTTACCTGGAGAATCCATGGACAGAGGAGCCTGGTGGGCTACGTCCCAAGGGTCGCAAAGAGTTGGACATGACTGAAGTGACTTAGCACACACTCAAGGTGTTAAAGATTACATAAAGGAAAACAAGTTAGGTGCCTGCTCATGGGAGTGTTTAATAAACAGGAGTTACTCTCCTTACCTCTTAGACCAAATGTATCTTTCTGATATTTAGAAGTGACCCTGTAGAGATTCTGGATCAGATATTAATGATCAGATGAGGCAGGGGGTTTGAATGATCAGATCTGCTGTTTGAATGTAACTTTCTCCACAAAAGCCAAACTTCAGCTGAAAATGAGGACTGTAATCTCTGCTCTAGAAACAAAGTGGATTCAGTTAGGTTATGTGTCTTTTCCACCCCAATGGGGAGCTCTTTTTGCCTCCAAAGTCAAGCACTTCTCTCCTAATGTTAGTGATGTGTTGATGAGGTATTTCTTCAGACAAGAATACGGGAGTGGGTTGCCATTTCCTTCTCCAGGGGATCTCCCCTATCCAGGGAGCGAACCCGGGTCTCCCACATTGCAGGCAGACGCTTTAACCTCTGAGCCACCAGAGAAACCTGAGGTATTGGATACTTGGCTGCAAAAAGAAGTCCATGGTGTCTTCATACCTTTGGAGATTTTTATAGCCAATGTTTAATTAGGGCTTTCTAATATTTAAGAATGAACTCTTCATTTTTTTTTTAAAGGAATAAACCAAAACTAAGATAACAATCTCAAAACTCTTTCAGTGCGATACCACTAAGAATTGAACATGCTGTGAATATTTGAATAGGTTACATTTATATTTGAAGCCATATTTGTGGAAAATGTGTTATTACCTTTATTAAGGATATTTAGAGACTTTTGGCTGAGATTATTAAAACCTACTTCCTTTTATAGATACCAATGTGGTCAGAATCACCAAGGGAGAATCTTTCTGTTGTTGTTGTTACCATGGTAACCTCACCTATGTTTAACTATATATTTATTCATGCATTATGCACATTTATCAGAAATTATTGGCATTGCTTAAACCACATATTAATGTGTCAATTCATGTCAATAAATAAGCAGTGATATTGAAAAATATTAAATCATGCTTTCAGATTGAATTAATGTACATGGTTGTGTTCATATTAAGCAGAAGAGACAAACTCTTCTTGAAGCCGTGGTAATGACCATCGCCTTCATGTATAATGTGTCTATTTGACAGTTTTGACTTTCTTCTCTGAATGTATAGATTATTTTCCCCTTTACGTGTCCTAGCTTTTGTTACTGTTTCCTCAGTGAATTTCTTACTGGATAAACAAACAGGTCTGTCTCCACTTTGCTGTGCCACTGGGTAATGGCATCATGGAAAAGATGCTACTGGGAAAACTGATACAAGATTGGGTCTATTTCAGGGTTTATATTGTACAGAGGGAAGAAAACCCACCTCTTCAGGCCATGCCAGGAGTTGGGTACAGATTTATTTACTGAGCCTGTCAGCTAGCTCGAATGTGCTTCTTTCAGGCCTTTCCCTTCTGGCTACCACCCAGAAGATACTTCCATCAAGTACTGCCCCCTATAGCTGAATCTTCCAATGTTTCATTTTTTCATAAAACTTAAGCTGCACTCTTAATTTGTCCTAACTAAAAGTCAGTGCTTAGAAGAGTTGCTTCTTCCAGGTAAGATTTGTTTGTTTGTTTGCTTAACTGATTTTTCTGCCTTTGTGTTCCATAGTGGTTAAAAATCTTTCTCAAAATCCTCAAGACTCTAACAGTCTTAAACAACCCTAAGCATTCATAGTTTATCTTCTTATTTAAACGTTGAAGTAGATGTGCTAACTATTAGACATTGTTGAAGGCAATCGGCCCCATGCTTTTGTCCTACCCTTTGAAAGGACATCTTGGTTCTTGGTCTTCTTATCCTTCAGAGATGCATTTTTTTCCTATCAGATATCAGCCTTTCAGAGAAAAATCTATAGACTCTATTGTGCAGCACATGTTAGCTAATATCACTTCATTTCAATTAGGTTAAAGGGGTGAGGTGCGAATAACCATTTACTATCGTGATGTGATCTCTAAGTTGCTCATTATGAACTCATTGAGAGGTTAATTTATTCAAAATCCTTTATTGTGTCCCAGTCTGCTGCCCACCCTTTTCTGTGGTCAAAAATCTTTGGACCAAGTTTCCTGCTTTCCCAGATTACAATGGAATCTTTCCTTCCCTTGCTTTCCAACTGTTCTCTCATTTTTTTAACCTCTTTTGCAGCCATTTCCAATGTTTGCCTCGTAATACAATGACTTGTGCATTTGTCTGCCTCCCTTGTTGAGGAGCAAGGCTCCAGAGAACAGATAATAGATCCTGCATATTTTAAGTGTCAGATAAATGTTTTTCGAATCGAACTGCTGCTGAATTGGATGTTTCTGGACATCATCCACACTTGGTAAATACTTACTGAATATTAAGGGGAAATAGACTCTACCCACAGGAGTCTACTATTCAACTAAAGTAAGAGAGTGTGTGTGTGTGTGTGTGTGTGTGTNGGTACAGATTTATTTACTGAGCCTGTCAGCTAGCTCGAATGTGCTTCTTTCAGGCCTTTCCCTTCTGGCTACCACCCAGAAGATACTTCCATCAAGTACTGCCCCCTATAGCTGAATCTTCCAATGTTTCATTTTTTCATAAAACTTAAGCTGCACTCTTAATTTGTCCTAACTAAAAGTCAGTGCTTAGAAGAGTTGCTTCTTCCAGGTAAGATTTGTTTGTTTGTTTGCTTAACTGATTTTTCTGCCTTTGTGTTCCATAGTGGTTAAAAATCTTTCTCAAAATCCTCAAGACTCTAACAGTCTTAAACAACCCTAAGCATTCATAGTTTATCTTCTTATTTAAACGTTGAAGTAGATGTGCTAACTATTAGACATTGTTGAAGGCAATCGGCCCCATGCTTTTGTCCTACCCTTTGAAAGGACATCTTGGTTCTTGGTCTTCTTATCCTTCAGAGATGCATTTTTTTCCTATCAGATATCAGCCTTTCAGAGAAAAATCTATAGACTCTATTGTGCAGCACATGTTAGCTAATATCACTTCATTTCAATTAGGTTAAAGGGGTGAGGTGCGAATAACCATTTACTATCGTGATGTGATCTCTAAGTTGCTCATTATGAACTCATTGAGAGGTTAATTTATTCAAAATCCTTTATTGTGTCCCAGTCTGCTGCCCACCCTTTTCTGTGGTCAAAAATCTTTGGACCAAGTTTCCTGCTTTCCCAGATTACAATGGAATCTTTCCTTCCCTTGCTTTCCAACTGTTCTCTCATTTTTTTAACCTCTTTTGCAGCCATTTCCAATGTTTGCCTCGTAATACAATGACTTGTGCATTTGTCTGCCTCCCTTGTTGAGGAGCAAGGCTCCAGAGAACAGATAATAGATCCTGCATATTTTAAGTGTCAGATAAATGTTTTTCGAATCGAACTGCTGCTGAATTGGATGTTTCTGGACATCATCCACACTTGGTAAATACTTACTGAATATTAAGGGGAAATAGACTCTACCCACAGGAGTCTACTATTCAACTAAAGTAAGAGAGTGTGTGTGTGTGTGTGTGTGTGTGTGTGTGTGTATTTAAAAAAATGAATGACAAAGCAAAGGTAAAGAGACTTCTCTGGCAGTCCAGTGGTAAAAACTCTGCCTTTCCATTGCAGAGTGCCAACGGGTTCAATCCCTAGTCTGGGAGCTAAGGTCCCATAAACCCTGCAACGTGGCCAAAACAAACAAAAAACAAAGGTAAAGAAGTGTTTATTCACATAGTCAACAAATATTTATTGAGCACCTTTGTACTTAGTATTGTCCTAGGTGCTGAAAATAGAGTGACAAATCAGAATTGAAATTTTTTTTCACGGAGTTTACAGATGATAGGGAACTCCAATATGAAGTGATGATTGTCTAGAAATTTAGTAGTTTACCATTGTAAGAAATGCTTTGTGAGAGAAGTGGGAATCCTATAGGAATGAATAATAAGGGATTGTGACTTAGTTTGAAGGATCATACGTGATGGTAGACATTGAGTGGACAATATGTAGTTGCTACTTTGACAAAGTACTCCTCTCCAGTTGGATACGGTCCTGGTGGAACTATCAAACAAGGTGGCCTATCTTCTCCTGGACAAAGGAGTTATATGTGATGGTCAGATGCTCAAAGTAGATGGTCAGGTGCTGTCTCCAGGGAATATCACTCTTGAACTGAGTGACTCCAGGTCTGAAAAGCAGCTAGAGTACCTCTAGATGGTAGTGACCCCAGAGACTGTCATTAGTTTTCACCACCTTGATTCCTGGAAGAATCTTTGTTATCATCTTTTCTGAGGTCTAGAGCATTAGCTTTTTCATTTCACTCTGTGAGCTACCCCCAATCCCTTTTGACTAGGGCTTTTCTCTTCCTCTCTCTTTTTGTTTAAGTGAGGACCTAGAGATGACCATACTAAGTGAAGTAAGACAGAGAAAGACAAATGTATGAAGTCACTTATATGTGGACTCAAAAAATGACATAAGTGAACATATTTACAAAACAGAAGTAGACTCAGAGACATAGAAAACAAACTCATGGTTACGAAAGGGGAATGAGGGGAGGGAAAAGCTTATGTTACCTAAAACTAAAGAACTCTTACGCTGCTATGCTCATGATCTCCAGCGCTGTATTTAGATAAGCTATTATTCTAAGGTTGATTTCTCAAAGTTAGAACAGAGAAGGCATTCCAAGTTGAGCAAACAGCATGGGCAAAGGAACAGAGGGAGAGAGTTGTGTTCAGTTATAACTTTATAGGATGAGAGTAAAGAATTAGGTCTTAGTAGACTAAGTGGTAGGGCCAGGTGAGTGTTCATTATAAATACTGATATCTGCCTTTGGAATTAGCAAAGCTAAGAGATCTTGAGGGAAACTACATAGGCTAAAATTATGTGGCTGCTTCGCTTCATTCCTCCTGTCTAGCCTGAGACCCAGCCAGAGTGTCCATCACCAGTCCTAAGGGTCTTCTACTAAATTTGGGTTTAAAGTACCACTTGATTCTTAAAGTGCAAATACTCTAGTTACAATGATATGATTGCTTAGTCTCATCTATTGCTGCATTACAACCCACATCAAAACCTGGTGGCTTAAAGAATGACAAAATTAATTTTGTTCCCAAATCTTCAGTTTGGTAAGTGATTGGTAGAGGCCATTTCTCTTCCACGTGGTTTCAACTGAGGCAGTTCAAAGGCTAGGAATTGGAATAATATGAAGGCTTGTCTTTTCACATGCCTGGTGTTTGGTCCTGACTATTGTCTGGGACTTTATCTAGAGTTGTTGACTGGAATACCTATGTGTTCCTTCATGTGACCTGGACTTCCTCATAATTCCAGGGCAAGCAATGTGAGAGAGAGAGAGAGAGTGAGAGAGAGAGAGAAAGCAAAATAGATAGATAATAGATAGTGACACCAGGTGGAATATGACTTTCCTAAACGAGAGTTTTCTAACCTGTCCTTGGAAATCAGCAACATCACTTCTACCATTTTTTATAAAGCCATCACTATGGTAATATTACTTCTGCACATCTATTTCTTTTCTGTCTGATAAACTAATATAAGTAAATGCATTTTGGAGGCAATGTCCTCTTATTTAGTGAACAGATACTCTAAATGAATAATCAGATCTTGTTTGAGGCAAGGCTATACGGGGGATAACTTCTATATCATTTAATGAGTATAGCTGAATATCTTCTAGATAGTTCTGGTGTTTACCCTACTGAAGTTTACCTTACTTTTATCAATTTCATTTTTCTCACAGAGATGAAGAGGTTTACTTTAGATTTTGGAAACTGAGTCTTTATGCTGCTGCTGCTGCTGCTGCTGCTAAGTCGCTTCAGTCATGTCTGACTCTGTAAAGATAAATAAATAAAGGAAGTCTTATTTTAGAGTGTCAGAGGCAGATGGAAGCTAGAATCTGGAAGACCACTATGTCCACACTATGACAGACCATTGGTTATAGCAAATGAAAATAGATTTCCCAAACCTAACATATTAATTCCAATACATTTCTCTTTGGTAATAACACACAGAAATTTCACTTATAATAAACCATTTCTGAGCTTTTATGTCTGCCATCAGACATTCTAAAGAAGGATGAGCAGTAGAAAGAAAGTTGGTATGTTCAAAGGCATTTCATATAACTGTTGTCATTTATAAGAAAATCATCTGATTACAATTTAAAAAAACATTTAAATATTAAATACATTCTACATTGAGGAGTTTTACCTCAAAATTTTTCTGGTTATATGAAGGATACATCCTGTTCATATATATTTTTTAAATTTTTTATGGGTCTTGAATTTGTATAAAAAATTGGTCCCGCACTTTCTAATGTCTGATAATTTCTAGAAAAAGGGTCACCAGAAGCAAGAATCAGTATTCTGTGTTTTAGATAGATAAATGAAGTAGAAGGTGTTTTTTTTGTTTTTTTTTCTCATTCTGGTGAGAAAACTGAGGGAGCAAGAAACAACATGGAAACTCAGGATTAGCTGTGGTTATTTTAAGTATGGACTCAGCAAATTAAAATGTCCTGGACTCCTATTTGTTGTTCAGATGGTGGCCTGGCCAAGAGGCTTTCAGTAACTGAAAAGTCGTGAGCTGAATTCTTGTCAGTATTAGAAGAGTTATAGCCCAGAATCCTGTTTTCCTTGGATCAGTAACTTCCAGCCCTTGTTTCCCCCAGGAAACACACGAGAAGCCAAGCTAGAACCCTGCTGGTCGCCAGCTTTCACACACGGGCCTGCCAGTGAGGTCCCCGGGTGGGAACAGGGAGTAGGGAACTGTGCGAAAAGAAGCTTGGGCTCTAACCGTTCTCTATAGGGTAGGGCATGTGGCCCAAATATGCAGTAGGAGATGCCGGTCTACAGAACTCCTTACAAAAAACACTTCCTTCAAATCCAGTAAAACTCATTTAATGACAAAGTAGATTTCCAGGTGTGTCTACAGGCTAAATCGCTACTACTTCCAGACTTTCTTTAGCAATGACAATAATGATGATGCTGGCGACAGCTGTGTAGACTAGCTTCTTGACAGTCTTCCTTCTTGCAGACATTCTAGGTGCGTGTTTACAGGATTTGGTTATCAGACTTCAAGTGATACAGAGTTTATAGGATTATGAGTAGTGTTTTTCTTTACTACCTGAAGCCTTACGGTGGCTTCCTATTGAACTCAGAATAAATTTCAAAATACCAGGACATGGCTCCCATGTTCCAGAATATACACCCCCTGTTGACCTGCAAGTAATCTATAGCAATGCTGAAATAAAATGCTTTTGTAGTTTGCTTTTTCCTTATTTAGCTTTTGTATTGGAGCTCTGTATGGTAAATATTTTCCTGGGCAAAAACATTTTTATGGCAACAGCTTAAATGGCTATGAGGTATTTTGTCATATGGGTGTGTCATCATCCATTACAGGACGGTTAGATGTTTGCCAATTTTAAAAATTGAACCTTTTTGTAGATAAAAATTTGTTCAGATCCTTAATCGTGTCCTTAGAATTAATTAGTTTAATTAATTAATTTATTAAGTAGAATTATTAGATTAATAGGTATGCATATTTTAATGCTCTCCAGAAAGGATATGCAAATTTTTACATCATAAACAGTACTTGAGACTGTCCATTTTCTGATTCCTTACGCAAACTTGATTTTTATCTTTAAGTCTTAGATAATTTGAAAGGTAAGATATGAAATCTCTTATACTTTACATTTCTTTGATTACTAATCCAGCTTAAATCTTTTTATGATTTTTGTTTATTGGTAATTCCTCTGGAGAATTGCTTCTTATGGACTGCTCCTGGGAAATCCATCTTTTTTCTTGTTGTTTTTTGTGAGCCCTTTATATAGAACATCAGCATTAAATTTCTCTTATTTATAAACTCTCAAAGACATTGCTAGAGAGAGCAAAAAAGACATGTTAACAAAAGTGTGATGGGAAATGTTTTCTTTTGAATCATCTACTTATCGAAAGGCCAACAATTGTTTTATACATAGCAAAATAGTATAGTAGCAGTTTTCATCAGGATCCTGGCAGGAAAGAGATGACACAGTCAGATTAGGTAAATTAGGGAAAGTATAATAATAGTACTATTTATAAATGTTTGGGTAGAATGTAAGGAAGTACAAGGGATAATAGAAATGGTCTCCCCCTCTCCAAGATAAGTAACACAGTGCCCTGATCACTCTTGGACCCTTGGGGCTCATCACCCTTGGACCAATACTCCCTCCCTTTCCTGAAAGGATAAAGTTACCTCGAAAGGGTGAAGGAAGGGACAGATACAAAAACCGAGAAAGAGAGTGTAATTTGGAAAGGACCACCTCTCTTGAGGTATGCAGCCATCCCAAGTCCCTATAGGAAGGGCGGCAAGGTATTGAATGTCCCAGTTTTATTCTCTTCCCTCCTTCCATTGACAATACCCAACTGGAAGCCAGAGGGAAAGAAAGGTTTTGACACAGTGTGTATAGGTCAGCCCCTCAGGGCATCGAGCAAATGGAAAAGAGTAGAGTATAAGCTGTAGGAACAAATGGTTTTAGCACAGTGGGATGGAACTCTGATTCTGAACTTGGTCTCAAGAAGGCTCACTTCCCCAGTTTTGCCACTTAACTGTTCTTTAACATTGATGATCCTCATCTGTAACATGAGGATAACCATAGTGCCCACCTCAGATGGTTGTGATAGTTGAAGATAAAACATTTAGTAGAGTCTTGGCATATAGTGTGTATAGTGTAGAGGCAGTTGAGGGTCTAAGGAAGCTGTTTCCTTGTGTTGATGTTTTCTTTCTCTTTCCCTTTCTCTTTCTCCTTTAATAACACCACTTCTATCCTAGCCTGGTTGCTAGTTGAGATTTGGCTGGGCATCTGGAGTATAAATTATCAGGGGCCACCCCTATTCCTTTGCTCAACCCTCAACTAGATAGTTCATGGCAATGAGCAACGTGCTATCCAAACAGACTTGCATATCACCCTATTGATCCTTTGACCACTGATGCAGGGGGAGCTCTGGGATATGTCATGCCATGTCCCCAGATATTTTATCATATTCTTCCAGTGTAGACGCTTTCCAACTGTGGCATATACTCTGAGAAAATATGACCTAGAGATGCTTTCACTTGTTCAGAGAGATTATGAAATAAAATAAATATATCCCCCAAAGGGAATTTTTCTCTTATTCTCACAGTAGCCATATGAATGTAGATATGCTGTATTTTAAATGGATAACCAACAAGCACTTAACTGATAGCACAGGGAACTCTGATCAATGTTATATGGCAACCTGGATGGGAGGGGAGTTTGGGGGAGAATCAGTTCAGTTCAGTCACTCAGTCCTGTCTAACACTTTGCGAACCCATGGACTTCAGCATGCCAGGCTTCCCTGTCCATCACCAAATCCCAGAGCTTGCTCAAACTCATATCTATCAAGTCAGTGATGCCATCCAACCATCTTGTCCTCTGTTGTCCCCTTCTCCTCTTGCCTTCAGTTTTTCCCAGCATCAGGGTCTTTTCCGGTGAGTCAGTTTTTCACATCAGGTAGCCAAAGTATTGGAGCTTTAGCTTCAGCATCAGTCCTTCCAATGAATATTCATTACTGATTGAATATTCATTGGGGGAGAATAGATGCATGTAAATACATGGCTGAGTTGCTTTGTTGTGTGCCTGAAACTATCACAACATTGTTAATCAGCTATATTCCATACAAAATAAAAAGTTAAAAAAATAACCATATGAGATGAGCTGTCCACAGACTTTTGTTTCAATGTTGTTTTCTAGATAAAAATAAAACAAAATCATCAACTCAACAGAATCTATATGTGGAGAATTTTGTATATTGAATATGCATGAACACATCAAGTTATATATATATTCTTCAGATTTCCTAGGCAGTAATTTGCAACAAAAGTGTGTTTTCTTTTGAAACATTAGTAGAAGAACTTCCCAATCAAAACTAGAAGAAAATTTCAAGAATACAATTATACACAAAAATTATTTACTTTCCTGGGAGCTTTTAGTTTTTGTGTATTTGGTTTCCTAATTTTATTGTTTCTTATTACTTTCTAAGTAAAGCAACAATAATTTTATATACAGTTACTACCATTTTAATACTAGTAAGAAGTATAAAATTGCCACATTTGTGTTTATTGGTTTTAAACCAAAGCATTGATAGCTGACCTCAGTCTGTATTAGAAGGGAATGAATTCTTTCTGATGAATAGTAACAAAATGTGACCATGGATATAATCAGATATTTTCTCCATCTGCTGAGAAGCAATTTTAATTTTTGTATATGAGGTTCCAGTATTTTTAGAGGATTGGTAAAAAGAATTGTTAAGTTTTGTAGAGTAATTTATATTTTATTTTAATGAATTAGAATGAATATTAGACATATAGTTCTGGCACATCTATTATGCAGTAGGAAATGTAAATCACATGAGTGGCATTAGATTAAGTTATTTTGGCTTTAAAATGTGAATAATGTTTCCAATTTGAGTCCAATGATTTCAAAACTCAGAGTGGAGTCAGTAAATCAAGGAAGATTTAAAAAAATTGAATATCTGTCTAGATCTGTCACTAGTGGTGTGTTGGAGCCAACTTATGCTGGCTTGTGATCAACAACCATTATATTTTCACCTTTGTGAGCCAGTTGTTAAATGTAGTCACTGTTAAGAACTAAATAATATAATCTTATATAAATTATATTAAAGAATAAAATTAACATATATTCAAAACCCATTACTTTCTAAATATTTTGCTATACTTTTAAATCTATGCTCTTGGAGTTATTTAGATCCATCTGCGTGATGGAAATACTATAGAACAGTATTGTGTATCTTTTCCCAACTCTGCATTCAGTGACATGATGTTGAAGCTGGCCCTGGAGAAAGTATTTATACCATGGAAGCAGGAAATGCTAAAAAATCAGGATTTTATTTATTGTCTTGTTGATTGTCTAGACTTGAGAAAGTGATTTTAAGGTTAATGTAGATTAATCTTATAAGTATGTTATCTCTATAGGTGTATATTGTGATTAGTGCAAAGACATGAAGAAATACTCTTCCTGTATTCAAAAAATATTATGTTAATCTAAAGGGAAATCACTATGCCATTGACAAAAAAATGAAGTTTGGCATATCTTTTTATTATTTTCACTTTCATCTTACTTGTTAACATACATGAAAATAGCAGTCAACATTTAGTCAGCGTGTTTGTCAATGGCATGAGTGACTTTTTGATGAATCAGAGAGTAATCAAGTATGTATCTGTCAGCTGATTTTGTAACACCACTGTTGATAATAGAAATTCGCAATAGGTAATTCCCTGGTGGCCCAGTGGTTAAGACTCTGCCCTCTTACTGCTGAGGGCCCGGGATTATTCCCCCATTGGGCAACTTAGATCCCACAAGCTGTGTGGTATGACAAATAAATAAAAGGAAAAAACCTCACAGTAGATTTTGTAAGAAATAGTAAATCATAGTTATAGCTTTATGTAATTTTAAACAAAGAGTATTGCCTATTTTGTTATTATTTGTAAACCTGGTTACAGTTCTTTATATCTGTTTATAACAAATGTATGTATGTATAACAAATATATATATGCATACTCTTTTACCCTTGAGACTTGGCCATTAACTGTTATCAGCATACAGTTGGTGGGTGCTATTTGGTCTAAAAACAAGTCTGAGAAATTCTGCATCTTGGTCTCAACATAGCTTTAGGTTTGTGGGGGCCCACAAAGAGATTAAGAAGTTTTACAAGGAAAGATTTGACCTGAAAACCATCATGAAGACTTTTAGAAAGGATTACCATGGTAGTATTTTGGCTCTAGTGCCAATTTATTTATTTTTTCTTAACAGAAGAAGCTGTTTATGAATTATTTGTACTATTTAGATTTTTATGGATAGTAAAATTAAAGTGAAATTGTAGCAAATTTAGATCAACATAGCTTTTCTGCCTAATCATTTAGTGTTTTTGGTTAGTGTTTCTCTGAATAAGGAATTTAAAAATACTACAATCATGGATGTTACCTGTTATATTCCCTAGCTGAACTATAGGTTTATATATATATATATACTTACATTAGATGTATATATATATACTTACATTAGGTAAGAGTACAGATTTAAATATAGTTATATAGATATATTGGAGAAGGAAATGACAACCCACTCCAGTACTCTTGCCTGGAAAATCCCATGGAGGGAGGAGCTTGGTGCAGGCCACTGTCCATGGGGTCACAAAGAGTCGGGCACGACTAAGCGACTTCACTTACTCACTCACTCCTATAGATATATGTAGATAGACCAAAATGACATGATGTGCTCTTAAAAGTGAGGAACATTTATGATATGTTCTTGAAAGTGAAGTTTTAGTGCCACCTGTTTAGAAAGTGAGGGTTGACAGCACGTTCTGATGAGAATGCCCTGAAAGAGAAAAGGATTCACAGTCATGTCACAAGGACTGAATCATGAAACAGAACAGTCTACCTGCAGTAATGAAAACTTAGAAGCCCATGGGTGCTAAGTCGCTTCAGTTATGTCTGACTGTTTGCAACCCCTATGAACTATAGCCTGCCAGGCTCTGCCTGATCATGGAGTGGGTTGCCATGCCCTTCTCCAGGAGATCTTTCCAAGCCAGGAATCAAAGCCTGCATCTCTTATGTCACCATGGGAGAGATCTGTACATATGGAAGGTTTTTTAAAAATGTTGGAGAAAGACTGGGCATATTCTGGGTGGTTTCAGAAGGTTTAACAAATCTCAATGGATTTGTAGGGAGGTGAATTTGGCACAGTGTAAGGAGAATTATCGAATAACTAGAACTATCCAAAATTAAAATGTACCTCCTAAGAGGTGATTTTTTTTTTTTTTTGTCATTAAAAGTCCTCAAGCAGAGCTGAGGGTTGTTATAGATGTAATTCAGATGATCTTTGTGGTCATGCTTCCAATTCTATAATTTTGTGCATTACTTGACTGCTCATTGTATATTAAACCCAAAGCAGGAGCCAGCCCTTGTATCTGTGCTGGCTTATTTGAAAACTGGCTGACCAGTTCAAAAAGTTAAAAATTGAAATTAATCTTTCAGATGTGAACAGGTGAAATACACACGTGATCATATACTACTTTTAAATAAGTGAATTCTGGTAAAATCACATTTAAACAGATCCCTCTACAAAGAAGTATTCTCTATAACAAAAATGTTTCTGTGTACTGGATATAGCATATAGCATGTGAGCCCTGTTATCTATTAATAGTAAATGACATATTGTATGCTTCTAGGATGTGCTATGCTTGATCACGAATTCCATCTTTGCCCACTCATTTCCCAATACACTTATTTTACAGCTAAAAAAGTGGGCAGGGAAGAGAGGAAACATTCAAAAACACTGTTTAAACTGAGTTGCCTCTGGTAAGCTATTTCAATAAGTATCCACAATTGCATAAGCTATGAGAATTGAGTGGGGTATTTTTTGTTTTACTTTAAAAATACATTATACCCTCCAGGGGCCAATTATCCCCACAAATCAGTGTTTTGCTTGAAAAAGTTCATAGATCAAATGAACAGAAATGAATCTTGACTTGCACTCTGGAATATTAATTATATTTGGCATGTAGCTATATGATAACTAGGTATTGAAAGGATCTGTGTTGATTAGCAATGCTAATCAGAATTCTAAAGTTTTTCTTCCCCAGAGAAAAGATACTGCCATCTTAAGCTATTATGGATTAGAGGTTTATATTTTTAATGCCCTAATTAACTATTCTTGATTTTTACAAGACAGTTGCAATATTTAAATTTTAATTTCATTCATAGACAGGAAAAAAATTATTTCCAGGGATCAGAAAACTCACAGGAATATCCTAGTTTTATTCTTGAGGCAGTTTAGAATATAAATTGCAAAGAAATAAAGAGAAACATAAGAAAAAATTTTTGAAATATATCATTGTCTTGAATTTAAACTCCAGAGTGTCTCTTGCTACCCATTTTATGAAACTGTATCACCATTGTTTGCAAAGCAATGAAAGTAGAGAGACAGTGTCCTTGGTTTAGTCCATTCAGGTGCTCAGTCGTGTCCGCCTCTTTGAGACCCCATGGACTTCAGCATGCCAGGCTTCCCTGCCCATCACCAACTCCCCAGAGCCTACTCAAACTCATGTACATCACACTGGAGATGCTATCCAACCATCTCATCCTCTGTCATCCCCTTATCCTCCTGCCTTCAATCTTTCCCACCATCAGGGTCTTTTCCAATGACTCGGTTCTTCCCATTAGGTGGCCAAAGTATTGGAGTTTCAGGCTCAGCGTCAGTTCTTTCAATGAATATTCAGGACTGATTTCCTTTAGGATTGACTGGCTGGATCTCCTTGCAGTCCAAGTGACTCTCAAGAGTCTTCTCCAACACCACAGATCAAAAGCATCAATTCTTTGGCTTTCAGCTTTCTTTATAGTCCAACTCTCACATCCATACATGACTACTGAAAAAACTATAGCTTTGACTAGACACACATTTGTTGGTAATTTCTCTGCTTTTTAGTATGCTGTCTAGGTTGGTCATAGCTTTTCTTCCAAGGAGCAAGCATCTTTTAATTTCATGGCTACAGTCACCATCTGCAGTGATTTTGGAGCCCCCCAAAATAAAGTCTCTCACTGTATCCATTGTTTCCCCATCTATTTGCCATGAAGTGATGGGACCAGATGCCCTGATCTTAGTTTTCTGAATATGGAGCTTTAAGCCAACTTTTTCACTCTCCTCTTTCACTTTCATCAAGAGGCTCTTTAGTTTTTCTTCACTTTTTGCCATAAGGGTGGTATCATCTGTGTATCTGAGGTTATTGATATTTCTCCTGGAAATTTTGATTCCAGCTTGTGCTTCATCCGGCCTGGCATTTCGCATGATGTACTCTGCATATAAGTTAAATAAGCAGGGTGACAATATAAAGCCTTGATGTACTCCTTTTCCAATTTGGAACCAGTCTGTTGTCCCATGTCCAGTTCTAACTGTTGCTTCCTGACCTGTGTACAGATTTCTCAGGAGGCAGGTAAGGTGATGTGGTATTCTCATCTTTGAGAATTTTACGCAGTTTGTTGTGATCCACACAGTCAAAGGCTTTGGCGTAGTCAATAAAGCAGAAGTAGATGTTTTTCTGGTATTCTATAGCTTCTTCGATGATCCAACAGATGTTGGCAATTTGAACTTTGGTTCCTCTGCCTTTTCTAAGTCCAGCTTGAACATCTGGAAATTCAGAGTTCACATACTGTTGAAGAAGCCTGGCTTGGAGAATTTCAAGCATTACTTTGCTAGCATGTGAAATGAGTGCAATTGTGTGGCAGTTTGATCATTCTTTGGCATTGCCTTTCTTTGGGATTGGAATGAAAACTGACCATTCCCGTCCTGCGGCCACTGCTGAGTTTTCCAAATTTGCCTGCATATTGAGTGGAGAGCACTTTCACAGCATCATCTTTCAGGATTTGAAAGAGCTCAACTGGAATTCCATCACTTCTACTAGCTTTGTTCATAGTGATGCTTCCGAAGACCCACTTGACTTAATATTCCAGGATTTCTGGCTCTAAATGGGGGATCACACCATCGTGATTATCTGGGTCGTGAAGATCTTTTTTGTACAGTTCTTCTGTGTATTCTTGCCGCCTCTTCTTAATATTTTCTGCTGATGTTAGGTCCGTACCATTTCTGTCCTTTATTGTGCCCATATTTGCATGAAATGTTCCCTTGGTATCTCTAATTTTCTTGAAGAGATCTCTAGTCTTTCCCATTCTATTATTTTCCTCTTTTTCTTTGGATTGATTGCTGAGAAAGGCTTTTTTAAAATCTTTCCTTGCTATTCTTTGGAACTCTGCATTCAAATGGGTACATTTTTCCTTTTCTCTTTTGCCTTTCACTTCTCTTCTTTTCACAGCTATTTGTAAGGCCTCCTCAGACAACCATCTTGCCTTTTTGCATTTCTTTTTCTTGGGGATGGTCTTGATCACTGCCTCCTGTACAATGTCATGAACCTCTGTTCATAGTTCTTCAGGCACTCTGTCTATCAGATCTAATCCCTTGAATCTATTCGTCACTTCCATTATATAATCATAGGGGATTTGATTTAGGTCATACCTGACTAGTCTAGTGGTTTTCCCTACTTTCTTCAAGGTAAGTCTGAATTTGGCAATAAGGAGTTCATGATCTGAGCCACAGTCAGTTCCTGGTCTTGTTTTTGCTGACTGTGTAGAACTTCTCCATCTTTAGCTGCAAAGAATATAATCAATCTGATTTTGATATTGACCATCTGGTGATGTCCATGTGTAGAGTCTTCTCTTGTTTTGTTGGAAGAGGGTGTTTGCTATGACCAATGCATTCTCTTGGCAAAACTTTATTAGCCTTTGACCTGCTTCATTTTGTACTCCAAGGTCGAACTTGTTGCTCCAGGTATCTCTTGACTTCCTACTTTTGCATTCCAGTCCCCTATAATGAAAAGGACATCTTTTTTGGGTGTTAGTTCTAGGTCTTGTAGGTCTTCACAGAACTGCTCAACTTCAGCTTCTTTAGCAGTACTGGTCAGGGCATAGACTTGGATTACTCTGATACTAATTTTTTAAGCATCAGGAACAGGAAAGGAAAACATAAGTGAAATGAATATGCAACATTTGGTAGACTTTTAAAACAATACCACCAAACAATCTTTTCCTGGGGTAAGAGTTGATGTCTCAGAGCTCAGGCTACTCCTTGAGGCAGCCTATTATGGGAAAACATACCTCATCTTTTCTTCTCAATCAGTATAAAAAGATTATTCAAGAAGAGAAGAGTTGAGGGAGTAGTTTTTTTTAAGCTAAAGAAAGGAAATAAGAGCGTAAGTGAGTCAAAGTAAGATCATGACTCCTGATGACCTGGCTACCTCCCCAGTCAACTCACAAATGAGGTAGAAATTGAGGGCAAATTGGCTGTGATATTATTGCATCTCTCATCCTAGATTTGTTTATTTTCATTGCAAATTGGTTTTTCAGGGACTGAGCTTCAGAAACAGTTCATCTTTCCTTACTATAACCTAGGGAAGTGCCTCAGTTCAATAACATCTACCCTAGATCAAAATAATCTGTGAACCAAGCTTATAATGGAGATTCACCAAACTACATTTGCTTCCAACATGGTGCATAGCATGGTTATAGGCTGACTGAAGGTGACCACGTGAAGAGTGTATAAGTACCACTTACCAGGAAAAAAATTCCAGGAATACTCCCCTCACATCATACTTAGGATATATGGGGTGGTCAGAGTTGTACCTCTTAAGCAGTACTTTAATAAAACCCTAATCTGAGGTCCACCAGGGTGCTAGACTATAAAGTTTACAAAAATGCATGAATGCTTTTGTATATAGGTAAACGTATATTGAATATGGACATGGAATTGCATACAAAAGTACTTAGATCTCTCTCACACACATGCACACAAACATTACAGAGGAAGTGATTGGATAAAGCCAAATTTCTTTGTCATTTTTGTCATCTTGAACAGCCAAGTGATGGTGATGGTGGTCATAATTATCACCTTTCACCTGATAGTAAAAATCTTATCCATCTTAGAGTAATTTAAATAAGAGGTAAGCTCATTCATTTATTCTTAAGGGTTAGAATGAATATTTGACTGTAGGAATTTAGCATGTACCCTTCATGGGTCAATGGGTAGGTGAGTCTTAAACCTCTTTAGGTGGTGATTATTCTAATAGAAACTTCCTCCAGCCCCTTGCCTTTCAAAGGCCCAAAGCAATATTCCATATTTCTTAGAAGAAATGAGGTCAAATGTGGGGAAAGGGCAGATAAACAGTATCATTCACATGGAAATCATCACTTCAGGTTAATAAAAACATGATTTTTCTGGGGAAAAAAAAGAAGATGGAACTGATTTTTGATTGTATTAAAGGCAAGGAATTTCATTTAAAAAAACTGTTGTTGGCAAGATGCAGAATTATAGTTTTATCCTATTGAAATGAAGTCATTAACTTTTATGGCAAAGAAGATGATTGTCCTTTAATGTTTAATAATAATGTTTTTGTGTTGTGAGCACTGTGCTGCTAATTAGAGAAATTCCCAAGGTATCTTAGCCAAAGAGGAATTTTAAATTCTATAGAAGATGCATATTACTTAAATACTTATATTAATTCATATGTAGATAGGTAGGTAGGTACAGGTTTGTGCTTGTCTTATATGCCTGTACTCCTTTGATTTACACAGGTGTAAATTATAGTGATTTAGGCAGCTAAAATACATAATAGTGGTTAAAATATGTGTAATTAACAGTTTATATTCCCTGTTGTGAAGAAAGAAGAGATACCCCCATTATTAGGTCAACATAGAAAGTGAGCCTTTAGGATTATTGGCCTTACTCTTCATTTGCAAATGAGAGCTATGAGACCGGATTGGATCCCATGATCCTGCAGCCATTGAGGGGAAGCCAGACCCAACCGAGGTCTCCTGACTTTCTGTCTAACATTATTCAGCTCTCTCTTTTAATACTAATAACGAATCTCTCAGTTATTACTTGGTGAGGTGTCAGGAGTTGTGATGAGCACCCTGTCTTTTTTCTTGGTAAACTTCCGCTTCTTTTCATCTTTATTAAATCTCAGCTTTCCTCAAAAGCTTCAAAGCTTTTCCACTATGCCTTCGATTTATGTTTCTTTTCATTCCTCCTCTGTGTTTGTTTTCCAATATTTGGGGCTCCAAAGTGACAGCTCCAGTTAGAAGTCCCTCCTTATCCCTCTCTGGAGGCTGCTCTTCTACCTCCCACTGAGATTTCACATCTGTAACAGCCAGACCAGGGCTTACCTAATCCACAGAGGTGTCTTTGATTGCCTGGAACTCTTTAGAAGAGAGAGCAGAAAACTTTTCTGTATTTACTGAGACAAAAGTCAAGTTGTGTTTTGAGGAAAGGTAGTTGTTGATCAAGTTGAAGCTCCCTGAACTCAGGTGTCAGGTTTATTTGTTTCCCACATAACATCATTTTTCAAAAATTGAAGTATAGTTGATTTATAATGTTGTTTTAGCTTCAGGAGTATAGTATACATAATTTATTACAAATATTGAGTATAGTTCTTTGTGCGATACAATAGGTCCTTGTTGGTTATCTTTTTTACATATAGCAGTGGGTTTATGTTAATCTCAAGCTCCTAATTTATTCCTCCCCATTTCCCCTTTAGTATCCATAAGTTTGTTTTCTATGTCTGTGAGTCTATTTCTGTTTTGTAAAAAATTTCTTTTGTACCATATTTTTAGATTCCATATATATGTGATATTGCATATTTGTCTTTTCTGTCTGGCTTACCTCACTTAGTATGACAATCTCTACGTCCATACATGTTGATGCAAATGGCATTATTTTATTCTTTTTTGTGGCTGAGTAATATTCCATTGTATGCATGTACCACACCTTCAGATATGACTATTTTTAACAGGGGGAAGAATGAGAGGATGTGGCAAAAATAAAATGAAGAAAGATCTCCATTTTAAAAAGGCATCTTCTCTTTGTATAATGCAGGTTTGTGGCTCTGGCAGTGGCTATTCTCACCTGAATTATGGAAGCATTTATTGGTTATAGGCCAAATTCAGCTCTGAGCACTTGTTCCCATTTACAGATGAGAAAGTAAGAGACTCTTCTTAGTTAACTAACTCATTCATTTTCTTACAGTAAAGTAGGGTACATCTACTCAGCAGATCTGTACCTGGGTTTTATCTTTGGCACTGAGACATTCAGAGCCATCTCTAGTTCAATTTGGCAAGGCAGTTGTTATCATTATCACTATCATTTATTGAGCATTTATGTGATGCCAGGCACTTTACTAAGCACTTTATATATATAATCTCATTTAATCCCTCAACACCTTGACATGGCTATCATCTATGTTTTGCAGATGAGAAAATGGAGAAATAAGTTAACTGTTTAATATTACACAACCCATAAATGAGAAAAGAGCCCACCGTGCAATTGAATTCCAGAGTGCCATAACTCCAGCATCTCTTGCTGATACAGTGGCCAAGAGGAATCAGAAACCCAGGTTAGAAAGGCTCAATGAGAACAAACTATCAGGGCTGCTAAGGAAGAAAACAGGCTATGCAAGCTTCTCGAAGGACAGGAATGGCTGCTGCAAAGGCTTCCACAGAGGCACACCTAAGCAAAAGATTGTGAAGACTGTGAAGGTTTCTGCTTCTTGACTTGGTGGAAAACACTAAGGTAGCAGATCAGATTTTTAAAATAAAAATCTGAGTATAACTTAAAAAAAAAAAACATAGCAACAACAACGAACAATGAGGAAAGTAGGGTTTTAAGCCAGGTCTTTCCAATCCCAAAAGCCCTTCTCTTTTCCTCTAAATTACTGATCTAAGCTCTCTAATATCCTTGCCATGGTGGCTCAGATAGTAAAGAATCTGCCTGCAATGTTGGAGACACAAGTTAGATCCCTGGGTCGGGAAGATATCCTGGAGAAGGGAATGGTTGCCCATTCCAGTATTCTTGCCTGGAGAATTCCATGGACAGAGGAGTCTGGCGGGCTACAGTCCATGGGGTCGCAAAGAGTCAGACATTACTGAGCAGCTAACACTTTCAACCACTTTAACAGGATATTTGGTGCTTTCACTCTCTGCAGACCTATGCCCTTCTTTTTTTCCAGAACATCTTTCCTTCTTCCCTCCGGTGTTTAGGTACCTTGATAATGTCTCTCCAAATAAAAAATCTTCAGATTTTTCATTTATACTCAGATTTTTATATAACACCTTCTAAGAGTATTTGCACATCAAGGAGAAAAAGTCTTAGACAAAAAAAAAAAAAAGAAAAGAAAAGAATTTTAGGAAGAAATTTTAGGGGTTCAAGGGGTTCAAGGGTGAATTAAGCACCTATTCTGATTTCTCTGAAATGACTTTATGTTGTGGTTATCTTCTTATTTGTATGTGAAACTTGAGAAAACTCCCTTTTCAAAGTGAATTACAGCCAAAAGTCACTTATCAATTTTGTGTTTTTTGAAAGATAGGCTTATTTCAAGAGAATTCAGCAGTGTGTACCCAGAAAATTACTTAATAGCAAATAAATTATTGCTTCACTTGTTGTATAATAAATTCCTATGATAATAAATCTCTGTAGTTGCTGAAAGCCTGAGCTTGGGGATGTGGAGCAGCAGAGAAGTAAACAGAAATGACTCACAAGGAAGGATAAAACTTGAGTTACCAAATTACCCTCCCCAGAAAACCAAGTCCCAAATTGATAGCCCCAGGCGAGAGATAAAACAAACAAAACCAAATGAAAGCGTGACAGAAGACTTTTGGTTAAATATGAGAGATTGAGAACACATGCATTTCTCTCTACTTGCTACCCAAACACAATAATAACCAAAAAGGAATTTTTTAAGGTATGAAACTCTAAGGACAAAGAGGAGGAAAGAGGAGATGGTCCTGAATAGGGTCTGTCAACAAGCTTTTAGAAGAGGGGAAATGGATGAGTAATAACTGACATAACTGAGAAAAGATAGTGTGAGCCCTTACTACAGCCAATTCATGTGCCAGAGGTTCCAGTCCTCTCTGGAACGTGGAGATGCCTAATCCCTCTGCACAGTGTATGATAGGGAAACAAGAGGATTGGTTGAAATCTTATAAAGGGCAATTGGAGCTCCAAGACTTTTTTTCCGTCCCCCCTTAGAAAGTGAGTGATTTCTCCCCAACCCAGTGGAGACAGCAACCTCATTCTCTAGGGAAACTGAAACAAAGAGCGTCAGACCAACTCAGACATCCGGGAACAACCAGACTAATAAGGGGGAACCCAAAGGTCTGAAAACAAAGGCACTGAGTGAGAACTGGACCTACGGAAGTTGGGCTCTCGATTCCCATTCCCTGTTCAACCTCTAAAACACCAGTAGTTAGTCTTACTTCCTCATATCACCACCACCACCACATTCTCTGTTAAACAGAAGATTAGAGGAATCTTCTCTAGAGAAATGGTGGTAGTCCAGCCTACAGGGATGACACTGAGTGTTCCCCAGCAAAATGCCTGGTTCTCTACCTAATAAATTATAAGCGGATAAAATCTACCAATGTATACTGGGCTCAATCAGTGTTTTATTGCTGTACTTTTATATAACTGACAGCTAAGGATTACTTAATATTAGAGGAAAACCTACAATATGAAAAGAAGATGATTAAGAAACAGCTGTAGGGGAGGAGTTCTGAAAAATGGAACTAAATATCAATTCAGTTCAATTCAGTCACGCAGTCATGTCCGACTCTTTGTGACCCCATGAATCGCAGCACGCCAGGCCTCCCTGTCCATCACCAACTCCCGGAGTTCACTCAGACTCATGTCCATCGAGTCAGTGATGCCATCCAGCCATCTCATCCTCGGTCGTCCCCTTCTCCTCCTGCCCTCAATCCCTCCCAGCNGCAAAGAGTTGGACACGACTGAGCGACTGAACTGAACTGAGAACCAAGAAATTCATCATGTAATTAGCAGGAATAGTGGAAGAATGCAGAAAATGGAAGGGAGGAAACTATCAAAGAAGTAGCACAAACCAATTGCCCATAAATGAAAGACATGAGCTTCCAGATCAAAAGATCAAAAAGCCTGCTACATACCTTGGATATAATGGATGACAAAATATTGTGGCATTATGACATTTTAGAGCATTCTGAACATTTTCAGAAACAACAAAAGGGGCACGTATCAAGAATTGAGCTGGTGTTCATTTTCCTGATGTAACTTAAGAGCTTAGATGACAATAGAGAAATGCTTAGAATTCTACAAGGTAAGAGATAGTGTTCTGCTTTCAAAAAATGTATCTGCCATAAACTGCTTCTTGGGGAGTTGCTGAAGGATGTCCTCCACCAAAATGAGAGGATAAACCAAGAAAAGTGGACCGAGAGCCATAGGAGCTGTGATCCAAAGGGAGGGAGAGAATTACCAGAAGGATGGTAAACAAGGCCTGGAGAACGGGCATTTCCATTTGAAACTGGAGAATGTTGGGGCGTTCAGGGCTGTCTCAGAAGTTTGAAAGGGGCACTGTCAGATGCCTGATGTGTTCAACAACACTGAGGGTGTTTTACAGAGTTTGGGAGAAGAAACAATGATTCATGGATAGAGAATTAATAAATAGACAAGATAAGTATTACTTACCAAAATTTTAAAGAAATAAGTAAATATAATAATTGCTCACTGTATTAGTTGGGAACAAGTACATAACAACAATAATGTAAACATCAAAGACTGACTTATTCAAAAGCAATGATGTCATTATTTGGGGAGGGAGTCAAAAGAAGAATGGAGCAAGGGAGAGAGAAAATGGGATAGAGAAGTAAGTTCTCATCTTCCAGATGAGAACGTTATAAATAATAGCTAAAATAGGAAAATCAAGAAATAGAATGGTGAGCATCTTATTTAGAAATATGAGTATGGAGGGGAACTAAGGAATAAAGAAGAAGGGGCGGGGTAAGCAGTTTCTCCTATAAGCTTTGTACTACTTGACTTAAAATCTGCTGGTGTGTTGCTTCAGTAAAAATTAAAGGTGAGTTTCAGTTCAGTTCAGTCACTCAGTTGTGTCTGACTCTTTGCAACCCTATGAATCGCAGCACGCCAGGCCTCCCTGTCCATCACCAGGTCCTGGAGTTCACTCAGACACACGTCCAACGAGTCAGTGATGCCATCCAGCCATCTCATCCTCGGTCGTCCCCTTCTCCTCCTGCCCCCAAATCCCTCCCAGCATCAGAGTCTTTTCCAATGAGTCAACTCTTTGCATGTGGTAGCCAAAGTACTGGAGTTTCAGCTTTAGCATCATTCCTTCCAAAGAAATCCCAGGGCTGATCTCCTTCAGAATGGACTGGTTGGATCTCCTTGCAGTCCAAGGGACTCTCAAGAGTCTTCTCCAACATCACAGTTCAAAAGCATCAATTCTTCGGCACTCAGCCTTCTTCACAGTCCAACTCTCACATTCATACATGACCACAGGAAAAACCATAGCCTTGACTAGACGGACCTTAGTTGGCAAAGTAATGTCTCTGCTTTTGAATATACTGTCTAGGTTGGTCATAACTTTTTTTCCAAGGAGTGTCTTCTAATTTCATGGCTGCAGTCACCTTCCAAGTAAATCCCAGCGTTGATCTCCTTCAGAATGGACTGCAGTTTACAAGCCTGAAAATCTGATTTATGGAAGAAGTAATTTTATTTAAGACCAAAATTGGTAATGGCTTTGGTTCATTATCATATCATATCTCCGTGATTGAGTGCTAAGTGGCTTCAGCTGTGTCCGAGTCTTTGCTACCTTATGGACCATTGCCCACCAGGCTCCTCTGTCCGTAGAATTCCCCAGGCAAGAGTACTTAAGTGGGTTGCCATATCCTCCTCCAGACAGTCTTTCTGACCCAGAAATCGAAACTGCATCTCTCATGAAAGTGAAGGAGTGGGTTGCCATTTCCTTTCCCAGGAGAATCTTCCTAATCCAGGAATCGAACCCGGGTCTCCCGCATTCCAGGCAGACGTTTTA
>SJYV01035768.1:1051947-1153402 GCA_006410875.1 Neotragus pygmaeus
TGTCTGTTCCAATTAGTCAACACTTCGCATGAGTTGGCCAAAGTACTGGAGTTTCAGCTTTAGCATCATTCCTTCCAAAGAAATCCCAGGGTTGATCTCCTTCAGAATGGACTGGTTGAATCTCCTTGCAGTCCAAGGGACTCTCAAGAGTCTTCTCCAACACCACAGTTCAAAAGCATCAATTCTTCGGTGCTCAGCTTTCTTCACAGTTCAACTCTCACATCCATACATGACCTTACCCTCCCTCCATTTCCTCGTCTATAGAGTAGGCTTTTCCTAACCTATGCTTGTGCAGATCTGGTGCAGATTAATGAGTCAGCGTCTATGTCACATTATATCTAAATGCTTAGGGAAATAAGCAGTGGGAAAAAACACTCCTGGTTGGTTTGCCAGGAAATTTAGTTTGCTAGTAAATTTTCACCAACACGGAAATTTTATTTATCTTTGCACATTTTTCAGAAATGAAAATGCACCATGAAAATGTAGTGTTTGATGGTCAACAATCATACTTTTTAATGAAATGCCCATCCTTGGAATAAATAACTTCCCAGACAGTGGGAGGACTCTTACTGTCATCATTCTGGCGGCAATAGTAGCTTCCAAGACATATTGGAGAGTGTAACTCTCAAATGTTATCCTGTATTATGGGCTTATTTCATAGAAGCAAATTAAAACCCACAAAACCCAAAAGCCCATTGGTTATAATTGAGTCTTATAGCAACACCACGGCAAGCATTCAGTGGATATGAATCAATGACTCATAGAATAACTCACTAGTGGCCAAGGTTCTTCTGATAAATTTTCCTGTCTCTCTCTGTAAAACCAAGTATATCTTCAGCAGTAGAATTTACCTACATGTTGGTTGAGACAGCTGGTGGAGGTATAGATACATCCTTAGGTTTCTGGTCAGGCTTTTACTTTTTGTCCCTTCTTTATATTTTCTTTGTGTGTGTGTATGTTCATAGAAGAAAGCAGTGTTGATGTTGCCTGTGAAAACACTGATAGATGTACCAAAATAATCCAAGTGTGTATGAAGCCACTAATGTTAAATGTCTGTTAAAATGTCAATGTCTTATATAATCTAATAACATTATATATCATAATTTACATAGTATTATATATCGTGAGCCCTTCTGTGAAGATTCTTATCAGAATCCCCTTTATTTTTTCAATCTTTCTTTTTATTTGCACTCTAACTTCCATAGAAGAATACCATTATTCCCTTCAAAAATGGAAAAAAAAAACATGCCTTTAGACTTGAAATCAAGTCCCTACTTTAAAACTTAGGAAGCATGTCCATGTGAGGTAAGCATTTCTGTATCTGTGGCAGTGTGTTAGCAGAAAGATTCCTATACAGTTGGAATTCAACATTAGATGGTATTTTAAAAGCTGAAATTAGATTCTCTGCTTTGATTATTCCATTGTGGGTCCCCAGTTATATTTTAGTGTCCTTCACCCTTTCCTCCTTTATTATTTATAACCCGTACTCTTTGAGCAATGACCAGTACTAATCTGTAACCTTCTGTCCTTCTGCCTGATTCGCTGCCTCTTTTGAAATCCCAAGATTGAAGCATATATTCTGAGACTTTCTGTTAAAAAATATATTACATTTTTTCATATTTCTGAGCCTGAAATGAGAGTCAGTGCTGGGTTTGCTTGTCTCATTCATTTTCAGCAGGCTGGCTTAAAAAAAAGAGAGATTAAAAAAAGAGGGGGAGTAGAGAGAGAAAGTATAGAGATGTCACACTTTTATATTCATTATGTTATAATATCTCTCACATGAGCACACAGATATACTTTTGCATATACATTTTTAATTTTTTTTTTCTCTCTTGATTGCTAGATTAATGCATTGGGTCTTTCTTATTTCCCTTGTCTTGCTTTTCCCCCGCTCTATCCACAGTAGCTAGACTTAAATAATAATAAAAACAAAGAATAGCAATTCATTTGTATTTGGTGTGCATTAAAAAGAAGTGGGGCAGAAAGCAGCATTAGTGGTAAATTCCCTGAGGACCCAAGATTCCCACTGGTTCCAGTCTCCTGAATGGTGCCTGTCCCTCCCACGCAGCTAATGACTGAAATAGGATCCATTGCCACCGGGAGCTTTTAATTTCTTTACATTGTTCAGGTCGCTCTGATGCGATGCAAAGTGACAGCTTCCATTTCAGGCTGGCTCATTATCAGCTCTTACACCAGACAGCCAGGATATACATCTTTATCTGCACATTGGAATTAACCCTCATCGCTATGAAAACTGAATTTGGCTTGGCTGAAGTATGCGGTATAAAGTCATGTGGGCCTGTGTGCAAACCATGTCATAGCCAAAGAAAAGGGATGTGGAGGCAAGGCATGGATTCTTCAGGACTCACAAACTGAAAAGCTTCAGTTTGGTTCAAATCCACCACTTAAAGGGCAATAAAACTTCTGAGGAAGGTCCAGCTGCGCAATGGTGAAGGCAACTTTAAGATGTAGATCTGGAAAAGGATGTAAGGCTCCTTGGCTTTCTGTTGTCTACTCTTGACTGTTACACTCAGCCCTGACCATGCAGTCATTGTCAGATATTGAGTCAGTCTGTGCCAGTTAAGTATGTATCCTGAGTTTCTTTTTCTTCTAGGAATGTCTTCATGAACTATGGCATGGTTCATGGATTTCTGCTAAGTTCAGTCTTTCTTTAAAAATTGAAGTTATCAAATCTGGCCTTAGCTTCTCCTAAGCAGGCCACAGCCAACAATTCAGAGTCCAGATTCTCAGTATTTTAATAATCTATTCCCCTTCATTTGAAGACTGACCCTAATCCTGCATATGAGAAAGCTGAAACTCTTTGTATAATCTTTCTTAAATTTACACAAAGATGTGTACACACAGATATTTATAATTTATACCAAGGTATACTTACCTGCAAGATGTTTATTGGTGTTGAGTGTAGAGAGTGAGTTTGCTCAGTGAGCTAGAGAAATAAGTAAAAGATTGAAAAGTACTTGAAATATGTTTTAGATATACTTTCCAACCAGTGTTCAGTAGAAATTAAATGTAAGCCACATGCTCAGTCACTTCAGTCATGTCTGACTCTTTTACAACCCTATGGACTATAGCCTGCCAGGCTCCTCTGTCCATGGGATTTTCCAGGCAAGAATACCGGAGTGGGTTGCCATGTCCTTCTCCAGGAGATCTTCCCTACCCAGGGATCAAACCCACATCTCCTGCATTGCAAATGGATTCTAACCCACCTGGGAAACCCCATATGTAATTTTAAATTTTCTAGTAAGCACATTTAAGAAGTAAAAAGAAACAGGTCAAATAAGTTTTTAAAAATTTATTTAATCTAATATATATAAAATGCTACCATTTCAACATGCACATTAAAATTGTATATGAGTTAAAGTTAAAATTATTGGGATATTTTATATTCTTCTTATTTGTATTTATAGTCTTTCAAATCCTATACGTCATTTACACTTCACAGCACACTGCAATCAGACTTGGCAGATTTTAAGTGCTCAAATATCCATATGTGGCTTGTGACTGCTGTAACAGACAGCAGAGCTTTAGACAGACATAGTGACTCTTGAGAAGTTATTATTCCTTTACCAAAATGTGGCCAGTTGAAAAATAAAGAAGAGGAATTATTTTCATCTGTTCTGGCTGCTATAACAAAGTATCATAACAAACTAGTGGCTTTAAAAAAATCCTACAGATTCCACACATAAGTGATATCATTCAGTATTTGTCCTTCTCTGTCTGACTTATTTCACTTTAGAATAATGCCTTCCAAAGCCATCCGTGTTGCTGCAAATGGCAAAATTTCATTCTTTTTTTTATGGCTGAGTAGTATTCCATCGTATGTATATACCACACCTTCTTTATATATTCATTGGTCAGTGGACATTTAGATTGCTTTCATGTCTTGGCTATTGTCAATAGTGCTGCTATGAACACTGGGGTGCATATATCTTTTTGAATTAGTGTTTTTGGTTTTTTGGGTTTTTTTTTTTTTTGATATATACCCAGGTATGGAATTGCTGGGTCACATGGTAATTCTGCTTTTAAAGAAACCTCCATACTGCTTTCCACAGTGACTGCTCCAGTGTACAACAAAATAGTGAATACAACAAAAAAAGTAGCAGCCTGAAAGCCGGGAAGAGATTTTCCACTGGACCTGACCATGCTGATATCTCAATCTTGGACTTTCAGTCTACAGAACTATATGTATATATATAATGTCCATTGTTCATAAAAAAATGGAAATAGAAGCAGACTCACAGATGTAGAGAACAAACTAGTGGTTACCAGGGAGGAGAGAGCAGGGTTGGGGTGGGCAAATGGGAGGTACAAACCAGTGGGTGTAAGACAGGCTCAAGGTTGTACAACATATAAAACAAGGGGAATATAGACAATATTTTGTAATAACTGTAAATGGAGTGTAACGTTTAAAAATCATGTAATTTAAGCAAATTAAAAAAGAATTATCCACTCAGAAATATTATTTCTCACAGTACTTAGAAGTCCCAGATCAGGGTGCTAGTCTGATTAGGTTCTCATTCAAACCCTCTTCTGGGTTGCACAGACAAACTCTCAAGTATGTCCTGGCCTGGTACAAGGGGTGAGAGATCTTTGTGGGGTCTTTTTTTATGAGAACATTCATCTCATTGATGTGGACCTCACCCCATGATCTAAGTACCTCCTAAATTCCCTACCTCTAAATACCATCATATTGGGCATTAGGATGTCAATATATGACATTCAGAGGGAAACAAACATTAAGACCATAGCAGGGTTCTTGAGAGTATCTTGGTTTAAGCAACTAGCATTCAGTCAGTAGTTCATTCGACCAGTATCCAGGGCCTGTTATGTACTGGGCATGTAAAAAATGCAAGAGACTATCTTGTAGGATTAGGGGTGGTGTATAAAAAGACACTGACTCGATGAGCATGAGTTTGGGTAAACTCCGGGAGTTGGTGATGGACAGGGAGGCCTGGCATGCTGCGATTCATGGGGTCACAAGGAGTTGGACACGACTGAGCAACTGAACTGAACTGATAAGAAGACAAAAAAGGTCTCTTCCATCATAAAGCTGGCATTACAGTGAGGGGTACAGGACGAGAGAGAGAGACAAATAATTAAGTAACCCATCAGATGGACAAAATAAAACAGGGGAGAGAACTAGAGAGTGATGGGGTTGCCATGCTGGATTGGATGGGGTGACAAAGGTGTCTGATAAGGGGACATTTGAGCAGAGACCTCAAATTAAGGGAGACATTGAGTCCTGTGGCTCTCTGAGGAAAGACTGCTTCAGGGAGCAACTGCAAAGGCCCTGAGGCAGGAGAATAAATTTCATATTCTCCTGTAGGCCTGTGTAAGAACTCTGGCTTTAATTGAAAGTTCTGAGCCAAGATATAGCAAGATCTATCTGGATTTTCCATGGAGAAGAGACAGTTTAGCATTCTGCTTAAACATCTGAGTAATATTTATGTATGTATGCAGTACTTTGGCCACCTCATGCGAAGAGTTGACTCATTTGAAAAGACTCTGATGCTGGGAGGGATTGGGGGCAGGAGGAGAAGGGGATGACCGAGGATGAGATGGCTGGATGGCATCACTGACTCGATGGGCGTGAGTCTGAGTGAACTCTGGGAGTTGGTGATGGACAGGGAGGCCTGGCGTGCTGCAATTCATGGGGTCGCAAAGAGTTGGACACGACTGAGCGATTGAAATGAACTGAACTGAACTGATGCATTTATATTTGTATTTCTTTGTGTTGATCTACTTTTAAGCATATCATCACTCGAAGATTAAATTCAGTATGGAGCAAAATGACATTTCTAAATTCTAGTCAAACAATGCTATTGTTCATCAAGGAATTAATGATGAGATCTGCCTCATCAGAGAGGAACCGAATCCTGGACATAAATTGCACGTTAGGGTAGAGATCAGGCAGTTAGTCTGAATATAAGCAAAATATGGGATGTGCAGATTACTGCATATAAATGGGTTGTAATAGATGTGTATCTTATTTTGATGATTAGCAATGGGAAATACACTTGCATAAGGACTGCATGTTTGGGCTTCTTGGTGTGTGCATGTAGAATTCTAGTCTACTGTCAGTCTTTACACAAAATTCTGATTATCAACAGTGATGAATGTGCACAGGATGGTATTGGTAGTATTTTCATCTTATTCCAAATGTGTGTCACTAGGAAATAAGAAAGAAAACCAAAGGTATCCAGTTGCTCGAATCTATGATTGCCACGTGTTCTCAAGCAGCCTCGCAGCCGGATATAAGCCATTTCTTATCTCCTATTAGAATCACAAGTTATTCCTGCTCCCTGATTTAAGTTTTCTGCAGAGTGAAAAAAAGTACATTTACCTCTGAAAAGGGATTCAACTGAAATTCTGTGGAAGTATATTGGACTCTAAGAACAAATCTCTTGCCAGCATCCTTATTTAGTAAAAGACTCTCTAAATGCAGCTAGGATGAAATCCAGGATCAAGGTAAGAGTGGATATTGCTTTTAGAATATCATGGTGAAAATAAACATATCTGAAAAGACATGAATGCCCCTCAGGAGTTCAGACTGAATGAAAAAGGCTGGCAAAGGATTCAAACGGGAGAGTCTTTATCTTGATAATTGGTTATTTCTTAGTGTGGTCAGAAAAATTGTTTTTAAGTTGTGCTTGGTCATTAAAACAGTGCTTTCTTGGGAGAAGAGCTCTCTTGTTGAGAATCTCAAGATTCAGTAACACCAAAGAAGTCAGTTAGAATCCCAAGCTCCATGAGAGCAGAAATTGTGCTTATCCTGTTCAGCATTACATTCTTATTGTCTACAAGGGCACTTACTCTACAATAGATGCTCTAGAAATATCAGTGAGATGAAATTTGACCTGAATGGACCTAAGTATAAAATATTCTTTAAGAAAACCTTTAGAACTACAACCGATTACCCTCCCCCATACCCCCATCTTCATTTTAACTGACAATGGACTTATGTGATTTGGTTTTCAAGTAATGGATGTTCTTTGGCATTTAATCATAATGGCTGTTTTTCAGTCGGAATGTTATACTCAAACTACTAACAAAATGTGTTTCGTGTGTCCAGATGCCTGATAGATAGTTGTTAAATAGAGTTAAACTTTTGTCCCCTTACTCATTATTTTTAACATAATTTGAGAATTTTTTTCCCATCAGATAACAATTCAAACTTTAGTATTATTATAATTATTATGATTTTTTTTCACAGCATAGACTAAAAGAATATCATAAAAAAAAACTAAAGAAAAGTGTGTGTGCATTTTACTGTCTTTTTCTTTCTGTAGGATCTGCTTTATTAACTGGGGAAATTACATTTTGTTATAAGAAAAAAACAAAATGAATGAAGGTCATCAAATTCAAGTAACTTCCCACTCTTGGAAGGCAAAGCAACACTGTACCTCTAGAACAATGGCTTGCATTTTTCCTTAAGAATTTTACTCTTTATGGGATGCCCAACTTAGACCCACAAAGACTATCCTATTTGACTTGGTTGACAATGTATGAAACTGCCTCAGAGCTGTAAAAAAAATTCATTTGGGAGAAGTCACTAGGTACAGCCAACACACTGAGCTGAGTGTGCTAGGGCTTGGAATTTTCCGACTGAAAGTGTTTCCTTCTCTCCCTACACAAAAGTAAAATGAAACTATCAATACATGTAACAAACGAGGGAATCCTTCCTAGATTGTTTTTTAGAAAACAGTTTGGCAAATATATATAAAAAGGGCACAGTGAAGTTTATTACTCAGAAGTACAACAGAAAATACGTGTTTTTCAAATAGGAAGAACATGATTTGTTCATAAAAAACAATCTCTTCTGGACGAATGTCCTCAAATGCGTCTGAAATTTTAAGATGCTAAGTCGGGTTTGGCTGGGATTGTCCGTCACCCTGAATGAACAAGTGGTATCTTAAAAGGTGCTGTTTAATTAAAAGCGCACACTTGGGATATCTTTTCCGGGCATTTGGGAGGCATCTGGGCCGTCAACCCTCCCACCTGCTGCCGGGCGCACCGCCAGCGCTGTCCCCGTGGCTTGCAGATGCAGGTGAAGCTGGTACAGAACCACTTTCACAGTCCAGAAAGCATGACATTCCCTGTTACCAGTGGGAGGAAAGGCTAATTGAGAAGTGTGTATAAAGGCTGTAATGAGTAGCATTTACATGTATTGATTAGAAGTAGGGCCACCGTTTCTCATTTATCACCACCGGCAGCTGTGAAATTTTCCCCACGTCGATTGGCACGGCTCATATTCCCGCTCCCCTAGTTCTTTATTGCTTTTTCTTCCCCTTCTCCTCCTGAAGCAGAGGGCTGATTCACGGGCTGGAATGGCCTGGTAATTACTCCAGCTCCTCCACCAGCTGCCACAATTGCCAAACCGCTGGAGTGAAAAATTCCATCCCGCATTTCCGATTTTTTACATTACCATTGCATAATCATATTTGACGAATAATTAACCTGGGTTAATACTTCAGGGAGCCATTTGCAAGTAAATTGATAAGCTGAGTACTGTAACAGCGCATGAGGGCTGGGAATGGGGGTGACATGCTGCTGCTGAGTCCTGGGAGCATCCAGGAGAGAGAGTATGCCTTCTGACCACTTAAATCCACCTCTGATGCAGGCTTTTAACAAGAGCCCTTGACCGTGACTCAGTTGGATCAGAGGAACAAGGGCGCTAAATCTAAGGTCACCTTGAATGACTGGGAGCTCCTCTTTCCTAAAGGATTACCCTCATTGTCCATATCCTGGCGGTGGAATGGATATTTTAAGTGCTATCAGCCCACTGTGAGAAATAGACTAGCTCAGGAGATTGTGGGTTGGTATTTAGGAAAATATTAGCTTGATTTTGCTTTATCTTGTGATGTTTCACTGAAGCATGGAGAGGCTTCCCTCTCGTACAAGTGGGGTCATTTCAGAAGTGAAAGAAAGATGTACTACTAAATCTACCTATGAGTGCATGTTAGTATGTGACAGGAAGAATGCTTAGAAGTCAATAATAACCATATTTCCAGATTGAAAATAAATGGTCTGGCCATTTTGGAAAACTCTTTGTAGGACTAGTCATGGAAGAACACCAAAGTCTAACCATCTGAATTTAGTGTTGTTCATAAACCTGTATTTTGTGGCCAAATGGGATATTGAATTTTTTTTTCTGTTGCCTAATTCTGCTACCTCTTGATTTCTTATCTCTTTGCTGTTCATTTTAGGCGATGGTCTCTTTCAAGGCTCATCAAGGGTGTAAGGGCTAACTTTATGATTTCAGAGATATTTGTATCACACAGGCTGGGTTTTGTGATGTGAACTGACTATCCTGAAAGTGGAATCGGTGGTGTGTACAAGCCAGAGTCAGCACTCAGCATTTGTCACCGCATGAGGCATTGCAAGGAGAAGCAGTTCCTTTCAGACTCAACTGTAGCACTAAGTGAAATCAATGGCCAAACAATCTAACACAATTGGTCACATATTGATAGAATTAAACACTGCTGTTAACGTGACTTGTCATTGATCTCACAAAAATGGAGTTCAGGGTAAAAGTAGCCTGAAGCCTTTCAACTCTGTGTTTATGGGGAAGGGCCAAGAGAAAAGAGAATGATTTAGCGCCATCTACTTAAACCTTGATTTTGTTTTCTCTAGCCACCTTACTTCACAATGGAATACACGTTGAGCATCTCAGTTTTTTCCACTGGTGACATGGAAGGAGGAATTAGAGGTAGCTCATTTAAAGTTCAGATTTGATGTTTTGCTCAAGGAATATCTTCTTGGTGGTGTGTGAGATTACCTCTTGGACAGAAGTCCTAGAGATTCATGTGGACAATGAAACAAATCAACCTAATTCCTAAGAGATCACATTCTACCCTATTCCATATCACTACCTAGGAAAAGGAATCTTCTTTTCAAATACAAATTCTAAGAGGGTTTTCCATCCTTTACATGAAATCAAATCATACTGCAAAAAATTGCATCCAGGAGAGCCAGGCCATATCATTCCTCACGGTACCTCTGGGCACTGGAGTCAGCTGTTTCTGGGCTCCATCTGCCACAGGCACACGTAAGACTGATAAGAGACTATCCCAGTTGGAGCAAGTCAGCTGTTGCATGTAGCCTGAGTCTGTGGTTTGAGTCAGAGCAGCAACATCAATTGCTATTTCCAGGGGTATTTTGAAAGAGGAAACAAGGCTATGTCAGTGCCTTGTCTCTGTCATGAATGAAGTCAAGAGATGGAATATGTTTGAGAGGAAGGATCTGTCTCCTTACTGTGTTTCATGATTGCAAGTGCATTGGTGAATATACTCAAGGATTTGAATATGAAATCTTTTTCTCCTTTATGTAGCCCACTTAAGTTTCTTCAAAGTACTCTCACAGTCTACAATTATGTATTTTTTTTTAGCAGTTTACTGTCTTCCCCCAAAGAAGGTAGACTCCACGAATTCGATAACATTGTCTATCTTGTTCTTTGAAATATCACCTTAATGCAAAACCATGGTCAGAGTAACAGCCTGTTGTTGGTAGATTGTGCTGAACACTGCTTAACTCTGGAGTGGGGGGTGTTAACATCGACTACAATGTGCAACCTGTATAAGCTCTACATGGTAGCCCTGACAAACCAGAACACAGGAGACAATCTCTTTGAAACGAATGAATGAATTTTTTTCTTATGTTAATGTGGACCTATAAAATACCACTTTCTTTTATTTAAGTAGTTAATTTTTTATTGCAGTATAGTTAAATGACAATGTTGTGTTAATTACTGCTGTACAGCAAAGTGACTCAATTATGCATATAAGTATATTATTTTTCATATTCTTTTCCATTATGGTTTATCAGAAGATATTGAATACAGTTCCCTGTACTATATGGTAGGCCCTTGTACTTTATCCAGTTTACATATACCATTTTCATCTCTTTATCCTGAATGCCCAGTCCAACCCTTTCCTACACCCCTCCCCTTGGCAAGCACCAATCTACTCTCTATGTCCCTGATTCTGTTTCATAAATAGGTTCATTTGTATCATATTTTAGATTCCACATATGTGATATCATATGGTATTTGCCTTTTCTTTCTGGCTTACTTCTCTTAGTATGATAATCTCTGGCTCCATCCATGTTGCTGCAAATGATATTATTTTGTTCTTTTTTATGGCCAAGTAGTATTCTATTGCGTATAAGTACCATATCTTCTTTTTTCATTCATCTGTTGTTGGACATTTAAGTTGTTTCCATGTCTTGGTTATTGTGAGCAGTGTTGCTATGAACACTGGGTTGATTGTACTTTTTTGAATTATAGACTTGTCTAGATTTATGCTCAGGACTGTTTGTGTGTATGCTCAGTTGCTCAGTTACGTCCAACTCTTTGTCACCCCATGGACTGTAGCTCTCCAGGCTCCTCTGTCTATGGCATTTTCCAGGCAAGAATATTGGAGTGGATTGCCATTTCCTACCCCAGGAGATCTTCCTGACCCAGGAATCAAACCTGCGTCTCCTGAAGCTCTTGCATTGGCAGCCAGATTCTTTACCACTGCACCACCTGGAAAACCCATGCAAGACTGGATCTGCTGCTGCTGCTGCTGCTAAGTCGCTTCAGTTGCGTCTGACTCTGTGCGACTCTATAAACGGCAGCCCACCAGGCTCCCCCGTCCCTGGGATTCTCCAGGCAAGAACACTGGAGTGGGTTGACATTTCCTTCTTCAATGCATGAAAGTGAAAAGTGAAAATGAAGTCTCTCAGTCGTGTCCAACCCTCAGCGACCCCATGGACTGCAGCCTTCCAGGCTCTTCCATCCATGGGATTTTCCAGGCAGGAGTAATGGAATGGGTTGCCATTGCCTTCTCCAAAGACTAGATCATATGGTAACTATTTTTAGTTTTTTGAGGAACTTCCATACTGCTTTCCACGGTGGCTGCATCAACTTACATTCCCATCAACAATGTAGGAGGGTTCCCTTTTCTCCACAGGCTCCCCAGCATTTGTTATTTGTGGACTTTTTAATGATGGCCATTCTGACCAGCATGAAAATACCAATTTCTTTATTGCTAAATAATGCATCATTATCCAGCAGTGATTCTTTAGCACGCATGTGAATCATTAGGGAATTTTTCTCAAGCACAAATTGGTGAGCCTCACTCCCATGGCCCCTAATTTAGCAGATCTGAGGTGGGGCACAAAAAGAGGCATTTTACCACATTCCCAGGTGGAGCTAATGCTGGTCCAGAACCACTGCTAAGAGACCCACAGATTATGAGGGTGCTAAAGGCAATGAGAGATGATACCAATGACGATTCCTCTTTCACCTCCATTCTACCTTTCACATTGGAATTTCAGTGCTATTATCCTGAAGAACCAATCAAATATAAGCTTTAACCCTGCTATCAACTTCTGATGGCTCCTTGTATCTAGAGCACAAAGTCCAAGTCCTTTCACACAGTGCTAAAAGTCAGCTGCCGTCATTGAGAGTCATCAACCTTTCTCCTCTACTGCACCCCAAACCCTATGAGTGAATGCTGGGCACAATAGAACTATAAATCTCATCTCTGGCTGTGTATCAAAACCACCCATGGAGCTCTCCCAGAACAGAGATGCCTGAATCCCTATTCCAGAGATTCTGATTCATAGCTCCCAGTTGAGACCTGACTTTTGAAAAACTTCACAGATAATTCTGATGCACAGTTGCCCTAAACTATCAACTTATGCGGTGTGAGCAAGGTTGTCATCAAAAGCCAGTTTGTAGTTTTATCACCTTTCATATTAAAAAATGAATAAAAAAGAAAATAATTAAACTATATAAAGTAAAGACAAGAGAATTCAGTAAATTAGAAAACTTAAAAACAAATAGAAGGAACTTCCCTGGTGGTCCAGTGGTTAAGAATCCGTCTTTCAATGGAGGGGGCTTGGCTTCGATCCCTGGTGGGGGAGCTAAGATCTCACAAGCTGCATGATGCAGCCAAAAAGAAAATAGATCTTGAAGAAACTAAGATACTCAAGCCTCTGATAGATATTAATACATTAATAAATATACATCAAGAAATTTGAAAAATGGATGATAGGCAACTTTATGAGAAAGCAATTATAAACATGGCTCAATAACTTTAAAAAATACCAAATGTATTCTATTAGCTCAACAAATATTTACCAAAGTACTTTGTATCAGGCACTGTCATGGGCAGAGGGATAAAAATCCCAGTCCTTGTGAAGTTTGCTTTTTATGAACCCAAACGTCAAACTCTAATAGCCTGTACATAGAGGGAAATAGACCAATTACATATATAAATAAAGATGAATAAATTTAAGTAAAAGATCAGCACACTAAAAGTTCAACAACCCATTAAAAGAGTACTCATTTATACTCATTCCAGGATTTTAATGATAGTTTAATAATAGCAAGTGCATTAACATAAAGCATCAAATCCATAAGTCCACTAGTTTTAAGAATGTTGATCTCAGTAGATGCTAGAAAGGTATTCAATGAAATGAACTGTCTATTCCCAATAAAAATCACTTGGAACACTAAGAAAGGAGAATATTCCCTCAGCCTGATAAAGGGTATCTGAAGCCAAGACATCATACTTCATGTTGAGACAGTGGAGGAATTTCCATGTTAACCGGAGACAAGAGATGAATTCTTACTGTCACCATGGTTATTTAGTGTTGTCTGAAAGTACAGGCAAATACAATAAACCATGAAAATAAGAAGAATAGCTATAGAAAAGAGAGATAAAATTATGGTTATATGATGGCAGCATGATTAGACACATCTAGGAAATCCAGGGCAGCAACTAAATAATGTTTTGAATTAATAAGCAAGTTCATCAACAGTAGGTGGCTGCAAGATAAATACAGAAGCATCAGTGACAGTTCTATATAACAGCAATAAACATGTTAGAAGGTAGAGTGGCAACAAGAACTATGAATTATCAAGGAATGGGTGACACCTATATGAAGAAAAATACAACATTTTATTGAGCAATATAAAAGCAGATTTAAATAAATGGAAGTGCAGAGGCATTCTTGGATGGAAATATCATAAAATAAAATGATCTTCCTTCCCCCCTCTAATTAACAGTTTTCATATAATGTCAGTCAAAATCTGTATGAGATTATTCAGCCACTTTGACAAAACCTAAGTATAAAAAATTAAAAACTATGAAATACAAACATTTTTAAAAAAAAGTAAATGATGGAGAGAGTAGAGTAGAATGTGCCCTACTAGATACTGAAATGCATTATAATGGTATCAGTGCTGAAAGAGCAAGGTACTGTCCTGAGAATTAAAGGTCCACTCAAAGAATAGCTTACCTCCGAGACAGATCCTAGGATATGTGAATGTTACAGCAGTGTGACTGGAACAGTATGTTCAAAGGCCCTGGGGTAGAAGAGGGTTGCCATATTGAAGAACTGAAGTCTAATGTGGCTGGGGTGCAAATAAGTTTAGTACACATTGAAACAAACTTTTTTTGAAAGTAATTTTCATATTCTTATAAAATATACAATCTTAAATACAGGAATAAGGTCTTTGACTCAATGATTTTTCCTCATAGAATTCCAGAAGTGAATAATAAAGGTGCATATTAGGTATAAAAATGATTCCTTAAACATTGTTAATAATAATATTGAAACTCAAAATAAATGACTAGCAACAAGGAAAATGTTAAATAAATTATAGAACGTTCATAAATTGAAATATTTTGAAACTATTAGCAAATGTGATTCAAATGTGTATTTTCAGTACATGAAGTGAAAAAAAGGTTCAAACTATACTCACGGTACAATCCCAACTTTATTCAATATGTATACATGTGAAATATCCTAAAATATATCATATTATTAGCAATGATTACTCTTGACATGTTGAGTTTATAGATTTCTTAATAGTTATAAAAATTTTAATTTTTCAAGATTTACAGTTGTCATAAAATAAATACTAATCAGCACAACATAAACATAAAATATCCTTATGTCATTTCATGCCCAGCTCAACTATTACATCCTCTGTGAACTCTTCAGATTTCCTAATTGCAGTTAATCTTCTCTCTCCTGAATTCTTAAAACTCCACATATCTCTTTGCAATCCTATATATAACAGTCCTGGGTGAGTTAGATGTCTGTACCCCTATCATTTTAGTTGATTGCCTCCATTTAATTCTAAGCTTCTCTGGGTTGCCCAATTTGACTAAATATTTCCCATGGGAATAGTCTAAAACCCTGAACAGAGGTGTCCAAAGTCTATGGTCATGTAACCATACAACTAACACGGAGACCAAGGAACAGGAGTGCAAAGTTTGACTGTCTTAGCAAATGGATATCTTTATGTGTATTATAGGAATTGGGAATCTGAAATATTGTGCTATTGATTTAGGTGGTTGGTACTTTTCTAGATACTTGTTGAATGTAAGGCAAGAGGGTAATGTAGTAATTACAAACAAGACATTTTAGCTTTGGAAATATTAACCTTCCCGAACATCAGTTTCTTCATCTATAAAATTTGGAGAACAATATTATTTACTGGTAGGAGGAGGTAAAAAATAAGATGATGCATGTTTACAGGCAAAATGTCTGGGCCCGCACAATGAGTCTTTTATGTAGCAAATATATCATCTGGAGAATTCATTTGTTTTCAATAGTCTGGCTGGAATGTCCTGCATCTTTCTCTTAGAATGTGTAAAGTCAGGGTTTGAGAATTTCCCTCTCCCCCATCTTGTGCTTCAATCCAATAAACTGTAACTTATCCCCCTGTCTGGAGGGAGAGCTATCATTCATTGCAGGGATCAGCTTTATGGTCAGGAGCCTACGTTTAACACTGGTACCATCTTGAAACCTGTAATAATTTGAACAAGAGGCCCCATGTTTTTATTTTGCACCAGTCTCTGCAAATTTTGCAGGTAGCCCCATTCAGTAGGCTCTCCAATCTACATTAGGCTTCCCTGGTAGCTCAGATGGTAAAGAATCTGCCTGCAGTTTAGGAGAACAGGTTCAATCCCTGGGTCGGGAAGATCCCCTAGAGAAGGGCATGGCAACCCATTCCAATATTCTTGTCTGGAGAATTCCATGGACAGAGGAGCCTGGTGGGCTACATTCTATGGGGTTGCAAAGAGTCGGACACTACCAAGCGACTAACACACACCCATCTTACTGATCCCCACAGTGGTCACTGAAAGGTTATGCTCACCAATGGATTGTCACAGTTCCTAGAATATTGAGGCTTTAAGGATATATGATTTGTCTAACTTCTTTTATATATAATATGAGAAGCAGACTTTACCCAAGAAAGGCAGCATCTTGGGAGACTGGGCTTAGGGGATCACTTCCATGCTGATAGGGGCTTCCCTGATAGCTCAGTCAGTAAAGAATTTGCCTGCAATGAAGGAGACCCTGGTTCAATTCCTGGGTCAGGACGATCCCCTGGAGAAGGGATAGGCTACCCACTCCAGTATTCTTGGGCTTCCCTTGTGGCTCAGCTGGTAAAGAATCCTCCTGCAATGTGGGAGGCCTCCGTTCAATCCCTGGATTAGGAAGATCCCCTGGAGAAGGGAAAGGCTACCCACTCCAGTATTTTGGCCTGGAGAATTCCATGGACTGTCCAAGGTGTTGCAAAGAGTCAGTACATGACTGAGCGACTTTCACTTTTACTCCATGCTGATATACTGACATTTTGCTGCTCCTCCTGCTGCTGCTGCTAAATCACTTCAGTCGTGTCTGACTCTGTGCGGCCCGAGAGATGGCANCCAAGGTGTTGCAAAGAGTCAGTACATGACTGAGCGACTTTCACTTTTACTCCATGCTGATATACTGACATTTTGCTGCTCCTCCTGCTGCTGCTGCTAAATCACTTCAGTCGTGTCTGACTCTGTGCGGCCCGAGAGATGGCAGCCCATCAGGCTCCCCCGTCCCTGAGATTCTCCAGGCAAGAACACTGGAGTGGGTTGCCATTTCCTTCTCCAATGCATGAAAGTGAAAAGTGAAAGTGAAATCGCTCAGTCATGTCGGACTCTTCGCGACCCCATGGACTGCAGCCTACCATGCTTCTCTGTCCATGGGATTCTCCAGGCAAGAGTACTGGAGTAGATTGCCATTTCCTTCTCCACTGCACATCCTAGGAATCTACATATGGAGCTCCTCTTGTTCCACTTGTGCTGTCTGCTACCTGAGTTATTTGTAAGATTGACCAGTACTCTTTGGCCGTGAAAGCTAACTGCTATCTTTTTTTCTTATTAGTATACTTTGCTGAAAGTATGTTGCTTCTGCTTTTGATGGCATGGACTGCTTTCTAACCCTGATTCCCTTCCAAAAGGTTCAGCTACTCACATGTTCTTTGTTTCACCAGGAAAGGGATTGAGAGCACACACAAGATGAACTGACCCTTACTGCCTGATCTCACCTTTCTCAGAAACATTTCTAATTTAATGAGCAACATATCATGAAGCTACCTGGTTGGGATTTCTGGTGTCAGGAAGCAGTGGGAGTGGGAGTTTGGGGGAATGGATCTTGTTGTTTGGAGGAAATGGATTTTCCCTCCCTCTATGGGCAAAGTCCACCTTATTCTTGGGACTTTTCAAAAATCCTAATTCACACCTAGACATACAGAACTGTCTTACAGTTTGAGATGTGGGGAAAGAAAAAGCAGGGAGGCCTGAGTGATTTTTTTATTCTTTAATATACCAGTGGACTCATTTGACTATGATCTTATCATTTTCTTTATACATCTTAAACATAATTCCAGAGATCCTCAATGCTGTTTAGTTCTTAGTTTATCTCACAGTCCTGAGCACAGATACTGCAAGTAAAAATGAAATGTTATGGCCTTAAGTTCACTGCCTCAATCTCACAGTAAACAATAATAACAATAATAATGAATACTTGTATCATTTAAAATTATGTTTATAAATGGAGTTTGGGAAATGCCATGAAAGAAGACCGAAAAAGTATTTACAGTGTCACACCGAACCAAAATCTTTGCTGTCGTAATAAAATATCAAGTAGATATCTTCTAGCCTATAACTGAACTCTTTACCCTTTTGTTGTGCAAAGCTAATGGTGTGAATTAAAGCATCAAGGCCTGCCCTGTTGACTGGCAGCTTGATCTCTGCCTTTGCAGAGAGCAGTGGTCTGCTCATTGGTCTCAGAACACTGCATGATGAGCCAGTAGAGGAGAATCTTCAAGTCATTTGTCATACTACAGTGTTTACACCTTCTGTAGAGCAGAAGAGGTGGGATGAATTGCTGGAAATTTTTACAAGCTTGTAGATGTCCCTTTGCATTGAGCTACTTTTTCTATTATTATTATTATCGGGGTATAGTTGCTTCACAAGGTTGTGTTGGTTTTTGCTGTACAATGAAACGGATCAGCTATATGTATACATATATCCCCTCTTTCGTGCCCCCCCCTTCTGCCCCTCTAGGCCATCACAGAGCACTGATCTGAGTTCCCTGGGCTATACAGCAGCTTCTGCACTAGCTGTCTGTTTTACATATGGCAGTGCACATAAGTCAGTCCCAGTCTCCCAGTTCATCCGCCAACCCTGTTTCCACACATCCGTTCTCTACATCTTTGTCTCTGCTCTTGCTCTGCACTGGCTGCACCATTTTTTTTTAGATTCCACATGCATTCATTAATATGTCTTTCATACAGAGTGAAGTAAGTTAGAAAGAGAAATACAAGTCTGTTTCTAAGGAAGAGAAAGAATTCATATGTAACTAATGAAAAAGAAAAGATAAAGATGGCTTAAAGAAACACATAAAAATATTACTTCTTGAAGTTCACATGATGAAATCAGATATTCCATGAAACTTAATACACTTGATTTTGTTTTCTTATTGATGTTTTTGGTATCAGGAATACCTTGAGTCATGTAGTCTTGGCCCTGAAAGAACTTTGAAGTTTTAGTTAAAGTCCTCAAAATCTCTTTCTCCTTGTATAGGAGACAAAAATATATAGCCCACCACACCTTTCCTTTAAGTTAGCCTGTTAACATTAATGAACATTAACAGTTGTCCATGTCCTTGTCTATATAGCGTATGCTTTTGTACACATTTTAAAGCGTTTGTAAATACATTTAGATTTACAAAAACTTGTATATATTTATTTAATAAACATTTATTTAAAATAATAGCTCATTAAACAGATTTTTATTGAATTATCAAGTGTCCATCACTGTTCTGGATGCTGGCAATATAATAGCATTGAACAAAACAAATAAAATACCCTGCCCTCACTTATGTTCTTGTGTTTTGTTTTTTTTTTCCTGAGGAAAGTCTCAAATCTGGAATAGCTTTGATTTAGAGAAGTATGATGCTTTGAAACCATTTTATAGAGCTCCCTTACTTTCAGTAGTCTCCAACTTGGACTTCATTGTGATGAAGTTTTGAATCATAAGAGAGCTGCCAAACATGGATAAATGAAAGGTAATGACTGTCTCAGTATGCTTACACTGTCCTCTGTGTGAGGCATGGGAAGGCAGGGATCTGAGCTCACCTGCAAAGGATTTGGTCTAACTGAGGAGGTGAAATGCTTATGTACAGCTTCCTGAGAACTACTGAAGGAACATGCAGAAAAGGTTGACTGAAGTCGGATCTGATTCATCAGAGAAGGAAGGGAATAGCTGGAGTGGGGGAGATAAGTTAGGAGTTGAGGATTAACATATACACACTACTGTATATAAAACAGGTAAACAGGGACCTATGATATAGTCAATACCTTGTAATAACCTATAATGGAAAAAATCCGAAAAAATATGCATACATACATACATGTATATATATATATATATATACATATATATATATATATATATAACTGAATCACTTTGCTCACCCACTTGAAACTAGTGCACCATTGTGAATTAACTTACCTTAATAAAAAGTTTTAATTAAAAAACTGTTACAAACTTTGAAGAAGATGAAAATTTTAAAAAGTAGTAAAAAGAAAGAGTGTTATATGCTCTTTCAAAAAAAATAACAAAATTTACCCAAACCGTATCTGCTTTATGTAAGCAAGATGCCTCAGTTGAGCAGAGGTGGGCATTTAGGGGATAAGAGTAGATGAAGGGGTGAGACTTGTTGCAATAGAGACAGGAAGAGGAGGTCAGGGGAGGGAGGACTGCTAGGCTGAAGAGCTGAAACTTGAATTAATTCAGTCTATGTGTAAGCTTTATTGATCTACTACAGTTACCACTTTTTTTGGGGGGGGTTCAGGAAAGCTTTTTTTTTTATTATTTTATTTTTATTTATTTACTTTATTCTACTTTACAATGCTGTATTGGTTTTGCCATACATCGACATGAATCCACCACAGGTGTATACGAGCTCCCAATCCTGAATCCCCCTCCCACCTCCCACCCGACAACGTCTCTCTGGATCATCCCCGTGCACCAGCCCCAAGCATCCCGCATCCTGCATCGCACATAGACCGGCGCCTCGTTTCTTACATGATAGTATACATTCTTCAATGCCAAATCATCCCACCCTCTCTCTCTCCCTCAGAGGCCAAAAGTTCGTTCTATACATCTGTGTCTCTTTTGTTGTCTCACATACAGGGTCATGATTACTATCTTTCTAAATTCCATATATATGTGTCAGTATACTATATTGGTATTTTTCTTTCTGGCTTCACTCTGTATAATAGGCTCCAGTTTCATCCATCTCATTAGAACTGATTCAAATGTATTCTTTTTAATGGCTGAGTAATACTCCATTGTGTATATGTACCACAGCTTTCTTATCCATTTAGATTCACTGACGGAAGAAGCTGAGATCCTTAGAAATCTTCAAAAAAGTTTAATTGAGGGCTTTGGACAAGCAGGCCAAAAGATGTGGACATGTTTTGCATTGTGTTGCGTTAGTCGCTCAGTTGTGTCTGACTCTTTGCATCCCCATGGACTGTAGCCCGCCAGGCTGCTCTGTCCATGGGATTCTCCAGGCAAGAACACTGGAGTGGATTGCCAATCCCTTCTCCAGTGGGCATGTTTAAGAAATCTAAATACGAGGGTTACCACCACAAGCCCAACAGCTCATAACATCAAAATAGTCCTTTCTTCTCATTTCTTTGGCTCCCTCTGTCCCTCCTTTCCATCTTCAAACATTGGTAAGAAAGAAAGAAAGTTAGTTGCATAGTCGTGTCCAGCTCTTTGTGATCCTATGGACTGCAGCCTGCCCAGCTCCTCTGCCCCATGGCCTTCTCCAGGCAAGAGAACTGGAGTGGGTTCAAGCATTTATTAGGTTGCTATTAAGTGCTAGGCACTGAGAACAAGAAGTTGAGCACAACTTAGCCTCTGCCTTTGAAGAATTTGCGTTCTTAACAAAGAAACCACTATATTCTCCATTTCTGAATGAAGTTGTAGGATAAATATATGAAAACCTCATTTTCAGTAAGGAGTGCCCAGATCTTATCATTGTAGATGGGAAATAAAACTATTGGGCAGGAAAGTATGCTCTTTTTAAAAGCTTCTCATATTACATCATGGATTATTTCTGAGAAAACTATGGATAAATCTAATCATTCAAAATAAAGTATACTTGGAAATAAAGTATATTTCCTTTGATTTGTATTATAAATTCTTCAGAGTTCTACTTTAATTGTTGATGGCATTGGAGGCAGCTATGGCTTCAGTTTCTTTTAGGATTATTCTATTACCATTCATCCTCTATCCATCCCCTTTTGTCACTGTAAGTAAATAGCTAGCTAATTTGGAGCATTGTTGTTTGTAACATGAAGTGGCCTTTAGAGTGTGAGTAATTGCCATGTAATTTCTGTATGGTCAGCCAGCAACTCTGTGAATTTCTCTGTTTCTCTATCCCATGGAATTACCAACTATCTTTCTAAATGCTTCCTTTTTATTTAGGAGATCTCAGGCAAAACTCTAATTTGGTACAATTGTGATGACAAATTCTTTTAGAATTAGCTATCACTTCATGGGAAATAGGTGGAGAAACAGCAGAAACAGTGTCAGATTTTATTTTTTTGGGCTCCAAAATCATTGCAAATGGTTACTGCAGCCATGACATTAAAAGACGCTTACTCCTTGGAAGGAAGGTTATGACCAACCTAGATAGCATATTGAAAGGCAGAGACATTACTTTGCCAACAAAGGTCCGTCTAGTCAAGGTTTTTCCAGTGGTCATGTATGGATGTGAGAGTTGAACTGTGAAGAAAGCTGAGCACCGAAGAATTGATGCTTTTGAACTGTGATGTTGGAGAAGACTCTTGAGAGTCCCTTGGACTGCAAGGAGATTCAACCAGTCCATTCTGAAGGAGATCGGCCCTGGGTGTTCTTTGGAAGGAATGATGCTAAAGCTGAAACTCCAGTACTTTGGCCACCTCATGCGAAGAGTTGACTCATTGGAAAAGACTCTGATGCTGGGAGGGGTTGGGGGCAGGAGGAGAAGGGGACGACAGAGGATGAGATGGCTGGATGGCATCACTGACTCAATGGACGTGAATCTGAGTGAACTCTGGGAGTTGGTGATGGACAGGGAGGCTTGACGTGCTGTGATTCATGGGGTCGCAAAGAGTCGGACACGACTGAGTGACTGCACTGAACTGACTGAAGGTTGTATTCCTCATCTGAGGTGTTAGACACATTGCAGGGGACACGACTTTGAAGATTCGGAGTGTTCCTGGCTCCTCCTCCCAGAGCTCCTCTGGCTGTCGTGGCCTCCTTTCTCGGGATTTTTTTATTGTTTACTCACAGGCAAGATGTTGATGGGCTTCTGTCATGAAGGCTTAATGCATGTTGCAACATGTTAGACAACTTACAGTGGACATTCCCAGACAGTCTGCCACCTGTACCTTCTTCTGAGTTCTCTGTCCACTTACATGTGATATTTCGGGATAAAAGAAATAGGAAGTGAGCCCATTGTTGCTACTCTATAATATCTTTTTAAAATTTTATAAAATATCAAACAAATGTTTTATTCCCTCTGCAAATTGATGGATCAGTATGTTCTTTGAGAAATCTGCAATGAGACAAGAAATTAGACTTACATAAAAATAGACTCTGAAAACAGTTATATTGTCATTTTAGACTGTACTTGGAATTGGTGGGTATATGATGTATATGAGAGAGAGAGACAGTTTTGACTGGCATAGGTCATTTATTCTAAGCAGTCAAGTAAAACTTGCCTCAACAAAGAAAAATCAGTCTTAGGCACATTTGGGGGGCTTATTTGCAAATGTGTATAGTGGACATTTCAGCCTTCCTGCTTCTATCTGGCGATGGTTTTAAGAGGTCCTAACTAAAATGGACCAACTTGGAAAATGTCTTGTCAAATGTTTGATTAGCCCTGGGAGATTCATACTCATTGCTGCAGGCTAAGCAGTTGGGTTTGGGGGATTTTCATCTCACTGGTCAATTTTAGGAGAGTCGGAAGAGGAACAATTCCCATTGTAGGGCCATTATCCCTGCTCCCCACCCTTTCCTCAGGAGCTGCTGTGTATGTTAATAAGGGATTGTGATTGATTCTTATTTTATTTTTTACGTTTTCTGTAGAGAGAGAAAGAATAATTCATCCTGCATATGTTTTTATTTATGTACCTTTCTGTGCCTGATATCAGAAAGGATGTGAGAAAGCTTACTAAACATAGACCACTCTAGGCAAAATGCAATTTGAACTATTGGGAGGAGGAAATTGACAAAGAGGAATTTATTCATTCTTTAGACAGACATGTATTAAGTGCTTACAATAGTGCTCAGAATACAACTGATAAAGCAAACAGTGCTGCTTGCATGGAGCTTTTAGTCTAAAGTACATACACACACATGACAAATGTTACAGGACTGGAGCACAAGATATTATGTTCTTATTAACTCAAGGGAAGGAGGGTGGATATTATCAGCATTCCTCAGAGGCTAAATAAATAAGGATGGGGATGGTCACTGGGGGTCAGTACAAGCAAAAGTTTTTTTAAGAGCAATCTTGAGCTCCTGGTGGGTATTATCCAGAGAGTGATGTGTTAGACTTGTTTTTATAGTGAATGCAAGAGAGATAAAAAGATGTCAGGGTACAATGAATGCACCAAATCTAAATTTTAAGGTTTCATAATTTGATATCTGGGATCATGACTTAGAGGGAGCAAAAGAAGATTGTTCCTAGTGGAGGGCAGGGGGAGATGCAGCAGTGTCAGGGGAAGGAAGCTTCCCCAAGGGTCGTGGAGAGCTAGAAGTTCAAAGCCTGAGCTTTCTCCATGGAAGTGGCTGTGGTGGGTTGGTTGAAATTACTTTATCCTTAACTCTCAATCAAAGCACAGAGAACTGATATACAGAGAAGTACAGAGACTTGACCAAGGTCACACAGTATGTTAGTGGCAGAATAAAGGTAGCTCAACTGGTAAAGAATCTGCCTCCAATGCAGGAGACCCCGGTTCAATTCCTGCGTCAGGAAGATCTTCTCAAGAAGGGATAGGCTACCCACTCTAGTATTCTTGGGCTTCCCTGGTGGCTCAGACAGTGAAGAATCCGCCAGTAGTGTAGGAGATATGGGTTTGAGCCCTGGTTGGGAAAATCCCCTGGAGAAGGGAATAGCTACCCCTTCCAGTATTCTTGCCTGGAGAATTCCATGGACAGAGGAGCCTAGCAGGCTACAGTCCATCGGGTCACAAAGAGTCGGATACAACTGAGCGACTTTTGCTTTCAAAGTATCCCTCCCAGGCAAGGGGACTTTCCACCAGGCAGCCCCTAATTATTGGTTCACACCATTAAAAGTACTTGTATAAAGAATTCAGTAGCGTAAATATTCTAAAACTAGGTAACATTATGTGAAAAAATAAGCTGCAAAATACTAAATACAAATGAGCATTTGATATGTAAATATATTTCCATATATATTTTAAGTGTATTTGCAGATACACATAGAGAAATGAATGGGAAAATGTATATTAAAACATTATTTTATCTGAGTGGTTGGCTTACTGGACAGGTTTTATTAACTCCTTTATACATATTTATTTATATTCCTTAATTTTCTACAATAAGAATGCATTTTTAGGTTGTAAATATTATCCGTTCTGATAAAATTTTCAAAGAAACTAAACATAGCATAATCAAGTAAATCCTACTTAAACCACAGTCCACATGTATATATATTTAATTGCAGGAGAGAATGCGCTAGCTGTTTGGACCTAAGTTTATAGAACACAAACATTCTGGAAAAATACAAATTTAACCTATGGATGAGCTGAGGTTGCTTGTAAACTAATAAAGACCAAACAAGGAAGCAAGTTTTCATTTGTAAAGACTGATTTTTATGAAACATACTTGAAGTGAAGGGGAAAGAGCCACCAGGTTGGGCTCTCCAGTCACTCTTTCTCTTTCTTCTCTTCCATTAAAAAATGCTCCAGGGTATTTGCTTTTCTATTTTCCTCTCCATTCTTCACAGAGTAACTTAGATTGGTGAGAAGGGCTGGATTATTGGGGGAACTTACCTAACTGTACTTTATTTCCAGAAGACTCCCTTACCACAGGAGGTCCCTAGAAAAGGTAGAAATCCACCCCTGCCCCGTCACTTTATACAGTAAATCACACACATTCACTCACTCACACACACACACACATCGAATCTTCAAAAGCAGTTTTAAAATACTTCACATTTTCCAAAGGACATATTGCTCTTTTCCACCCCAGGTACCACCTCCAACCATATGCTTTTTAACTGGTTTCACCATACAGTTAACTTGGCAGGAGCTCTCCCAGGGACGTAAAGGAACTTTTACAACTGGGATGGGTCCCTCAGCCATCAACAGAAAAGAAAGGAGTCTTCATCTTTGCCATGGGCACTGCCCTCTGGACAAGTGGCTCCAAGTTCAGCTTGGATCCCTTAAGAGTTGAGAGGATGAGACAAGGGGCATTTAGATTCCGAAGCTGGCTCACCTCCTGACTGTGTTCTAATACCTGGCTGCCTGCTCCCTTCTCATCGGTTCAGAGTTTCATATTTTTCTTCTCAGTCTCTGGCATGACCACTTGCTTGTCACAGCTTCTGTTCCTTCAGTCATGCCTGGTCTTGAATACCCTCCCCAAGAATAGCGTTAACTGTGATGATGATAATAATTATCTTCTTGAGAGCTTTCTGTGGGCAAAGCATGAACTCTGTAAGGGAATACTATTGTCATCCCATTCATGTACAGAAGAATCACAGATGACGAGATTAAGTAACTTGCTTACACTGACATATTTAGTGAAATACAGCTTCAGCTTCCAATCCTGTCTCTGCTTCCAAAAATTCCCCTTTATCAGGGTTATTGGTAATCCTAAATGGTGGGGTTGTGTAGTGATGGGGTTGACAAGGATACTGTGAGTGATGACATCCAGGACTTCTGGTAGTAAATAGTCGAAGGAGTGGGAGGGATTGCTTGGGAAGGATGGAAGATTTGTTGTTGTTGTTGTTTTAAAAAAGCATTTATTTATTTGACTGTAGGAGATTTTAGTTGTGGCATGTGGGTTCTTTAATTGCAGCCTGCAAACTCTTAGCTGTGGCATGTGGAATCTAGTTCCCTGACCAGGAATCAAATCTGGGCCTCTGTATTGGCAGCATGAAGTCTTAGCCACTAGACCACAAGGAAAGTCCCAGAGGGCTTGATTTTTGATAGTAGAACTTGCAGTATGTTTATTTACGGAGGAGAAAGCACTAGTAGAGAAAAAGTTGAGGATCCGGGAGAGAGGGGGGTTGCTGATGAAGGGAGACCATGAGAAAGCAGGAGAGAAGGAGTCTAGGAGGAATCAGACTCTCAGGGAGGCATTCTTGAGTGGATGTTTTGTATGTCGTGATACATTTGCTTTGATGCATCTATTACTGTCTCAGCCTCTCTGGCAAGTCATCACTTGTGCTTGCCATATATTAATGATGGTGCAACATCCATTAATTAGTGCATTAAAATTTGCATCCATATCCAGCCATCTCCCTAGCTACAGGGAATTTTGTGGCCAAATCTCATCAAAATACCTTTGAAATAATACAGGAGGTCATTTATAGAAGAAGGAAGGGAGAGAGAGGGAAGATCATTCAGGAAAAAGGAGTTTTTCCTGATAATACAGCTTATTCTCTGGGGGGACTGTGTGAAATTGACTCTTCCGCTCCTTTTATGTTCCCAGAAATCTTCTCTCCTGTGGGAAGTGACACTCTACCCTCGGAGATCTCATGATTTCAAATACATGCTGAAGTGGCATTGTTTTCTTTGCTATTAAACATGGACTTTTTGGGGGCCTCTTCTAGAAGGTTCCTTCACTGAGAAGAGGTCCGCAAGCTGCAAGGTCTAGCCATGATTGATCCAGCTCCATGTGGCAATTCTCAAAGCTGAAGTAAAGTTGGCCTGAACCACTGCACAGTAAGAGTGGTTTTATATTTCTAGCGCCTGTCCTAAAGTAGTTTTAGAGGTCAGCATTAATCAATAAATCATTCTGATCACATGGATCCTTTCTGGAGGCCCATTAGTTGGTGGCGTTGCCTCAGTCATCTTGCCATCAGCTTCCTTAGACCAGAAGTTCTTGAGACCACAAGTTCAAGTGTCTTTTGAGCTGATGGAGCTCTTGACTCTTCAGAGCTAGATAAGTTGAGTTGCACCTAATTTGTTGTACAAAGATTTTTGTGAAGCATCAACCACCACCCAGTGGCAGTATAGTATCTATGACACTCCTCTTTTTAAAATCAACTATTATTGGAGTATATTTGCTTTACAGTGTTGTATTAGTTTCTGTTGTACAGCAAAGTGAATCAGCTATGTGTATACACATATCCTCTCTTTTTTTTTTGGATTTCCTTCCCATTTAGGTCACCACAGTAGAGTTCCCTGTGCTATACAGTAGGTTTTCATTAGTTATCTATTTTACGTAGCAGTGTATATATGTCTATGATCCCCCTTAAAAAAAAAAAAAGGAGACAATGCCTGATCCTATCCTTATACATTCTGTTTTCATCTAACTGTCAAGTAAGGCATATTTGTGGCTTTTGAAAGGCATATTTGTGGCTGGATTCACTTGATTCTTGAAAAATGGATGTCATGACAATAAGGGCTTTTGTTGATAATCTCACAGCCTTCACAGTACACCCATGATGTGAGTGGTTAGGAGAAACACAATTTCAAATCTGGTGGTTTCCAAACAGCAGCAGAGGATTGGAGGCAGGAATTTAAAAGGAATGGGACCATTACAACCCCTTTGAAAGACAGGAAACTGGATTCCGACCATATCCTGACGTGTAATTCCAGGGCAGTGCTGCAAATGATGAGGCAAAGATCCCACTGCCTGGGTGCTGCCTGTCATGTGGCTCCAGAGATTCCTGGAGGTGGTTTTTCTCCTGTGCCTTGTGACTGGTGAGGTTATCAGGATGAGAGTAGCATTCAGGGTGCCTTATCTTCCCTCTGTAGCCCGAAGGGCCTGTGATGGGGGAAGAAGTGATTCACAGGCTCAGGGACATTGTTCACACTGTGTACCTGTATATGTTTCTGCTTGCAATGCTAGAAAACACATCAAGCTATGAGCTTTAGTGGGGTACAGTTATATCTACAAGGGAAGCCCCCAAAGCATCAGGAATTATTCCCATAATTGAGATGCTCAGCATCCTTTTAAAAAGTCCTAAACAATCAGTACCTGATTAATCCTCCTCAGTGAATCCTGGGAAATCAACTAAGGGCCAATATTATCTTCTGGGTTTGTGGATGGATAAGTGGCCCCCAGTTGATCATTAGGAGCTGACCGTGACCATTGTTTATTTCACTGCCCTGGAAAGGGCAGGACAACCATTCTCTTCCCAAAGATCCTCCTGGCCTGTCATCTTGGCCACAGGGGAGAGATATGAGGAAAGTGTCCCAGGCTGCAGTTCTCTTCCTGTTCCAAACCTTGTCTCCCTTGTCTCTGAAATAAGAGGCTTCCCATTCCTGATGGCGCAGTCCCCTAACAGGAATGGTAGACAAGCAGTGAGGGGTGTGAGCCCGCTCACCGAACTCCAGTCTGTCTGAGGCTAGGCTGGCTGAGGTTGCCAAGGTCACTCAGTGATTTGCTGCCAGAGGGAAAATCAGTTCCTAGGTCCTCTGCCTCTGTATCCTGCTCTCTATCCATTAGTCCATGCTGCCTCTCCCGCCAGTGAGACACACTCAGGACACTTTAATTTCAGAGTTTGATTCTATGTCTATTTTTCAGCTATTTGCTACAACATTCTGGGAGAGGAAGGTTTAAATTTCCTACCATCCAAATCATTTTCTAGTTTACTTATAAGTGATTCTGAAACAGTTGGCCCTGGAAAGCTGACAACTTGATAAAATGTATCTTTCAAATCAACCTAGTGCTGCCTTTATATATAGTTAAATCATCCAAATCCAGTGTGCCGAGTTAAGAAACGGAGATCTTCTGTTCTCAGACTGCCTGTCACTTTGGGTAAGAAAACACACAGAGTTATGCTCACTTATGCTTACTCAAGTGTGGTCTCTTGGGAAAGAAATAAGCACTGGCTTTTGGCAGGTTTATCTGCTTTTAGCCAATAAGAAATGGTTCCTGCAGTGATATGCATTGGACAAAGGTGGTTTGGGGAGACTTACTGTCAAAAACCAGCAGCCAGTATAATGTTGATGGACAAAAGATTGTATATATATATATATATATGTTTGTATGTATTTAAGGTTAGAGAGTTGAAGAGCTCTCCTGAGCATTCAACACCAATGATGGCAGTTTCTATTCATTTAACAAATAGACAAATAGATTTATTTGTACTTGAACTGATATGACATCTGCTCATGAGACATAGCTGAGATGCATGTGACATACGTAGCTCTGTCCTGGCACTAGTCAAGGCTCACAGACATGGTGGCTTCCATCCTTTGGGGGAAAGGGAGCTAAGAGTCTGAAAAAAAAAAGAATCATTTCAAAATCTCTAAATTTATGAAATTCTGGATTCTGGATCTCAACAAAAGGGTTTTAATGCATTTCTAGATCAGGATAAATTAGTGAAATGAAATCAGTAAGTCTTTATATCACCACTGTGTTTCACAATTATTAAAAAAGTTAAATAAAGGTATAGTGATTAAACAGAGTGTTTATTTTTCCATTTTTTAAATTTTAAAAATATTTAAATTTTTTGGCTGTGCCCTGCAGCACGTGGGATCTTAGGTCTCTGACCAGAAATCAAACCCATACCCTTTGCATTGGAAGTATGGCGTGTTAATTACTGGATTGTTAGGGAAGTAAGTTCCTTTCCATTTTTTGTGAATTGAAGTATAGTTGCTGGACAATATTGTGTAAGTTACAAGGGTACCATTCACAGTTTTTAAAGGTTGTATTACACTTATAGTTATTATAAAATATTGGCTATGTTCCTGTGTTGTACAATATATTCTTATAGCTTATTTTATACTTAATGATTTGTACCTCTTAATCTCTTGCCCCTATATGGCCCTTCCCCTTTCCTCTCCCCACTGGTAATCACTAGTTTGTTCTTTATATCTGTGAGTCAAGAAAGAGGTCTTAAATTTCAATAGCCTTAATAAAATTGTGGTGTCGTTTGTTCAGTTTTATTCCTTCATCTTTGTATGGCACTTATGTTACTGAAGAGTGAAAACAGCATTCAGTTGGGGGCCTGAACATCCTGGCAAGTCACTGCATTACTACCATTGGCCTCTAAGGCAAAGAGGCTGCTGCACTTTGACAAATGTATTTAGCCAGGTTGTTGGGAGGGCAAGAGACCAAACTGGCACCCTTGCTAGTTAAGTGAAAGCTAAGTTAATATCTTCTGACACACAATGTTCACAAGTAAGTGGTAAGTACACACAAACAGTATCCATTAGAAATCTTGGCTATTCTGTGTTGAAAATTAGCTTTAAGAAATGAAAACTGAGTATTTAGATTTGAGAAATAATGTTTGGGATCACAATGAACACAGCACATTGTTTGTAGTTTCTCTAACCAAAAATTTCAAAGTACAAACATTAAGCCAGTGAAGTTGTTTGAAATCAAACAACAAAGTCTGTGCTTCCTACTCATCTCAAACCCCTCATTCCTTTATTTTCTGAATGCTAGCCATGCAAGACTTGTAAGACAGGTTAGACAGAGCATTGGTTTTGCACCCTGGGCTTGCTCCCTGCGTCTACAGTCCTTTCTGGCCTTGCTACATAACCTCTCTTGGCTCTGAAAATTTTTGTAGAACTAAGTGAGATACATATATCCTGTTGCTTAGTTACTTGGGCAATAATCTGATGGACGTGAGTCTGAGTGAACTCCGGGAGTTGGTGATGACAGGGAGGCCTGGCGTGCTGCAATTTATGGGTTTGCAAAGAGTCGGACACGACTGAGCGACTGAACTGAACTGAACAACACATTACTGTTATGTGCTGTTCGTGTGTCTGATCATTATGTCTAAGTTCATTAACATGTAAGATCCACAAGGGCAAGACTTACATATGTCAAGGTTTTCTCTAAAGAACTTTGCATATTTCTAATTATTATATATTTTATTGAAATTAATTGTATTAGAAATTGCAGAAGTAGACCCCAGACACAGAGAACAAACTTATGATTACCAAAGGGGAAAAAGAGAAAGGAATACATTTGGAGGCTGGGATTTTATACACTACTGTGTACAAAAGAGATATCCAAGAACTTACTATATGGCAGGGAACTCTACTCAATATTTTGTAGTAACCTATAAAGGAACGGAATCTAAAAAGAATGTATATATAACTTTTATGTATTATACATAATATATAATTATATTAATATACAATCTATCTTCTGTTTATATCTCTCTATATATACATATATAACTGAATCACTGTTCCACACGCCTGAAACTAACACATTTTAAATCAACCATATTTCAATAAAATATAAATTTAAAATATAAAAATGGTTAAGAAAAGAAATTGCAACCATAGGCAGAGCAATTTCCAAATGTTGATGGACCCTGAGTGAAATATGAATTAGTGTCCTTTTGTGTAGAGGTTCTATGGATGAGGCTGAGTTGAAATGAAGGCACTGGGGAAGGGAATACTTCTATTGAAATGGATGCATTGATGAGTGTCCTGCTTCAAGGCGTGGTAATCATTCCATCTGTTTGCTGTGAATCTAGGGAGAAACATTCAGAAAACGAAGATCATGGCATCTGGTCCCATCACTTCATGGGAAATAGATGGGGAAGCAGTGGAAACAGTGTCAGACTTTATTTTTGGGGGGCTCCAAAATCACTGCAGATGGTGATTGCAGCCATGAAATTAAAAGACGCTTACTCCTTGGAAGAAAAGTTNGGACCTTAGTCGGCAAAGTAATGTCTCTGCTTTTGAATGTACTATCTAGGTTGGTCATAACTTTTCTTCCAAGGAGTAAGCATCTTCTAATTTCATGGCTGCAGTCACCATCAACACGCCCCATCCAATTGATTCATTATGCTAATTCATGCTCCTAGGTTGCAGGACAGCTGGAATTTTATCCAGCAGGTGGATCCATTGGGCAAAATGACTCCAGTACATAGGCCCACAAAGCAACAACAAACCCTACCTGAAGGATCTTCGAAAGTCAGAAAGGTTAACAGTGATTCTCCTAGTTGGCCAAGGCAGTGCAGAGAGTAACAAACCAATCTCATACCCAAAGCAAGAAAGCAAGATCAGGTTGAAGTTAAGCATTTAGAGTTTGAAGGGAAATGAGCAACTTTGAAAAGGAATGATCATTCCAAACCAATATTTCTCTTCATGTGTTGACTTTTTTTGAGGAGTTCAGTATTAAAGTTTTTTTTTTAGTTATAACATAGAGCAACTTTTTGTGAGAGGAAGGGGGTGAAGAGGTGAGATGGAAAGAACATTAAGTATCTCTTTCAGTATTCTCAGGATGCCTTACTTCCAAAGGTCTGTGGAAAATGGCCAAAAGTGGTTTTCACATGGGGAGAAAGAAGGAAGAGGTTAAGAGGGTGACTTTTGGAAGGTCTTTCTGAAAGACTATAATTTCCATGTAGAAAACCTCAATTTGTGATTTGTAAGCTCTGAAGTTGTAAAAATCTTTGAAAAACTTTGTTGGCAAATTTCAATCAAATGTATTCTCTCATGCTTGTCTAAGCTGGTTTAATGTTTCCTGTTACATTTTAAATTTGAGGCAACCCCACATTGTATCAGAGAGTGAACTAAATAAGGGACAAACATCCAATTTTATAGTTCACATTCTAATTCTGTGGTCTTAATCTTTGTCCCCTGAGCTTTCAGAAAGGAATATGGGCTTGAGAGAAGAAAATTCATTTGGAAGGTGAACCTATTATTTAATTTATAGCATGAAAATTTAATGTATATATGTAGAATAATATGGGTAAATAACAATATGGCAAACACTACTGTATCACTCAGATTAAACAATAGAACATTACTTGTAGTTGAAGCCTCTGAGTACCTCTCCTTAAACAAAGTCCCCTCCCTACTTCCAAAATATAACACTGATCGATCCAGTATTTGGCAAGTCACATTATTGTTAGTATTAAATAGGTATTAGACACTTTTAACAAGACTACATATCAAGTATGCATTTTGGCTGATGTGACACAATGACCTAAATAAATGCCCAGATCTTGTTGCAAACCATCAAGTAACATCCCATTTATGAACTTCTTGCCTGGTACAGGCAGAAGTATACATGGTAGAGCAGTGTCTATGTGACCAAGATCGCTGGCTTATGATATGATAGCCAAACATGCATCTTACAAAAGGACATCTTAACCTCACACCCGCGTCAGACCATTTAGTTAGCTGAATGATCATGAAGAAATTGGCTAGTGTTCATTGACTTTTGAGGCTTTTCCATTATTCAGTAGCTATTTTGCAGTTTCATGTGGTTTTGCCTGTTTAGCCTTTTCTCTAGTCTTCATCACAGACACATAGTTTATGTCCAGGACTGTGCTTTAGATTAATTGGGATTATATGTATAAAGAATTTAGGAAATTGTAAAGCATGAGACAAACGTCATTATAATTACTTTGTTCCTAAGAAAGGAGCCAGAAATTTCAGAGGTGTTAGCTAAATGATAATGGGAAAAAATCTCAGAAAAAGCTTTGCAAATTAATTATTGCATATGAAGGACTTAGTCCTGCTGCTGCTGCTAAGTCACTTCAGTCGTGTCTGACTCTGTGTGACCCCACAGATGGCAGCCCATTGGGCTCCTCCATCCCTGGGATTCTCCAGGCAAGAACACTGGAGTGGGTTGCCATTTCCTTCTCCAATGCATGAAAGTGAAAAATGAAAGTGAAGTCGCTCAGTCGTGTCTGACTCAGCGACCCCATGGACTGCAGCCTACCAGGCTCCTCCGTCCATGGAAGTTTCCAGGCAAGAGTACTGGAGTGGGATGCCATTGCCTTCTTCAGACTTAGTCCTAGATTTTCTTTTATTGAAGTATAGTTGATTTACAATGTTATGTTGATTTCAGGCTTATAGAAAAGTGATTCAGTTATGCACATATGTATGTATATATAAATATATATTCTTTTTCAGATTATTTTCCCTTATAGGTTATTACAAAATATTGAGTATAGTTCCCTGTGCCATACAATTGGTCTTTGTTGTTTATTTTATATACAGTACTGTGTATCGGTTAATCCCAAACTCCTAATTTATCCCTCCCCCAGCCCTTTCCCATTTGGTAACCATAAGTTTTTTTATATTTTCTTTTGTTTCTACTTTTAGAAAAAGTGGTCTCTCTCAGCCTTGTCACCAGCAGACATATCTTTAGAACTTCTTTTTATTTATTGTAATCTGTGAATATTGTGTTTTACAGCTTGTAAATTAGATATAGAATTGAATACTATAGCAGAGCACAGAGCGTTAAAAATGTTAAACTCCAGTGGGGAAACCAGGGAGCAGTTAAGGCCTGCTGCATATAATGTTAATATTACATTAAGTATGATGTTATTGCACAAGATGCTTATTGCTAATGTCTGTGGGGAGGATCCGTTTCAAAGATTTCAATTTCAATAAACAGATTACTCAGTTCCACCATATACAATTAGGGAGGTGGTAATGAAATGGTTATAAAGTCCCTTGTGGATCTGTCATCTTTTTTTTAATTTTGTAAATAACATCAGAAGCATTCTAGAGGGAAGTGCTTATGCATTTATTTATTATTGATTTTTTAAAAATACATTTAACATTACTAGTTATTGCAAATCTCATCTCAGTGAGTTGAAGAAGATAAGCTGTTTCTACATTATTAAATGCTGAATGTATAGGGAATTTGAAGTGGTATCCTTTATATAAACATATTAAATATTAATGGGTGGTGATTACTAGAAATTAATTTACAGCTACATTTACTTGGCAAATAAATCTTTTCAAGGTTTTACCCTTTTGTTGCACTTAATACATGTTTACGATACATGCCTTCGGTGAATGGTTTTGATGACAAGTCATTTTGTCCTACAGCAGAATCATGTACAGCTCCTGAGAATAAGTTGGATTAAATGTATATTTTTTCAACAGACAACTAATTATTAGAAGGGTGATATCAATAAACTGCCAGAGTTTTGAAGTATCCCTAAACAGTTTGATGTATCCCTAAAGGAATCCCTGTTATTCCTTCTGGAGAGTATACTAAAACAGTAACAATGAATGCTAGATGACTAGCAGGCAGTATATCTCCTTGGAAGAAGATGTTTAATACAGTAGATAAAAATTCAGCATGCCAGCTATCACTGAGGAAACCCTACTTCGGGGGAGAGGTGGTGCGGGGGTTGAAGCACACTGTCTGGATTCCATTTTTCCAACATGGTCAAGTTGCAAAACTGCTCTGAGTTTTGTTATCTTGATCCATAAAATGGGAGTAATAAGAACATATTTCTCCTAGGGTGTAATGAAGATTCAAGGAATAATACACATTAAGTACCATGTTGATTATCCCATTCAATAATTGTTAGTTAACTTTTAAAAAGGAGCTTTTCATTCAGTCACACATTCAGTAAGTAATTATTAAATAGACCATGTGGCAAGACTGAGGATGCAATGATAAACAGCAGTCTTTGAGTTTCACGGATTTTGCCAAATTTCTGGACCTGACTGAGAAATATCTGGGAGCTTAAATATTCTCTTCCAGGGCTCTTATAGGATAATGTTCTTGTAGGCATCTTTGTATCTTTCATTGACACTTTTTAATTATCCCATAATATAACAACTACTTTTTCCTTCTCTGTTTTTTCCCCAATTCATCCTTCAAAACTTATCCAAGAAGTGGTATTGAACAGAAAACTCCTCAAAATCTAAGCACTGTAGAGCTTCTGAATAGAATGAACCCACTCAGCATTTTTGTCCACAGATTTATACTTTTATAGTCTTGGCTGCCATCTTTAATTGCTCTAGAGTCTTTCTTGAAGGTTGAAATGTATATGCCTTTCCATTTTGTAAACACATAAACGTATTGAGATGAACCTAGATAATTCTTTGCATACCTACTCAGTGCATGACCCAGCAAGAGATAAGTATGTAGAACATATATAAAAACAGTTGTCATACTAGGTACTGTAGAGAGGTAAGAGATAGATAGATAAATAGACACATACACAAACAGACAGAGGAAAGAGAGAGAGGGGAGGAAGGAAGAAGAAAATAAGGCAAAATTGTATTGTTTGTATGCACAGAATTGAAACTGGGAGTTTGGCAATGAGTAAAAATAAAAGAGAGAGAAAGAGGGGAGAAGAAGAAAGGGACGAGACAGGGAGAGGAAGGAAGAGAATAGCCAAGAAATTACTTAAACTAGTCCAAAAGGAGAGGCCACCAGAAAGATGTGCCTTCTCAGAATCTTTATATGATGTGGGCAACTAAGTAAGCCACCCCCCTACTCCTGAGAATCTGAGATAACAGAACAGCCCTTCTGATTCAGTGTCTCTGATGGGGTGTACAGAAGGAAGGGACTCAGGAAGAGAGAGTGGGAAACAGGAGTCAGAAGATCAGGTGACGCAAGAGAGGACAATGTCCCAAAAGTTGAGAAGGAGAGTTTCCGAACAAGGGTGTGGCTGGAATAAAGTATGTGTCATGGCTCCTAGCACATGGGAAGCACTGAATAAATGCCAGTTATTAAAATCACTCATAAATTCTGGATGGAGTTTCCAGTTAGATGAAGACTAAGAAAAGGCAGGCAGATTTTATCATTTCAGTAAGCTGGTGGTGGAAGTCTTATCAGAGCTTCGATGAGAGTAGTCTAAGAGAAAAGTCACTCAATATAAGAGAAAAGTAAGCTCGTCCCTTACTTTTCTGTCTCACTGACACCCTCCCATTTCTTTTTGCCTTAGAATCTCCATCTGGTCTCTTGGTTTGCTCCAAAACCTTCATCAGCTCTCACGTTCCCATGAATCTATGGCAAATTTCTCAGCTATCTAGACGAGAACTCCAGGAGATAGTGAAGGACAGGCAAGCCTGGCATACTGCAGTCCATGGGGTTGCAAAAAGTTAGACACGACTTAGAAATTGAAAAACAGCAGCATTCTACAAGAGCCAAAAGGGCCAATCTATGTTCTTCCTCATGGGATGTTGTTTCTTTATGCACCTGATATCCATCTAAAACTGGGCTTTCTGTCTGTCTTTTCTCGAGCCCATCTTCATCTTCATTAGTCAAAATCCTGCCTCTACTTTAAGCTCAATTTAGAAAACAGCATAATTCTTGAAAACATGGCTGATGAATTCTTCCCAATTGGTTTTTTCCTCTTGCTTGTCTCAGTGTTATTAGCACTGACAATATTCTAACTTGGGTGATTGCCATAAACTTGTAAAATTCTCCTTGCTAGATTTAAATCCCTTTAGTATTGTAAGTACCCAGAGGATAACTTTTGTCAGAGAATTGTTGAGTAAGAACATAACCTTTTCTGATGTCCCCTCTGGTGCCTAAAACAGTATCTCTCATGTAATAGTTGCTCATTAAATAGATGTTGAGTTGATTTCATGGCAATCACTGATATACTTCATTATTCCTTAAATCTTCCCTCCTTGTGCAAAGATGTAGAAACACACTCTGATGAAAATTCTGAATTAGAGTATCAGAACTATGAGATCTTGAGAGAAGCAAATACTAAGGGATATTAAAGGAAAAATTCACCACATCTTAGTTATCTGTTCTAGTTTCTCCCCTATTTTGGTCACCATCTATTCCTAACTGCAATCTCTTAGACTCATGTATCTTTTTTCTTTCCTATACTTGTATGTATCCTCACAAATCTTTTGATGGGGAGATAGTTTAATACCTTACAATTCATATAGTACTTTATCTTTTCAAAAGAACATCACCTGCATCTCATTGAAACTGATATGCTACTTGAGTCATCTCGATCTGCCTTGAGTATATTTCTTTGTGCCAAGTTGGTCTCATTTCTGCAAACGTCAGTAGAATTGTAGTACTAAAATTTAGTATTTCCTCAGTTTTCAATCTGTCAAAGACAGTTGTATGACAGATATGTTGGTATGGGTATTAACCCTGCCAGACAGATCCATATTGGTTTTATAGATGAGAAAATAGGAGCCCAGAGAGGTCAAGCGATTTGCTCAAGGTAGCTAGCTCCAGAATGGCCTGTATAGACTGATGAGGTATCTTTCCAGTTCTGAGAGCAAAGCCATGTGAGTGTTGCTTGGCTCACGGCCTCGTTGGTTGGTGACAGGTGCCTTATCTCCCCATAATTGCATGATACAAAAGCAATACTATGGAAATCAGGGACTATCAGGAGAAAAATGGATGAAGAATATGGGAAACAATAAATGGATCATGAGTGACAAGAGATAGACTGACCTGCCCCTGCTTAAGTCTACTATGCTGTGATATTGAGGACCCAGGATTTTGGTGTCTTATGAACCGTCATCCTCTGTGGTCTACTGGTCATCTTCAATGTTCATTTAACCCACGTGGTGCAATCATGCTGTCTTTGAATCAGAAAATAAGGCACCTGACCCACCATTCTTCATGATACAGGCTTTGGATGTTTTTTTTCCTATCTGTAGGGATGCCTTTCTGCTGATCCATTTATTCCCTTGCATCAAGTTTCCATGGTGACCAGGATGCATTTTTGTAAAACACATGGTTAGGGGTTCAGGGTACAGTCTGAGGCCATAAAACACGGGGAAACTAAGTGCATGTCACTATAGAGAAACCTGGTAAATAAAACTGTGTCACTTTATGGAAAGCTCGCAAGGGGAGAAGATCAGAAGTGTGCAAATAAGATTTAGTAGAGAGCATTTACAGTACTTAGGATTTTTTTTTTCAATTTTGATTTCTAGAATCTCTTTAAAAGACTGAGACATGTTCACTAAGCAGGCCTGGTTGTGAGAACCTGAGGTTTTATTCCTGGTACCCTTCATTTTTTCCAAGATCAGACAGTGTCCATTTAGCAAGTCAGATAAATCCCCATGATGCAAGCCACTATCCCACCTATGATACTGTGTTTCCCAAAGTGTGTCTTGTGGGGTACCACTCCGGCAGGATGTGGTATAATACAAAACCATAGTTCTGGGTCAAAGTTTCATGTAAACAAAGATAAACAGTCTTGACATTCTCAGAGCCCTTATGCCTTTCTGCTGGTAAATTTCTAAGTGGGCGGGGAGAGTATTCAGTATTTCCCAGACTTTTTCATAAATAAAATATTTTTCCCTAGGCCATACATAAAGATGTCTTGAAAAACTAAGACACTGGGTAAATGCCGTTGTAAAGCCTGGGTTTCCCAGGTATCTGGGACATCAATTCATCATATTACTACAAGGAAGATTGGGTCAGGAACAGAGTAGAGCCTAGTAATTGTGTATCTTTACTGCTGCCCACTCACTCTGGAGGATCCACTGAGGCAACCCCTTGCTTAGCCTTTAGACAGCTGGCTTATGATCTTTTGCCAGTATGAGTTTAACTTTTATTTTCTCATCAGAGACAATTGAAAATGCATGGTGTCAGAGATAGTGTCACCAATGAGAATCTGAGTGAGATGAAGTGAGTACCAAGCCTGATGAAATTGTCTGGGCAATTAATTAGATGATTTCTGAAAGGCTGCTGAGAATCGGGTCTAAAAGCCGTCAGTACTGACTTAAAGGAGCTTTACTAATTCCCCTGTTTGAGTGGAGTAGGAAGCTGCCTCTTGAAGCCAATTGCAGTCACAGAGAAGTTTCTAGAGACACTTCTAGTTGGTGTTGGAAGCAAGAACAAAGAGAACAAGCCATCACACACAAAGCCCTGTCTGTGGTGAGAAGAGTTCTAGATGCAGATGCAGGATCTAGTCCCTGCTTTGACCCTTTACTTACCCGGTAACCATGAACAAGTCCCTTAAAACCTCGCTTGACCTCACTTGTCTCTTTAACATATGATGGTTAAACCATTGATGTTTTTCTCACCATCTTTTCCTTCTCACCTCCAAGCTTTTTCAAATGAATTCATTTCTATAAAATGAATAAAAAAGCATATATGCTAAAACTATAGTGAGACTCAGAGTTCCACTACTCTCCTGCCCTATCACTTCCCAGGGGCACCCCTTGGAACCTCCAGGTAGGACTGTGGGCCAGGATAGGAGCATCCTTTCTCCCTAAGGCCCGTATCATCCATCAGGCTTTGTGCCAGCTAAAGCCTGATGAGGGCTGAGTGCAGCATCAGGTGGGAGGAACACTTTGGAGGCACTCACTGTCCGAAGCTGCTGCCAGTCGCCAGGTTTACATGGACTTGGGCCCAGAGCTCACAAATAATCTTATGTGAAAATGTAGTTCTATGTCAGGGAAAGGAGGAACAGTGCATATTAGTCTTATAACAGAGGCAAACAAAGATGAGAAGGAAAAGCTTGAGTCTGCTGAAGTTAAAGGTGGGTTTCTGGCAAGGTTTTTGTGTCTGCCAGTACAAATGATGCTCATCCCACTGTAAGCCAGGCGAGGCTCTCCACCCTCAGTGAGCTCAGTTTCCATCTCTGCCTTAGTTACAGGCCCCTTCTTCTTTCCATTAATATTAACCAACCACAGTGCCATCCTTTATTTCTATTTCTTTAAGTCATCCTTGGCCTATTTATTTAAATTATGAAGGAGTTGTATTTCCTAAGAGTGCAACCTCACTGGGATCAATTATGATGTCGTGCTCCCCCGGGGACTGTAGCCCACTCTGACGGGCAGCACACTCAGTGCTTTTCCAGCCCAACTGTAACCTAATGTATGTGATGAAAAGGCAGCCACACTCCCCCCAGCCCTTCAGAAAGTGAGCCCCCAGATATGACTAACCCCTCCTTCACAGGTTAACCCTTTTCAGCCAGGCCTTGGGTATGTATTGGTTGTGTCTGATGGGCTGAAAACTCATTGAACTTGAGGGCCCGAGGAGATCTTAGAGATCATGTGATCTATCTGAGTCCATCCCATTTCGTGTGAGAAAATGGAGAGAAGTGAATAGAGGTGAGAACAATGATAATGCAAACGTTTACAAGCCTTTGCAACATGCCAAGCACAGTCTAGGAGCTGTATCTAGGTGCTGTGCTGTGTTCCGTCACCTCAGTCATGTCCGACTCTGCGACCCCGTGGACTGTAGCCTTCCAGGCTCTCTAACCGTGGGATTCTCCAGGCAAGAATACTGGAGTGGATTGCCATTTCCTTCTCCAGGGTTCTGTGCACTACCAGGATGGAACTAATACCTGAATTTTGCAAATGAGAAACTTGAGAGCCGCAGAGCTAAATTGTCCAAGTTTGTAAGTCTGCACGGTCAGTTATGACTGGCTGGATTGGCCTGCATCCCTCTGTTTGGCTCAGAGCATATTCCTCCCCTACCGCCCTACCCACCACCACTCTGAGCCCATGCTATTGCCAGTAGCCGTCGTACTTAGCCTTTCTGTTTTTTCTGTTCTTGCCACCTTTTAGTATACTAGACTTTTTGGTGGCTCACCAATTTGAAAAACATCATTCCCATTAAAAAATAAAAGAGGGGGCTTCCCTGGTGGTTCAGTGGTGAAGAATCTGCCTGCCAATGCAGGAGACATGGGTTCAATCCCTGATCCTGGAGGACCCCACATGCCACAGAGCAACTAAGCCTATGTGCCGCGACCATTGAGCCTGTGCTCTAGAGCCTGGGAGCCACAAATCCTGGGCCCATGTGCTACAACTACTGAAACTTGCAGCAGGGAAAGCCGCCACCATGAGAAGCCCACAGACCACAGCTGGAGAGCAGCCCCCACTCTCCACTGCTAGAGAAAAGCGCATGCAACACTGAAGACCCAGCACAGCCAAAGCAAATAAAATTATCTTTTAAAAAATAAGTAAAAGAGAACTAAAAACCCAAAATGCAAAGAAAACAGTCCTCCTACAGTAATCACTCTGTGTGCATGCTCAGTCATTTCAGTTGTGTCCAACCCTTTGCAAGCCCAGGAACTGTAGCTCACCGGGCTCCTCTGTCCATGGGGATTCTCCAGGCAACAATACTGGAGTGGGTTGCCATACCCTCCTCAGAGGATCTTCCTGACCCAAGGACCAAACTCGCGTCTCCTGCATTGCAGGCGGATTCTTTACTGCTGAGCTACCGTGAAAGCCCTACAGTGATCACTCTCTACCCCAGCAAATTGTGTTGCTGTCTCACTTGAGCTGCCCTGTGCTCAAACGGTGCTCTCTTCTGACTGTATTATTCTTGAACATGCTATTAGACCGGAATCCTGGTTTTACCTTTCATTTGCTGCTCCTTACTTACAGCTATCCCATTTTACTTTAAATGTCTAAACTTCTCTGCTCAAAATTCTGTCTGATAGACATCATAGTAAATATCTCTTCAGTTGCAGGACAAGTAAATGATACACATTTATCAAAGTTTGGCAGCCAACCCTACATGGGTTTGCAGGGCAGCCAGAGACCACAGCGTACCTGTGAGAACTGGTTATAGATTAAAGGCTAAGTTCCTGAACCCTGGTTGAGCAGTCTTTGCAGTACATTTTTTTGTGCTGTATTTTATGTTATATATAATCCACATGCCTTACTAGTTTTACTCCTCACCTGTATCAGAAAGATTAATTCTTTTCTTCTTGAACCTCCAGCACTAAAAACATGCTCCTGCATTATCTATTAATTTTAAAAATCCTTTTATTTATTAGTAACAATATCTGTGAACTAGCCATCAATAATACAGTTATGAAATTGCTTTTGGCTATTTCAAAGGTCTATCTCATTTCAATAATTATTTATCAAGCACTTGAAATGTGTCTAGGATTATTCTAAGCATTATGGAAGGGAGCAAAGTCGAACACATGGGGAAGCCCTCAGGGAGCTTATAGTCAGCACGAAATAAAATCTGTTCCCTTGAAACCATTTAATAGATGGAGTGCACAAATAATCATCATGGATATTAAATCTTCCTATAGTTATTAAGAGGAGAAAATCCATGTATTTCAGAGGGGCCCTCCAGTTGTAGGAGAGATGGTGACTAATGGAAAGAGGCCATTTCAGGTCTAGAGATGGGAGGAATGGAGGCACAAAGCCACAGATAACCTGTACAGGTGACTCAGTAAAAAGAGGTTGGATAGGCTGTGTTTAACTTCACTCTGCAGCTTGAGGGGTCCTGGGAGGGGAGGATTGCCTTGAAATATGGATCCAGAGCCAGTCTGTAGGGGATTCTGAAACCACCTAGAATGTGTATACTTTATCCTGAGGGTGTGAGGAGCTCTGAAGAGCTCTGAGCCTAGGAAAAGCTTACTGACAATGATGCTTGATGGACATCAGTGAGAGGACAGTGGGTTGGAGACAGAGAAGTGAGGGAAGAGTAAAGTCAGCAGAAAGGGCAGATAGGAGCCTCTTACATTCCTTCAGGCACAGGGCAGTGAAAATCTAGAATAGCTGGTGACTGTGGGAATAGGATGTGAGATAAGCTGTTAAAAGAGATCACACAAAAGTGGATGATTATACTTCTGTATATAAAACAGATAAACAACAAAGACCTACTGTATAGCACAGGGAACTATATTCAAACTCTTATAATGACCTATAGTAGAAAGGAATCTGACAAGGAATACATATATATATATATATATATATATGCACACATATAACTGAATCATTTTGTTGTACACCTGAAACACTTTAAATCAATTATACTTCAATTTTTAAAAAATTGAATGATTAATTAGACATATGAGATGAAGGGAGTGATTTGAAACTGGCTTCAGGGTTTCAAACGTTGGTGTTGATAGGGATTCTGGTTTGTATTTTTTGTGTGCCTATGCACCATGCCTCAGGGCTTGTGGGGCCTTACTTCCCCAACCAGGGTTCGAACCTGCATCCCTTGTAGTGGAAACATGAAGTCTTAACAACTGAACTGCTAAGGAAGTCCTGGGATTCAGTTTTGAGAGAGAAAGCTGACATATATTGAGAATTTTATTTATAAACACTGTATCACATATACTGTAATAAAAACTTTACATACATTGGTTTATTCATTCCACAGATTATCTTGAAAGCCAGATATAAATACAGACCTTTCACATGAGGATTCTCAAGTTCAATGAGGTTTTGTAGCTTGTTCAAGTTTACTCAGCTGACAGAGCTGAGATCCCAGCAAAGATGCCTCTTGCTCCAAAGCCCACACTCACCAATCTTTGCCGTATTTACTATATTGGGTTGAGATGAGATGACCCCCTGTTGCCAAATGCAATGGTCTCTTCCTGATATTCACATTGGCTCTTAGACTTAGTAGGCTCTCCTGAGTTTTTCAATTCCAACTCACCAAATCCATGTAAAATGTCACAGGTCCTGGGTGACAACTCTTGGTTTGTGATGAACAGTTGTATCCTCCAGAGAACCTCTTCCCATTCATTTCTTCCCTCACTTCAGGATGCCTGATGTCACTCCTCTGCTCTCCTGCTGTGTCTCTGTCCCCATCACTGCACCTCACCACCCACCAGTACAAATATGTGCTTATCTCTGTCTTTTCCAGGAGTCTGTAATATCTCGATTTTTTTTCAGTACCCAGCAAATTGTCAAACACAAGGTATTTAATCAAAAGCTGTTGGATTAAATAAAAGAATAGACGAGCCTTGCTACTAAGACCTGAGACATTTTATCATCTAAGTCCTATTTTCCAAACTGATATTCTGCAGACAGTGTGGAAAACTTGGTTGTTCCCACAATTAAAAAGAACTTTAAATATGCTGTATACTATAATCGCCTAGAAATATTTGCAGTATATTTTACGTATTAAAGGTAGTTAGACGTTCTCACTAAATTAAACTTGGCTTGACATAGAATTTCCCAAACTTAATTTGGTCATGGAAACTTTATTTTCCCCCTAAATAATTGTTCCCAGGGAATTCAGATTCTATAAGACACTGGTTGGGATACAGGCCTTCAGAGAAGTTGAATGTGCTTGGAAAGAGGTATAGTGAGCTTCGTTTTTGGCAAAACCCACCATCAGCTTATTATCCATGAAACTTGGATCATATCACCAGTGATTAGAAAAATCATACCCAAGGGAACCGGGACCTTGTCCCTACCTACTCCCATTCCTGGGCTCTCTGGAGCTTTTTCCTTACATGACCCTTGGTTACTGTAACTGATCCTTGTTTGTAACTGTGAATTGGTAAACCCACTAGTGGAATATACAGTTGGAATATTAAACTCATCCTACAAAGACAAAAGCCTTTTTTGCAAGTAGGTTTACTTTTTAGAGGATAAAGGAGACATTGCTGTGACCACTGGTGTCCCAACCATGGGTGGGATTTCCTTACAGACTAATATTAACTCAGTAAGTTTTAAGTGTGTTCATGTGCCAAGTTGCTTCAGTCGTGTCTGACTTTTTGCCATGCTATGGATGTAGCCAGCCAGGTTCCTCTGTCTAGGGGATTCTCCGGGCAAGAATACTGGAGTGGGTTGCCATTCCCTCCTCCAGGGGGTCTCCCCCACCCGGGAATCAAACCTGCGTCTCTATATCTCCTGCATTGGCAGGTGGGTTCTTTACCACTAGGGCCACCTGGAAAACCCACAGTAAGTTTTATAGAGAGAAAGAAACTTACCATGTTGGGAAATCACTGTGGTTTGGTTGTTGACATATGAGAAAGACATACTCATAGTAACGTATTCAGATCATACAGTATCTTTAGTCACTGCCTCATCCATTCCTCAGTAAATGTTTTGAAGAGGTTAGTTTAATTCTTCAAACCTTTCTACATATTCAAACAAACTCGATACATATGACAATAAAGAAATAGATAATGTATAGTATATAAGTACAGTTGTTTTGTTACCTGATAGTCTCATCCTACGAATATCATTTAGAACTTTTTTTAACCCCACAAGAGCCATAAACATCTTTCTGTGCAAGGCTTGCTTTCTAACATCTGCATAGTATCCTAGTATCTCTTAACGTGTACATGTGTGTGTTCATGCACGCTTGGTCATGTACAGCTCTTTGTGATCCCATGGACTGTAGCCCACCAAGTTTCTCTGTTCATGGAATTTTTCAGTCAATATTGGAGTGTGTTGCCATTTCCTGCTCCAGGAAATCTTCTGATGACCCATAATTTATTTAAACAGTCTTTTTCTGATCGATTTATCTTTGGGTCATTTGTAAAATATTTACTTATATAGTTGATATCTCCATGAGTAGCTTGAACATCTTTGTATTAGTGTGACTATTACAATAAGAAAGACATCTAGAAATGGAATTACTGTCTTATGTATGAATATCTTCCACTTTAATAGATACTACAAGTTTTCCCTTCAAAATCCTGTACCATGGTACATACTTCTCCAATTATTAGTAACGCTAAACACTTCTTTTCCTTTGTTGTTAGCTATTTGTATGAATTGTTTATTCATATTTTTTACTTGTTTTATTAAATTATTTATCTTTTGTTGTTGAGTCATAGGCAATGTTATAGTTTATGGACGTTAATGGTCTATTACATTTGTAGATATATTTTAAACCAATTCTTCATTGTCTTCAAAATGTATTTGTGCCTCAGAGAAGTTATATATTTGTATGTAACCACATATGTTACCCTTTTTCTCTTGGCTTTTAGATTTTGTGTGATTACAGTAAGGCTTTTCTTTTTTCTAACTCAGGCCTATAAAACCATACTCATATTTTCATACAGGACTTTTTCCATCTTAATATGTTTTATTAAAAGTTATTTAATCTGTTTGTAATTTATATTGTGGATGGCTTATGTTAGGAATTTTCAAGTTGAGAAAAATACCACAGAAAACTTATTTACAATTGTAAAACTATTAATTACATTTTATGAAAGACTTGTTACAATCTTAGTAATAATAAAATGAGATATTTTGGCCAAGCATCAATTATGTCTGCGTGCTCAGTTGCTAAGTTGTGTCTGACTCTTTGTGACCCCAGGGACTGTAGCCTGTTAGGCTCCTCCGTCCATGGAATTTTCCAGGCAAGAATACTGGAGTAGCTGTTCCCTTCTCTAGGGGCTCTAGCTGACCCAGGGACAGAACCCGTATCTCCTGCATTGGCAGGTGGATTCTTTACCACTGTGCCACCCGGGAAGCCCAAGCACCAATTATAAACTAAGTCTATTTTCTCCAGAGTTATAACATGACAAAATGCTTCATATCTGAGTAGTGCCTTAAAATTTTCCAAACATTTTTGTATCTGTCTTCTTTTTATTAGCATCGTTACAGCCTTTTAAGGGAGAGAGAACAGATGCTATTATTTATTTTCAATGAATGACTTATCTAAAGTCTCCAAGATAATTCATGGTTTTATTGATACTAGAAACCAGCTCCCTTTACTTCCCGGTACTCTTTCTACTATTATAACAATTACAACCTGTGCACTAGGCATTACTCTGCATTAGAAAAAAAAATCCCAAGGCAGAATGTCTGGACTATAATACAAGTAAAAGAAGTTAAGCAATGTAGATTTGTTAAAACCCTTGGTCACTAGCCCTTTCTTTCCATCTCTGGCCTGACATAAATGGTTGTGAGTGAGTTACCAACCTGCTAGAAATGAGACTGGGTTGGGTGCTGGGTGCAGGCTTAACTGGAGAGGTGCAAATTGTGCCAGTGTAATTCCTAATACAAGACAGTGGAAAATTGCTCGCACAATTGAGAGTTGTTAACACAATAGAAAGGACTCTGAAGGAAAACCTGATGTGTCTCTCCTGCATCTTTTTTGTCCCCACTGTCATTTTCCAAGGGGATAAAATGAGATGACATTGGGAAGAAAACTACCACACCAGAGCCAGCAGTGATTGCTACTTTGAATGCCGTGCAGCTGCGCCAGTGTGGCCAGATTGATCCATTTCAAAGCAATGGTCATTATATTGCATTTTACTCTGAAAATGCAGTGCTTTTCTGTTTTCTGAGTTGTCTGTTGGGATGGATGGTATGATGCTCTATCTCAGTACATTATTTTATGTTTAACACTCTTGTATCTTGAAATTAACTGAGATGTAGCTTTCAGTAGTGTCCCCAAAGAAAGTCTGAACTATGAAAAGAATGCAAATTAGGGGAGAGAAAGTTTAAACAGTAGGACAGAGTTCTCTTTTGGTCCGATGTTCTTTTAGATCAATTATTCTTTAGATCTGATTATATCCGGCATCTAATTTTCACACCATTAGTTTAATGACCACTGATTTTTATTCCCAGAGAAAATTCTGAGATGAACTGAAATCCTCTTTAATTTCTCTCTTTTTTAAGCTTACTTTTAAAAGGACATGCTGCTTTAGTATGCTTTGAGGGGAAAATTGTTAGGCTTATGAAGCATAAGCATGAGCTCAGACATGGTCAAAAATTGTCATCCCCCCCCACACCAAATGAACAAACAAAAAAAACAGCAACAAAAACTTGTCTGAACAGAACAGAGTTGTATCAATACATATCCACTCTGATGAATAAAGTGCCATCAAATCATACCACATTTAGAACTTTTTATCACGAGTTTGTCGTGGGCCTATTCTAGACATACAGTCAGATTGTAACTAAATACATCTAGACCTTCTACCACATACACTTGATATCTGACCTGTAATAATAGCACAGAGAACAGTGTCCAGCAGGGCACAACAATTATTTGTTAAATAACGGGATACATTCATGAAATAAAAGTGAACGCTCAGAACAAAATATGTATTTGTCTTGCCACGAAATTATTATTTTTTATAAAATGTTATGTAACATGTTGTGAATGTAAAGGTGAAGTCGCCCAGTCTTGCGACCCCGTGGACTGTAACCTACTAGGCTTCTCCGTCCATGGGATTCTCCAGGCAAGAATACTGGAGTGGATTGCCATTTCCTTCTCCAGGGGATCTTCCCAACCCAGGGATCGAACCTGGGTCTCCCACATTGGAGGCAGACGCTTTAACCTCTGAGCCACCAGGGAAGCAGATAAAATATCCTGTTGGTTGTTAAAAAATTATTTATTTATTTTCTTCGGCTGTGCCGAGTCTTCATTGCTGTGCGAGCTTTTCTCTAGTTGCGGCAGCTGGGGACTATTCTCTGGTTGTGGTGCACAGGCTTCTTCTTGCTGTGGCTTCTCTTTTTCTGGAGCATGGGCTCTAGGCACAGGCTCAGTAGTAATGGCTCATGAGATTAGTTGCTCTGCAGCGTGTGGGATCTTCCTGGACCAGCGATCAAACCCATGACTCCTGCATTGGCAGGGGGATTCTTTATCACTGAGCCGCCAAGGAAGTCCCACTTACTATACTTTTAACTTTGCGTGTTGGAGAGTTGAATTGGCAAAAATGCATATTCTTATATTTGGTCTATCATCTGTAAAGGAAAAAATGAAATTAAACCTAAAAGATACCCAAAATCTTTTGCAAAATATAGACTGGATAGAGACTGTAATGGCATGCTGCAGTCCATGGGGTCGCAAAGAGTTAGACACGACTTCGTGACTGAATAACAGCAACAACAATAGACTGTAATAAAAATTTTGTTAAAACAGTTAGGTCTGTTTATCATGGACGAGTTGATATGGCCAGGAGAACTAAAATTTTCTAATATCCTGTCTTTGAACAGCATAGCCATGCAATTTCAATATTGCAATATCTTTATATGTATTTAATCATAAACTAAGAACCATAGAGACAGAAGATATTAAGACCTTCCTCATCTTCATTTACCTAATCCAAGAACCTACATACTCCTATAAAATGATTAACTGTTTTAAATGACTTTTCAGCAATTACGGAACAAAAATCAGAATTGAAATGGAGTTCACATGTATCTTAGATGTTTTTATAATATATTTTATCCTATAAGTTCTATTATAAAATATTGCTGTGAATTCTATTAAATTATTGACTTTGAATTAAACAATTTTCCTTACTTTCATAGTTATATTTAAAGACACATTTAAATTTGGGAAACAGCCTGCAAATTATAAAATTTCTATCAGTTAGATTTAGATTTTTCTTAGACACTTTAGCAAGCATCTATCTTTGAACATTATTTTTGTTTCCCCAAAAAATTGAATAAAAGAAGAAAAAGAGACTATTAGATTTTAAAAGTTCAACTATAAAACAAAAATAATCCTTCAATTGGTTAATGGCAGTAATAGACTCCAGCAAGAAATCCAAATTTCAGAGTATTTAGTCCTAGGATATCTATTATTGTTTCTCTCCAAGTAGTGTTAGAAAGGAAGAGATGGTGCCCTGTCCTTGGTTCTGTCTTAGGCAGCAGACCCATATACCCAGTCATCTCTTTGAAAATCACTTCAGCCTTTTAACATGTTCAAGTGTTAGAAACTTTCAAAAGTCAGAAGAGACTTCCTTATATTTAGCTTCCTTCCTTCCTGCTCAACAGTTTCATGATTGTTAAAGAGTAGGACCATCAAACAAGTTTTATGTTTGCCTTTTTTTTTTCTTTTGCTTATTTGTTTTTATTGGGAGCGGAGAAGGGAGAAGGGGAGCAGAAGGAATCTGGAAAAGAAACTGTGGTTGATGTCACAAAAGTTGCATTTTTATAAAAGAAATGTTTGGGGTTTTTTTAGAATAATTAGTAAATCAAAAAGATGTAAAGAGATTGTCTCTTTTTCAAAAAAAAACTCCCAAGCCTCACTTCCTCCAAGAGAGGAGGAATTGTTAACATTTTTGTGTTCACATATTTCATATAATACTGGTAATTGACATTAGATCAAGATCAAAAACATTTTTTCTGTATTACTGTAATCTTTGTAGAAGCATCATTTTTAATATTTTACTTAACATTCAGTCTCAGATATAGTCTATAATTTACATAAGCATCTCTACTGTTGGACATTCAAACCATTACCAGTTGTTCACAAAACATTGTGTTAGATCTGAACTTCTACATCAGTTTAATTCCTTGCTCACATAGCCATATGTAGCTTACTCCATAGAATGTACTGGATTATTCTATAGAACTTGATATACTGAACATGATTCTTAACTAGGTATTATAATTTTTAAGATACTTGAATCAGTGAAGCCTAGTTAAAATAATATCTGAGGATCAGTTGCTGCAGAACTCTCCTCCATGTTCCAGAAAATTGAAGATAAAAATTAGCAAAGGCTTCATAATTCATGGAGATATGATATGAGCCTCAAATGCAAGGCACAGATATAATTTGAAATTTTCAGTAGCCACATTAAAAATATAAAAGTAAACAGGAAATTATTTTAAACAATATACTTAATCCAGTCTACTCCAAATATTTTCATTTCAAACTTCAGTCAATATAAAAATATCGAAGGGGATATTTTATATTTTTTATATTAACTGTTAGCCAGCTGGTGTGTACTTTATACATAGCACACCTCTATTCAGTCTAGCTACATTTCGAGAGTTCAGCAGTTACAGGGAGCTACATATTGTATGGGGCAACTGTAGAGACATGTGTGGGCAGTAGATAAAAAGATCGTCTGGAGTTTGAGCCAGCTCTGTATCTTATTACCTAATCTCAGGCAAGTCACTTAATTTCATTGCTTCAGTTTGCCTATCTGTAAAATGGGAATAATAACAGTAACTATTGGGTAGTGTTGATGTGGGATTCATGAGATAAATCATGAAGAAAGTATTCAATAAATGTTCTACGTAGGAGTCTTGAAAATTATCTTAGTAATCCTGTTCTAACTTAAACAATTAGCTTCACGCAGCCCACCAGGCTCCCCCATCCCTGGGACTCTCCAGGCAAGAACACTGGAGTGGGTTGCCATTTCCTTCCCCAGTGCATGAAAGTGAAAAGTGAAAGTGAAGTCGCTCAGTGGTGTCTGACTCTCAGCAACCCCATGGACTACAGCCTTCCAGGCTCCTCCGTCCATGGGATTTTCCAGGCAGGAGTACTGGAGTGGGGTGCCATTGCCCTCTCCGATCCTATGGCCTTCTTCCCTTAATCTTGTCACCATTTTTCCTAAGAATGAATTATAATCTATGAATTATAATGAATTATAATCTCTAAGAATGAAGATAATCTCTGCTCTCATGCTCTGAGAAAGGGGTTAGTCCTTCACCCATAGCCTGGATGATCAAAGTTATGTGGAATCATGTGTCTTTTTGTAGGGGACGGACAGCACCAGTAGAAAATTCAGTCTGAAAGGTCATAGAGCTCTCTATAAGCTTAAGCTCGCATAGCCTGATACCATCAAATATAAGATTCCTAGTTTTCCTCTCTACTAAGACTTTTAACATTTTCATATTAGGAAGTGTCTCACAATCAATTACACTTTCAATATAGCATTTTTATTTAAGAAGTTATTGCACTGATGCTCTATTTTAAAATCAATGATTTCTCTGAATAGATGAATCTAATATGTACCTTATTCCCTTTGCTGGAAATTGATGTTTATAAACATTTATGATTGTAAATTGTATTCTATATAGCTCTATCTGTATCAGTCTTTTTCAAGCTTTAAAACTTTATCTTTCTCTAAATATAAAAATGCTATTATCCCTCATCCCCCACCCCCCAGCCCCTATGAGTCTCTCTTCAGTGTATTGCCATTGAGTAAGAAGAACTTGTGGAGTTTTAGGTTCTATGGTTAGAGTACAAAAAGTAAGCTTTACATTTTATTTTCAAAATATTTTATTTCATAAGTAGAGTAAAAATTTCATTAAAATTATAATAGTAAATATACTTTTAAATTTATCCATGCAGAAACTCTCTCAGTGGAGAAGCAGAGCCTACTGAGAAAGAATGTATTGTTTTTAAATTAACTTGATATATTGCCAGTTTGGTGTCTACAAACCTTGTGAACTTGGTAAACAAGTGTCTGTCCAGGAAAAAAGCTCCTCTGCATGAACCAGCAGAACCACAGTAATCAAGTTCATTGCGGTGACCTCACCAATGGGACTGCTTGGCAGGGAGAGCCCGCCCACCTTTCTAGGGGCCTGACATCAACAAAGGCCCTTCTGGGCAGAGCACACACATTGGTATCCTCTGTCTATGGCTCATTTCTTTTCTTTTCATGGCTGTGGTCGAAAAAGGCCCTTTTCCAGATTTTTATTTTTGTTCGATAAGAGCATTTCTTTCTGTATCCAAGGCACCTTGACCAAGTGTGTTTCTGGGGCATGGCCTTCTCAGTTGAGTTTTATTAGGGAGAATCAAGGCTGTCTTTTCATAATTAAAGAGTTATAGGGTCTGCTCTGAAGGTCTTATGGAAGCCTGAGTTTCCAGGGTTCTGCTGCCAAATAGCTGGAATTACAATGGCATTATGATAATATGACTATATTCCACATTATTATAGTATTACTGATCAGTGAAGAAAACCTCAGTCACTGCTACTTTATCAAGACTGTCCTAGATGGTGTGGAGTGATCCCAAAAGACCAGCAAGGATGCTCTTATTTCATCAGTGAAATGGAATGGGATAATGCATTGAGAATATGCATGGTGGTGCCACACTTCTTGGGTTCAAACCTCAATGCTGCCACTTTTACCAGACTGGGCACTGCTTTGGTTTTTTGTAAAATGTAGATCAGAGTGAAACTTTCCCCTACCTAGCTAGTGTTGTCATGGGGATCAATGGAGTTAGTGTCACGTGTTTAGAAGAGTCAAAGTGCCTAGAAAATCCAGTGTGAGTCCTTGCTATTGTTATTATTAACTGTGGGACTCAGAGGGACCACACACACACAACCAACAGCAGTAATTCTCAATTTTTGATACACGTAGAAACCACCTGAATATCTTAAACCATAGATTGGGATCCAGAGGGACCCGAGTGATCTGAGATTCTGTGGTTGCTGCTGACCTATAGACCATACTTTCAGCACTAGGGGTCTAGAGCATTTGAAGCACCATGTTTATTTCTGTTAAGCACCAGAAATTATTACTGAGAGCAGAATTAACATAACCCCAATTAGAATCACTCCTTGTCTCCTGGAAAGTTCCAGAGTTGGTGGGGCCCGGGGAGGATGCAGTTCTGGCCCTGCACTGCCATTGACCAGCTGCGTGTCCTGTTACTTCGGGCCTGCCACTTCAGTGTCCTGTATTTCTTTTTCCCCATCTTCCAAATGGGGATAATAATCCTTGCTTTAGCTACTTCACAGGATTTTTGTAAGGGTCAAATGAGAAAATGTATGTGAAAAGCTCTTTGAAAAATTAAAAGTGCTACCCAGTTGTAAAGGGATCAATAGCAGCAGCAGGAGGGGCCGGTTGGTGATGGAGAGCTCCCCAGAAGAGTGAATTCTGAGCTTGGGCTAGATGGAGGTAACTGCTAATGGAGCAAACAGCACAGATAGAAGCAGCTAAGCCTACTGTGTGTGGACCTGTTTGAGAGCCACAGCAAATCCATCCCAGGGAACTGATGAGATGCTAAATTCAAAAAACAGAGAAAAAGAGCGTAAAAGGAAAGGTAAAAACCTTACTTCATGTTACCTTTTTATTAAAACTTTGTATTATATATTAGAGTACACCTGATTAATAATCTTGTAAGCATTTCAGGTGGACAGCAAAGGGATTCAGCCATACATATACATGTATCCTTTCTCCCCCAAATTCTCCTCCCATCCTGGCTCCCATATATCTTTTTTGCTTTCTATTCCAGAGGACTTCAAACTTTTTGACCTTAAATTCCAGTACAAGAGATGTTTCATATTGGGACTTAGAATACACTTAAATATAATATGTAACTGAAACTAAGATTTCTTGAAATAATATTTGCCCTGTTATTTCTTGAAATAATAGTGTGTGCCAAGCATTCTGTGTGTATGTGTGTGCACTCGCTCAGTTGTGTCCGACGCTTTGTAACCCCATGGACTGTAGCCCTCCAGGCTCCTCTGTCCATGGAGTTTTCTAGGCAAGAATACTGGAGTGGGTTTCCATTTCCTTCTCCATGGGTTTCTTCCTGACCCCAAGGGTCGAACCTGTGTCTCTTGTGTCTCCTGCATTGATGGATCCCTTACCAGCTGAGCCACCAGGGAAGCCGCCAAGCATTCTATTGCAATCTTATCTACTGTCTTCTATCACATTCTGTTTTTTTCAAATGCTGATTGCCACTCACTAAACGTGTTTCACATCCCACTAATAGACTACAAACCACAGTTTGAAAGTCACTGATCTAACCCAACCTGCCTGTTTAAACACATAGTATACAGTTCTTCACTTGTTATATATTCTTCTACTCACTGAAATGCAGCCTCAATGTCCATTATTCCAATGAAACTGCTCATACTAACATTTCTTTTTCCAGTATTTCAATTAGCTGGTATATGTTAACATATTAACAAGTCTAGTGGACATTTTTCTCTTCTTCCCTTACTTGACTCCTTCCAAAGCTTTTGAGATGACCAGTTGCACTGTCTTCCTGCAAAATCTCTCCTTCTTTGGCCACTGGACGGTCTTGAACTCTGAGTTCTTATCTCATTCATTGAGTGTTTTATTCTTGGTTCATTCCTGGCCTCTTCTTTTCTGCCACAGCTGTGAACTGTTGCTGATCCCCAGAATTCTGACCTTAAGTCATTGCTCTTCAATACACTTTTCCTGGGAGTCCATCCACTCTATAGTTTTATATACAGTCTGTTTGTCGATGGTTCCCAAGCCAATGTCTTCACCCTACATCCTCTTCCTTGAGCATCTGGCAGTGTCAACCTCTCCACTGGAATCCCAGAGGCACTTAGAATGTATTATATCAAAACCTGAACATTTTATTCCAGGAAAAATACAATGAGGAGAATCATGGGTTTTGTAACCTGGGTCAGGAGCAGTTGACAGTGTCCTTTAGAGCAATAATTCTCATGTTTGCTTGGCCTTGATGAGGCTGAGACTTCTTGTAGACCACCTTGTTCTATTGCTTCCATTTGCCAAAGAATGAATTTAAAAGTTGGCATTACTATTCATGATCCACTATGATGAATATTTCTCTTCTTAAAACTTATTTTTATTGGAGTATTGTTGACTTATGATGTTATGTTAGTGTCAGGTGTACAGATTATTGCAAAATATTGACTGTAGTTCCCTGTGTTATAGGTCCTTGTTGGTTGTCTATTTCATGTACAGTAGTGTGTATGGGTTAATCCCAAACTCCTAATTCCTTATTATTATAATACAGAAGATGATATACTAATCTCAGTTATTATTACGCACTCCAAAGTGAAGTCTGGAGTTACCATATTCTCAACAACAAACCTCTAAGAATCCAGTATTCCACCGACCTGATAGAAAGTCCAGGATGACCCTTGCATTCCTTGTCAGTTGTCATAAATGGCAGCCTCCTCCTATGCCAAGAGCCTCAGTCCTTCTCTGATAGACAATAGAGAAGGACTGTTTAGTCCACGAGAAAGGACAAACTGGTCTATGTGGATGGACCATTAAATCACAGACTTATCTGCACAGCAGTATTCTACTGCTACCATCATGAAGATTAGAGTCATTCAATCTATTAATTTTTCTTTTTCTCAATTTCAGTTGTCTTTCCCCCCTCAGGTGCAGAAACTTTGAGTCAATGCCAATTTGTTTAACTGGATTTTTTAAATAAGCACCAAAAAATATCAGGCTGTTCTTTTAAGCTCTTATAGTGAACTCAGCCAAATCAATTAAGCAAATTGCTTTCAAAAATGCCCACCAATTCCAAATAAACCTCTTCCTTACTTCAGAGATAGTTTATGGCAAGGTTTATGCAGAGAAAAATTTTGCAGTTGAATTACCCACTTCTCAATGCAGGGGATTTGAAAGGGAAATGCTGACATGATCTCAGCCATGGTGGTGAAAGAGTGCAGCTCTAATCCAGCAGGGCTGTTTTGACAGAGGTTAGGAACAAGGCAGTACCAGCCCGGAGGTGCTTTCCATGCTGTGACCTGATTTGTTTGTGCCTTTGGTGGTGCACTAAGGGCTTCTCTTGTGGTAAAGAATCTGCCTGCAATTGTGGGAGACCTGGGTCCCATCCCTGGGTTGGGAAGATCCCCTGGAGAAGGGAACAGCTACCCACTCCAGTATTCTGGCCCGGAGAATTTCATGGACTGTATAGTCCTTGGGGTCGCAAAGATCTGGACACAACTGAGTGACTTTCATTTTGGTGGGGCACTCAGATTAAAAATATCTGCATTCATTTTTCCCTCCTCTTTAGTTTGATTAAATAAATACACATGAAATCTAAAACACCACCTGGAAGGTTTCTCGGTTCTCTTTTTCCCTTTTGTTTGCCATCTCGCTTCTCACCTACCATTTCAGCCACAGAAGCACAAGAGCTGTGTTTTCATGTGAGTGGTAATATGTAACCAGAACAAACAGAGGACATAGGAAAGGTGGAGAAAAGTTAGATATATAAGCAAGAAAAAGTGAGTTATTGATTTTATTGACTGGTCTGTTAACTTCTGACATTGCAATAAAGTCTTATTTATTTGTATACAGAAGACTCAATTACATAGATACATATCATTTTAACAACTGGGTTATTTACAGGAGAATTGCAGCTTCATAAATAATATAGAGCTGGGATTTCTCAAGCTGATGTTTATCCATTGTTGCCTAGGGAAGTGATGACGGCTATGCACATACCTCTGTGCAGTCATTAGAACAACATTGCGATAGGCTTGGGGAAAAGAAAGGAGGGGGGCAAGGAAAAAGAGGGAAATAAGGACAAGAGTCTCAGCACAGCTAAAATATATAGTAAATAATCCTGGGTTCATCAGATCCAGATAGAGTCTCCTCCCTCCTGCCAGCGCAGGAAAGCTGTCAATGGAGACAACCAGGTTCAGGGATCAAGGTCTTAAAACTTTCCTTTATATTTTGTTATACAATCCATTAAGATTCTATTACAAATCTTGATTTGGGGGGGAAAAAATGAAGGATATGTTTCAAAGGAAGTTTTAAAGGAGAGGGTCAAGAACTCCCAAACATCTTCTCTTGGGGGGACAACTGAAGGAAATGGAGATTGACTTCCTGGGGCTGTCCCTCATCCTCCAGGGGTCCCGGAAGTCTTGTACAGGGGATCTCCTGAAACAAGTCTTTATTTAATGATTAGGTTAATGCATAGCTTCCCTGGTAGGCTGTAAGCCTCAGAGGAACAGGAACCATATATGGTCATTATGCAGTCAATATTTGTTGGGAATGAGTGAGCAGAAGAAGTAGGACAACACAATACTATTTTATGAGTCCCTAGCATCTTGTAAAATACCTGCCACCTAGCAGGAACTTAATGCCATGACTAGTGAATGATCAAAGAGTAGGGTTAAGGATCCCAACTTTCAAATGAGGTGGCTAGAGCTCACATTTGCTTTTGGATTCAGAACCCAGACCCAGATTTTAGGACTCTGAATCCCACAAGAATGACTCCCCTACAGATCAAGAACCTGATTGCTCCCGATGCAAGTGCAGATAAATGGCGGCTATAAGAAAATACAAATATATCTTGACTACTGTGACTAATGCTTCAGTGAACATGGGAGTGTAGAATTTGCTTCATTTCCTTAGAGTATATACCCTAAAATGAGATTCCTGGATTGCATGGTAGTTCTGTTTTTATTTTGAGGACTCTCCATACTGTTTTCCATGACAACTGCACCATTTTACATTCCCATCATCAGTACACGAGGTTTCCATGTTCTCTACATTTTTGCCAACATGTGTTGTCTTTTTTTTGTTTTTGTGCTATTCTAACAGGTGTGAGATGATAGCTCTTTGTCCACAATAGCCAAGATATGGAAACAACCTAAATGTTCATTCAGGGATGGATGGAGAAAATGTAATGTAGACATACAATGGAATACTATTCAAAGAGAAAGAATCCTCTGTATGCCACATGAATAGACCTGGAGTACATTATGCTAAGTGAAATAAGCCAGACATAGAAGGACAAACACTTCATGATTCTACTTATGTGAAGTATCTTAAATTTTCAAACTGATAGAAACAGAGTTGAATGGCTATTGCCAGGAGATGGGATGGGGAAAGGTATTTGCTCCTCAGTAGGTTTAACATTTCAGTTATTCAAAATGAATAAGTTCTATATAGGTACTGCATTGTGCCTGTCGTTAACAATACTGTATTGTGTACTTAAAATTTTGTTGAGGGTAGAGCTCATGTTGAGTGTCCTTACCACAATAAAGTAAAATAAAATACAAACAGAATCCAGGCTGTGCCCTGAGCAGTCTCNAGACATCTGTTTGCAGATAACTTGATATAAAGAAAAAAAGATAGAAAGAAAGAAACATACTTACATCATGATCATGATACGATCAACATCAACATGATCAACATCAGCAATCATTCCTATTTTCATCCAAAAGTCCTGCAGGTAATCATTGCTCCTTTCTGAAAATGAGATAGTTTGAGCATTCCAACAGGAGAGTGAATCAACGGCTGAGGTTTGTTCCCTCCTTACTCAAGATATGTATGTTTAAATTGTGTAAAAAGATTTTTCTCTTTTTCTGTGCATTGTAAAACTTCCTTCTTACAGTCAGACGTAAAAACCCATGTCAGGAAAATATAAAGAACAAATCAATTTTTAAAAGCATCTTCATAAAAAGCATCAAAGGAGGTTTTTAACNTTGTGTAAAAAGATTTTTCTCTTTTTCTGTGCATTGTAAAACTTCCTTCTTACAGTCAGACGTAAAAACCCATGTCAGGAAAATATAAAGAACAAATCAATTTTTAAAAGCATCTTCATAAAAAGCATCAAAGGAGGTTTTTAACCATTTGAGAATTTACCTAATTGACCATCACTAGGTATCTGGTTAGCTCTTTAAAAGTGGATAAAGCTCTACTGAAAATTTGAAGGCAAAATGGGACTTGAGTGTGTAAGAACTGAAGTTGTGAGATTTACACTGCATAATGCACCTCCCAGTTTAAAGTACCCTGCTACTCAAGCATAATAAATAAATTACATATAAAAAATTTAGAAGAAAGGTCTCCTGCACATTCTGGGAAAATTGTGGGCATCTTATGATGGGTCATCTTACCCTTGTTATTAAATGACAGTAATCATTAAAATGCCAAACGTATTTTGACAGAATTCACTTTATAAAATGTCAGCAAGTCTGTGTTTTTATTAGTTTGTTCCAAATCAATTTAGAAATTTCAATAGAATGCTTGTAAGTATTCCCCAAGCAATGTCCATTCCTGACTTTCTGCACCAAAAAATATAACAAATTAGTCAGATTTTCAGATTTCTGCATAATGGCTTTGCGCATTTATTGCTTAATCCTATTATAAAATGCTGTTATGATTGACACATGGCTGTGGAGATAGAAGTCAATTGAATAATATGTAGCAGTCAATTTTATTTGTAGCTTAATGCGCTGAAGTATTTTTTTCCCCATTTCCATTATTTATAAGTCTGTCCCTTTGGAGAATATATAGAAGAATTCGTTTTAAATGAGCCAATAATACCTTCTTTAAAATTTATAAGTGTGACAGAGTCATCTTTTCTTCTTGGTCATCCATGGCCTGCCAGTAAACAGGGCTTGAATTGTCTTCCACTTGCTATTCATAGGACAAACATCAGAAAAGAGGATCTTGTTAAGGATGGCTTGGAATTGGATTTCAACCACCAAGAAAACAAAAGCTTCCAACTAAGAACCCTAAAAAATGGCTGCTAACTTTATTTATTTGTTTGCTTGTTCATTTATTCCTGTATTTATTGTTATAGCCACTATATCACATTCTATGGTTGGTCCTGAAACAGAGCATATAAGCATACTCAGAGAAGATTTAAGAAGATTTGAAAGATCTGCTATTTTGATTGAATTTTGTTTCCCATGCTTTAGCATCCAACAGGATTCTAGCAAAACAAATATGTTATGTTCTAGGCTCACCATGTGGGGCTCCTTGGGGGTAGGGTGATGGTCAGTTAGCACAGAGGAAATTTGCTTCAGGAGATACATGTACTTTTTAGGACCTAAGTGCCACCACAACAATCTACTGTACAGCATAGGGAACTGTACTCAGTATCCTGTAATAACCTATAAGGAAAAAGAACATATATATAATGTACACACACACACACACACACACACACACACACACAAATTAGATTAGGTGTTGCCCACCTATGCATAAAGGATGCAGTTTCGCACACAGGGACCACGTTGGCACCCCCTGCAAGCTGATGTATAATGCAAGCCTATTAGCACGACAGATGATGGTGTCATNACACACACACACACACACACACACACACATATATATATATATATAACTGAATCACTATTCTGTATACCTGAAATTAATACAACATTGTGAATCAACTATAATTCAATAAAAAAAAGGAAAAATTCTTGTTTTCTGGAAAATGCATCCATGAGATTCAGTGTCTGAAGTATGTATGGAGAAAGAGCTTAAGGGTATGAAGCCATGTTAAGGGATAATATAAATGTGCTTGGTCATGTCTGAGATCATGCTTTCCCTGGCTTTGGAAAATTAGATTAGGTGTTGCCCACCTATGCATAAAGGATGCAGTTTCGCACACAGGGACCACGTTGGCACCCCCTGCAAGCTGATGTATAATGCAAGCCTATTAGCACGACAGATGATGGTGTCATTTTCTCTGCTGTCACGGCCTTCTCCCTCCNAAATTAGATTAGGTGTTGCCCACCTATGCATAAAGGATGCAGTTTCGCACACAGGGACCACGTTGGCACCCCCTGCAAGCTGATGTATAATGCAAGCCTATTAGCACGACAGATGATGGTGTCATTTTCTCTGCTGTCACGGCCTTCTCCCTCCTGGAATGACTTTGTCCATCCCGAATGTCCATTAGCATAATGTATGCAGTTGACAAGTGATTTCAGCTCTGGAGCTATTGATAAAGCACTCTGGCATATCATCTGTGCCTTAATGTTATGTGACATCACAGGAAAATGGGGTCATGTGAAGTTCCCAGGCTGGATTTTATATTAAGGGCTCACTTCTCTTTTGAATTCCAGGGGCCAGAGGAAACCCAGCACTGTCAGACCCAGGCACTCCTGAGCACCAGGCCAGTCAGACCCACCCCCCTTTCCCAGTTGGACCACAGGTCAGTATCTTTCAACTGCTGAATTTGGCTGCATTTCCAATGGTTTAACCGTATCAGTAACCAAACAAATGAAATAAGAATGAGTTAAAACCAGTTAACTCCAACAGAGCAAAGGTGGTGATAAATTTTTGTATGAAAAGCTGTATGACTACATTATTTATGAAATACCATCAAGAAAAAAGAATGTGTTAGCAGAACTCTTCTCTTTTTCAAGGGGATGTTGATTTTAATCATTTGGAAACTTTTTTTTCCCTTAAAACCTACTAAGTTGNTGTATGAAAAGCTGTATGACTACATTATTTATGAAATACCATCAAGAAAAAAGAATGTGTTAGCAGAACTCTTCTCTTTTTCAAGGGGATGTTGATTTTAATCATTTGGAAACTTTTTTTTCCCTTAAAACCTACTAAGTTGTACTGTTGGTTACCATGCAGTTTTCTGGAAAGTAAAACTTTAATGACTGGAGTGTGAAGAAAATTAAGTTATTTCAACCTTACTATAGCCATTTTTTGAAATACAAGACGTGATTTAATATAAAAAAGTTAATGCAATTTTAATGCAAGTTCAGCTTATTGGGTTTGACAATATTGTACATCACATATAGCTCCTGCATTAATAAAGAAATACATTCATTATTTTTTAAAGTCCAATATTTGTTTTGCCGCCTGGTGTGGTTATATGAAGATGTAGAACGCAATTATAAAATGCTGGGCATTTTTAAAAAAAATCTCTGTCCTTTAGTGTGAAGCTCTCAGAGTTCACCCACTTTTATGGAAAAAGAAGCTGATCCTTGAGCCTTTCTCCCTCTTTGGCTGTGATAGATTTTCCTGAAAATGAGTCACTTTCAGCACTTTGGGGATCATCAGTCCAAGCAAAGCTTGAAAACCCACGTTTAGAGCTTGAGTTGGTCTTGACTTTCTTATTCCAGCTGCCATCACATTTCCCTGTGGCCTCAGATTCCAATATCCATCTCAGAGCATGGATGCCTCTGTGCTCCAGACAGAAGGCCTGGGGAGATGCCTGAACTCTGATGGAGCCCAGAGGGAATTTTACTGGGCATCTCAGAAACTAACTTCTTTTGGTCATGCCCTTTCTAATTTCATGCTTGTGACATGCTCGTGTGCATGTGTGTGTGTGTGTCTGTGTGTGTGTGTGTGTCTGTGTCTGTGTGTATGAGCATACCAAGTGTAACGATTCTAATGCCTTCAAGTTAGAAACAGAGCGCAACACACCCAGTGAGAAGCAAGAGACACTGGGACAAACTAAGAGTACAGGCCCTACTGTAATCCCATAAATTCAATTTTTAAAAAATGCTACAGGCCCCATCAACCAAATCTGTGGCCTGTACCCGGTCTGATACTGCCTATTTGCCTACCCTCTCATCCTGGTATCACTGCTGGCAGCAATATGACACCAGCAGTCTGAAGATCAGCTTATCATTTTGTACTTATTCCTAAAAGAATGTTTATTTTGTCTTTTAGTGTAACTTTTAAAGAGAGGCACAGTTACTTTGTGAGAAATTAGCAAAGTCTAGCAGATGTATTGGGAGAAGGCAATGGCACCCCACTCCAGTACTCTTGCCTGGAAAATCCCATGGACAGAGGAACCTGGTGGGCTGCAGTCCATGGGGTCGCTAAGGGTTGGACACGACTGAGCGACTCCACTTTCACTTCTCATTTTCATGCATGGAGAGGGAAATGGCAACCCACTCCAGTGTTCTTNCAGTACTCTTGCCTGGAAAATCCCATGGACAGAGGAACCTGGTGGGCTGCAGTCCATGGGGTCGCTAAGGGTTGGACACGACTGAGCGACTCCACTTTCACTTCTCATTTTCATGCATGGAGAGGGAAATGGCAACCCACTCCAGTGTTCTTGCCTGGAGAATCCCAGGGAATGGGGGAGCCTGGTGGGCTGCCGTCTATGGGATCTCACAGAGTTGGACATGACTGAAGCGACTTACCAGCAGCAACAGCAGATGTGTTAGGTGCTAGTCCCTTGGGGTTCAGAGGAGTGGTTCTAAAATCAGGGTCCATGGGGTTCCAGTGCTTCTTTAGAGGGCTCTCTGGAGGGGTCTTGAGGGGCGACTTTAAGGAATAACCAGAAAGTGGGCCCCGCTCTCCCCACCATGCTTGAGATAAAGCCACCCTACTTCTCCAAATCTGTTCTGTGTATGGAGAGCAGGGTGAGGTATGGGCTCTGGAATAGACTGGCTGGATCTGAAACCCCCCACCCCACTTCTCTGAGTATGTAACTTTGAGCATGTTACTAACTCTCATATGTCATTGATAGGACATCAGAGTTAATATATGCTAGAATCATGTCTGGCTATTATGCACTGGGCTTTGTACTATATTTACCTTTTCCTTTATAGAATCATACTGTGTTAAAAACAAAAAAGTTGAAACTCCCCAAGGAGAGTTTTTTATTGGTTCCTCTAGAAGAAAAATGAGCATGGAATTAGGTCCATTGCTCCTTCAGGGGTGCAATGAAAGTCCCATATATCACCCTTCTGGTTATCTGATCTGGTTGCTCAAGGAGTCCTTCCTACTCGTCAGTCATCCTGAGGAGCCGCGCTCACAACTGAGCTCAGATACATCTGGTGCTGAGAAGTCCACACCTGTGCGGCTGCCTTGCCATGTCAAACAATGGCTGTTGGATAAGTAGTGGATATAAATATGTGTTTTTAGTGTTGTTTTAACTGGACAAAAAAATATTAGCATAATAACCAAATAAATTTTTTAAAGCTTTTAAAATTTATCCTCATCAAATGTCTTTGTTTTCCTATATTCCTTTTTAGATCTTGTCACTGTACATGTGCTGTCTCTTATACACATCTATAAGACTGAAATACCCACTTTTCCACTAAAATGGCCAAGGTAGTTAATTTTGGTTAATGCACACCTATATTGAGTCAGGCCTGGTGCAAAACATTGTCAGTAACATCTACCTAATTATTGCTTATATTCTTGTTTTCTGACATTAGCTCAGCTGATGACTGAGGATTCTCAATTGTGATACACTTGCCCGAGTTCATGTACCAACAGTGCCGGGGTTGGGATTTGAACCCAGGGGATTTCCTTCTAAATTGTATTTATTTATTTATTTTTGGACGCACTGGGTCTTTGTTGCTCTGCCGGGCTTTCTCTGGTTGTGCTGAGTGGAGACTACTCTTGCAGTGCATGGGCTTCTCATCGTGGTGGTTTCTCTTGTTGCAAGAAAAGCTCTAGAGGTGGGTTTAGTAGTCCTGGTACATGGGCTGAGTTGCTCCACAACATGTGAGATCTTCCTGGACCAAGGATCAAACCCATGTCCCCTTCATTGGCGGGTAGAGACCAGCCACGAAGTCCCAAGCATTTCTAGGTTGAAAGCATGACCTCCTAATACCTTCTGCCTCTGAGCAGGAAGAGTCTGGAAGCTCTATTCCATACCAGAACTGAGGCTTCTATGATTCGTATATATGTGTTCCCTCTGCTTAATTCCCTTTGGTTTCATATGATTATTACTTGTTCTTTTCTTTCTTTTTTCTGAAGTCCAGACTTTCTTAGCAGTACCAAGTTGAACCAAAAGATGGGAATTTCTTTTTAGTCAACCTGTGGAAGATTTTCTATAATATTAATAAATATTACTTATTTACTCTTATAACTCTTATTTAGCATATGAAGCAAAGATTAACTGATGTTTTAAAATATGTGCAGACAAATTTGTCCCCTGCCAGAGATACAAATGGACTTCCACATCTTTTATGATAGAAGTGCCAGAGAGCTAGAGTTCTTTAGGACCCATTTAAACTCTCAGATGCTGTGCAGGTTGAGAAAAGTTTACTGAGTAAAAACCTCATAGCAGAAGGAATTAAATATTTTGGGGGAGGGTGGTAGAGAAAAGTGTACAAAATCAAGAAACTTTTGTACTGGATCTTAAAGGATGAGTGGGAATTTTAAGACAGGGATTAGTTCAGTTCAGTTGCTCCGTCGTGTTCGATTCTTTGTCACCCATGAACTGCAGCAAGCCAGGCCTCCCTGTCCATCACCAACTCCCGGAGCCTGCCCAAACTCATGTCCATTGAGTCAGTGATGCCATCCGACCATCTTATCCTCTGTCGTCCCCTTCTCCTCCTGCCTTCAATCTTTCCCAGCATCAGGGTCTTTTCCAATGAGTCAGCTCTTCGCATCAGGTGGCCAAAGTATTGGAATTTCAGCTTCAGCATCAGTCCTTCCAATGAATATTTAGGACTAATTTCCTTTCAGATTGACAGGTTGAATCTCCTTGCAGTCCAAGGGACTCTCAAGAGTCTTCTCCAACACTACAGTTCAAAACCATCGATTCTTCAGTGCCTGGCTTTCTTTATAGTCCAACTCTCACATCCATACATGACCACTGGAAAAACCATAGCNATTATGCACTGGGCTTTGTACTATATTTACCTTTTCCTTTATAGAATCATACTGTGTTAAAAACAAAAAAGTTGAAACTCCCCAAGGAGAGTTTTTTATTGGTTCCTCTAGAAGAAAAATGAGCATGGAATTAGGTCCATTGCTCCTTCAGGGGTGCAATGAAAGTCCCATATATCACCCTTCTGGTTATCTGATCTGGTTGCTCAAGGAGTCCTTCCTACTCGTCAGTCATTCTGAGGAGCCGCGCTCACAACTGAGCTCAGATACATCTGGTGCTGAGAAGTCCACACCTGTGCGGCTGCCTTGCCATGTCAAACAATGGCTGTTGGATAAGTAGTGGATATAAATATGTGTTTTTAGTGTTGTTTTAACTGGACAAAAAAATATTAGCATAATAACCAAATAAATTTTTTAAAGCTTTTAAAATTTATCCTCATCAAATGTCTTTGTTTTCCTATATTCCTTTTTAGATCTTGTCACTGTACATGTGTAATGTGTGATTTTATCATTTTAATAGTGATTTCTTAATCATTTACTTAATTATTATCCAGTTAATTTTATATATTCTCATAAATATTTTCTATTTTTCTAGAGATGTCAGAATGACCCATTTTAAGGACTATGTAATATCTTACCGTGTTTAATACTATAACAAACTTTTTCAACATTTATGTATTTTTAAATATAATGCATATTTTCATTTATCTTTTTTTAAAATTATATCTTCAGAAATATATCCCAGGAATATTTTCTGAGTCAAAAGAGGATGAATATTTTTGTAGCTCTTGATATGAATTTTCAAACTGCTTTCCAAAATGCTTATGCCAGTCCACATGTCCTAAATCCATGCAATGATGTCACTATAGATTTACCAGCTTTGGGTAAATCTTTTGCATTTTTTGCTAATGTAATGAATGAAAATAGTATTTCATTGCTCTTTTTGAATCAACAAATTCTACTGATTCTAATGAGCTCTTTTTGAAACAACAGAATAAGTTAATAGAGTTTCATATATATAAGAGTATGGTTCATTGGGAGAAAATATGTATGTGAAAATCCATTTAAAGAATAATATATAAATGTAGAGTATTACTTTGAAATATATTTGTGCTTTCCAAACCAAATAAAAGTTTCCAAAAAATTAATGGAATATAATTTCGATTTTCTTTCTACAAGTCATTCATTTTCTCTGGAATAGGAGTTGTTTCTTTGCTACTTGTTCAGGAACTTTCTGACCAAGCTTAAGTGGAAGAAAAATGCTCTAATAGCCCATATTTTAGTTCCATTGGAAAGTGAGCTGGGATTGTCTGTTCCCTTGCAGCCACTTCTGACAGCACAGCAGTTAGCCTCTGCAGTTGCTGGTGTGATGCCCGGAGGCACGCCGGCCCTCAACCAGCCTATCCTCATCCCCTTCAACATGGCCGGACAGCTAGGGGGGCAGCAAGGATTGGTCCTCACACTGCCTACTGCGAATCTCACCAACATCCAAGGGCTGGTAGCAGCAGCTGCAGCCGGAGGCATTATGACTCTGCCATTGCAAAATCTACAAGGTAACCCACTGTGTCTCTGTTGCCTATAGGGTGTTATCCACTGACCCCTGTTCTCTATAGCGGACAAGTGCTCTTGAATGTGGTTTAAAGTTGCCTTCACCATAAAAGCAATGGAAGGTTTATGTAGGAAGCAAAGTTTCAGGGTGTCTGTGAATCCTGAGTTTGATCAAGTCATGGGCTGTATCAGTCTTTATGTTTTAATATTGATTTGAGTCTTTTCAGGGCTTCTGGAAGCATTTATGAGCAATCATTGAATGACACATCAAAAACATAGATGTGAAATGATTGTGTCCTTATTGGAGGACTTGAAATATAATCTCATGGATTCTTTACTTTTTAATTTTAATTTAATTTAATTTAATTAATTCTTTAATTTAGCCACCTGCAAAGAAAGGTTAGACATCACTTGTTTGTGTGTGAAGTATTTAGAACATCTCAAAAAAAAGGTATCATTCAGAATAGTGAACTTATTTTTCTTAATATACTTTAGTTATAATTATTAAATAAAAATTATGTTATTTGAGATCATATTTTACAATGGGAAAAACAGACATATAGAGAACTCTTATCTTATATAATCATGAACATATAATAAGAATTGAACTCTAACCTTACTCAGGAAGAGTAGTTCTCTTGATAGCANAGTTATAATTATTAAATAAAAATTATGTTATTTGAGATCATATTTTATAATGGGAAAAACAGACATATAGAGAACTCTTATCTTATATAATCATGAGCATATAATAAGAATTGAACTCTAACCTTACTCAGGAAGAGTAGTTCTCTTGATAGCATGAAAGTTTTTATTTTTCATTAGAAGATTTGGTAACACTGACTGATAGACTGATTTACAAAAGACTGTCAAAGGAAGAACTGTTATGATGAAAAATAGCTTGAATATGATGAGGATGCCTAAAAAGGAGAAAACAAATTTATTTTGGAATGGTCAAAAAAGGTTGCTTTCTCCATCGACATAAATGTTGGCAATTTTTTTTTTTTTTCAGAGTGAGACTTTGGTTGGGCAAGTTATCAGAATAATGATGTAAAGTACTTTTTCAGTTGGTCAAAAGTCAGGGCTTCTGTGTTCTCCACTGGTATAAATGTTAGCAATTGAATTTTTTATGGAGTGAGAGTTTGGTTGAGCAAGTTATCAGAATAACAAATTTAAAGTACATTTTGTAGCTCAAAAGTCAGAGCCCCTTAAAACCTATTAAATTAGTCAGAGTGTCAGTCCATGGATTAAGGAGCAGACCAAGTAAGACCTGGTTAACTCTTGACCCAAACTTCTCTACACACTCTATGTTTTAGTGTCCCACCCATTGTGGCCACTTTTTGACTTTCACTTTAATGTTTAAAATAAAGTCTCTCTTATACCATTAAATTGTGCCAAGAAACCTGCCGTTCATAAATCATGTATGCTCAGGACACGCTAATGCACAAACTTTGCTTGTTTCAAATTTGAGAGTGCCTGGGAAGCCAGGATCTCAAGATTAAGCAAATAAGGCAGGAATAAACAAGGTGAAAGCTAAAGCAACAAAGTGTAGGAAGAGGCTTTTTAATGTAGGTGGATGATGAAAACTTAATGAAGAAACGGGCATTATCAAAATGCAGTCTTCCATTTGGAACATTTGCGCTTATGGGAATATTGAATATTATAAATAAACATAAGCTCACGGAGTTCCTAGGTCATGATTTAATCTTGTTTGGTTAAAGTGGATGCCAAAGACAGAGTCTAAAAAGGCCAGCCTTTTTGTATTTTTGTTATGATTTGGTGTTCCTAGGATTTTAGTGCCTGATTATTTTTAAGGGTTCAGTATGAGTGACTGGTCCAGTGTGGACTCCCATCAAGATTTCCCCCTGTCTCTCTTTTTAATTATTCAATTTAGTATTAGCTTTTAGTTTGGAATGTGGTTCTTTGGAAATTGGCCGCTTTGGTTTCAGAAAATGAATCTTAAGATTTGTATCCTGTTTAAGTAGTTTCCATAACAGTGCTGGCTCTTCTTATCCCTTGGTGGTTCTCACACAATTTCCATATTGGCTCCTCTTCAGAAGAGTATTAAAATTGATGGTCAAGTTCTTCTCTAAGAGGACATTTGGCCCTTTGTCTCCATGTTAATGACCAGGAGGTCATTAATAAACACCACCCAGTTGTAAGTCAGCCAGTTATAGGGAGTTTCCTAGTTATTCTTAACATTCAAACTCTTCCTCCAAACACCTTTCTCTTGTATATCATTATGAATGAATCCCAACTCTAAGTCACTGTTAGAGTTTGGGAAAGTTCTCTCCCAGTTTCCTTGGGCTTTTTGTTCTTGTCACATCTACATAAGTTCTTCACCACCCGGAATTCACTAGCCTGAGAAAAAACCAACCATCCCTGTTTGCAGGGCACTTTGGATTTTTCTTGGACACAGGACTTTCACTGTTGAAACCATCAAGTCAGTTCAGTTGCTCAGTCGTATAGACTCTTTGTGACCCCATGGACTGCAGCACGCCAGCCTTCCCTGTCTATCACCAATTCCTGGAGCTTGCTCAAACTCATGTCCATTGAGTCAGTGATGCCATCCAACCATCTCATCCTCTGTCGTCCACTTCTTCTCTTGCCTTCAATCTTTCCCAGCGTCAGGGTCTTTTCCACTGAGTCAATTATTCGCATCAGGTGGCCAAAGTATTGGAGCTTCAGCTTCAGTATCAGTCGTTCCAATGAATATTCAGGACCGATTTCCTTTAGGATTGACTGGTTTGATCTTCTTGCTGTCCCAGACAAACCAAAAAGAGATGGTCACCCTACAAAACATCCAAGGATAATAAGGACAGGAATCAGGGAAAGTCTCACCTCTGCAAGGTATCCAAGATCAGTGTCCACCACCTGAAGGACAATGCTAGTCGGTCACTTTGTTGCCCAGCAGCCAAGCTGAGGATGATCTCACCACCTTAAGGAAACATACTGTGGCCCTTACAGCCAGTCCCTTGGCTGTGTCAGTGACCTGTATAGCTCCCCAGTTTATGTCACAGAAGGTTATGGGACTCAGAATGGTGGATGAATGTCTGGCAGCCAGAAAGTCATCTGCAGTGGTCCTGGTTGACTCTGAGACCGAGCCAGTCCTAGAAGTCCTCAAGTTTCATCCTTTTTCAAGGGTAATGGTCTTGTAAGTGGGAGATAGCATTTGAGAAGGAGTACTTACACGTGTTTATATAGCCAACAGAATAGAATGCTCTGCCTCCTCCCTATGGCCTGCTTCTAGACAATGAAAATGGAACTTCAGCCCAGGGCTTTTTAAGAGTCTTTTAAAACAACCAGTAAGTCTGCCCACCTATAATAGCTAGCCCACCTTCTCCCATAATTTTACAAGACAGATTTGATTCATCACTCTGAAGTGGAGGGGCTCAAGTGTTCAACCCCTGGTCTGAAGTAGGGCCTGTTTCCATAGGAGGCGCTTAGTTCTGGATGGTTCCCCTTTTCCTCCTTGTGAAGCATTAAGATCTTATTCATGAAATGAGTCTGCCAGCAGGAATTATCTCTGGTTATTCTCCAGCTCTCCTGCCTAGTCCTTCAATCTGTCTGTTCTAGTTCAAAAGCTACAAGTTTGCTAAGGAAAAAAAAAATACTGACATCCATTTCTTAATGGTTTGGAATCCCAGGGATAAATTTTCAAGTATCTTCCTCTTTACTAAAGGGATCAAGAGCTGGTTCATTTAAGTTCCCTATCAAGTGATGTGAAATAGCTCTCAGAGCCTCAGAGGCCTGATTCCTGCATGTATTTTAATGAGTACTAATGATACGTTACGTGAGAGCGGCTTCTCTCTGCTCAGGCAGCAGGGGTCCTATCAGTTTTTTTGTCTTTCTCTATGCGTGGTCTCCGGACCAGCGGCTTCAGCATCTTATCAAGGCTGTATCCCAGACACCTTGAACAGAATCTACATTCTTAAAAGGGGATCCCTATGTACACTAAGGGCTTTCCTGGTTCTCAGATGGTGAAGAATCTGCCTGCAGTGCAGACCTGGGTTTGATCCTTGGGTTGGGAGGATCCCCTGGAGAAAGAAATGGCAAGACACTCCAGTATTCTTGCCTGGAGAATCCCATGGACAGAGAGTGTGGTGAGCTAGAGTCCATGGAGTTGCAAAGAGTCAGACACAACAGAGCAACTAACATGTACACACACACACACACACACATAAACACACACACACACACAAACACACACACACACACAAGTTTAAGAAAGCCTGGTTCAAGGAGAATTTTCAAAACTCATTTGGCCCCTCCTCTGCTCTCTCCAGCAACCTCTTCAGGACTCTGAGTATTTTAAGATCATTAGGAACAATGTAACTGTGATAAACACCTTCATTAATTCTCCTGCTCTCTCTCACCACGCCAGGCCTCTAAATGAGGATAATGACCAAAAGGAATAACTTATTTGAGAACATTTTTGTTTCCATAAGACAGTCGTATCCCCAAGACCAAGAGGCATTCTCTTGCATAATTAAAACATATGGAAGTCTTTGCTCTGAGATTTTATCCAGCAAAAGCTTTGCATCTTGAAAAAGAGACCATATTGCCCTGCAGAAAACCCATCTGCTTGGCTTAGGGATCATTTTCTCTTTGTCTTCAGATACTTGCAAGTGAGAAGGAGATACACTCCTGTCTCATCAGTGATGAAATGAGACCTGTCTGCTCTCTTCCCCTGTTCCTCCTTGTGACTCTTCCCTACCATGCTGGCTGACTTTTAGCTAACCCACAATTTTGGTTCATTCATATTCCATTCTGTCTTCTTGGAGTCCATGCAACTTCCCAGCTCATGTACCTCTCAGGAACTCTCCATTGATATCTCTCCTTCCATCACCTCTATCTTTATCCCTTGCTCCACTTCTATCTAAAATTCAAGCTCCCTGAAACTCGTATTCCTGTCAGTCTGACCCTTTGCATTTTAGACTGCCTACCTGCCTACCTAGAGCTTGACTACCCAGGTGGAAGTGTCCTCTCCTACCCAATCAGCTGTAATGTGCGGATAGGGGGGAAGCCAGGATGACATGGTATCAAAACATGGGCAACTTATTTAAGGAACCACTAGGACCTCCTATGGTCTGAATTGGGAGATGCCAAAGTTGGGGTCTAGGTTCTGAACATTTTAAGGAAAGTCTTTGAATGTCCTGGCTGAGATGCAAGCCCAGAAATTCTCTATACTCAGATAAGACCAGGAAATAACCTACTCCTGGACACCATGTGTCCTTACATGAAGTAGGTATAGTTTTGCATTATCTTTTCTCTTACCTTTATACGCCTTTTCCCCTTCCAGGTACCTCCCACCATTGTTATTCTGGGTCCCTCCATTCCTGTGAACATTGTCTGTTATGTGTTCATAGAACTTTGGTTTCAAGCACCTGTCAGCAAATACAACCTGTGAAATAAGATTAATCGTGATCATAAACCTCAAGGAAAGAAAATGCCTAAGGTTGCTCCATGACATACTTTATAAACTCCTTTAAGTCAGAGTCTTCCATCTTTCTTATTATTTGGAAACACAGATAGCTATACTAAAAATATAATTTGCCATTGCCCTCATGTGGAAATGAGATTATTATTTAACAAGATATGCTAAATAATTATTGTTGACATATGGATTGTTATTATGTGACAAAGTCCCCATTAGGGAACTCATGCAAATGTATTGGATTTTTGGCTTTTTTGGATGTAGGCAGAAAATATAGAATAAAAACAACCTCCACACAAGGGATGAAAACAGCAGAGGGTTTAATGGGGCAGCAGTTGTTTTGAAGATTCAAGTTAGTGACTTGTTCCCATCACACAGGCCAAGATAACCCACTCATCACTGTGGGCAATGTAAATGGAGAATATAAATGTGCTATGTAGAAGATTTATATCAAAGTGTGAACATTCTAGTTAAGTCAAGCATAACATTTAAATTAATGACTAAGAATACATTAAAGAGTGCTGCTTACCCTGAACATGGAAAAGCAATTAGGTTCAAGGCAAGTTGGAAAATCAAGGCCAAGTATGGTTTTCCTGCCCTTAGCAGTGGCAGGAAATCTGGCCTGATTTTCTCCAACTCTACAAATTAAAGTCTATAGAGGCTAAAATATATGGGAAGAATTTTGGGGAATAGGAATTTTATGTGCAAGTGGCTTACATTGCCTTTTTTGTTTGTGCTGTTATTGTTGATTTCATTGAGGTATCATTTACATGTAACAAAATGCATGGATCTTAACTGCACAATCCAATGAGTTGATAATTGTTTATATCCATGCAACCCCCACCCACCACAGTCAATACAGAAAACAGTTCATTATCCTCAAATATTCCCTTATGTCTCTTTGCAGTCTTCTTCCTCCCAAAGGAGGAAGAGAACTCCCTATCTTTTTTCTGTCATTATCCATTAGTTTTGTGTGTTCTAGAACTGTATATAAATGGATTCACAGAGTGTATTCTTTGGTGTCTAGCTTTTCTTGCTCAGCATAATCTCAGCAGATAAATCTCAGTTTTTGAGATTTACCCATGTTGTTGTATATGTCGATAGTTTCTTTTCATTTTCCAGGAGTGTTCCATTGTGAGAATGCACCACATTTTGTTTATCCATAGCCATTCCCACATCCCAGGAGACAGCATCAAGACGGTCTCCTCCCTTGAGGGGGTGGAGAAGAGGTTCCTCCAGTGGGAATTTCTCAGAAAGCACCCTTAGTCACTGTTCACCTTGGTCCTTGGCTACANATTTTGTTTATCCATAGCCATTCCCACATCCCAGGAGACAGCATCAAGACGGTCTCCTCCCTTGAGGGGGTGGAGAAGAGGTTCCTCCAGTGGGAATTTCTCAGAAAGCACCCTTAGTCACTGTTCACCTTGGTCCTTGGCTACATTTGGAGAGACAGTTGAGGAATATACCTTTCTTTGAGGGTTGAAGATTGTTTGAAGTTTCCAACTATTAAAGATTTGTAGCTTCTTCGGGAATCAAGTTCTCTATGAAACTGAGAATGCTTCTGACCTTTTTGCTTCCAGTCAGTTCCATGTGCCAGAGTTTTCTCTGAGACATACATCCTCAGTCTACTTTATTTTGCTTTCTCAGCCCCACATGCTTCTCTTCCAATTCAGTCGGTCTCTGTGTGGGTCCCTGATCTCCTTGGTATTCTTTAAACATACTCCTACCCAGGGACCTTTGCACAGGCTGTTCTCCAGAAACTGTATCCTTAGAAAGCATCAAGCCTACCTACCTCCTTTTCCCCACCCCAATACTCTTTTCCCCCTCATCTGCCTTCCCTTAGGTTCTTTGTCCATAACACTTATTACCTTCTGCTGCTGCTGCTGCTAAGTCGCTTCAGTCGTTTCCTACTCTGTGCGACCCCATAGATAGCAGCCCACCAGGCTCCGCTGTCCCTGGGATTCTCCAGGCAAGAACACTGGAGTGGGTTGCCATTTTTCTCCAATGCATGAAAGTGAAAAGTGAAAGTGAAGTCGCTCAGTCATGTCTGACTCTTCGTGACCCCATGGACTGCAGCCTACCAGGCTCCTCCGCCCATGGGAGTATCCAGGCAAGAGTACTGGAGTGGGGTGCCATTGCCTTCTACATNAAAGATGAAGGGTCCCAGGAAGAGGGATGTGATGTCCTTATATAAGATCGCTAGTGTCGGTCTCCCCACTAGACAGAGCCCTAAAGGACATGGGGGACCAAGCTTTACAAAATCTGGAAGAAGCATGTCCCAGAGTAAATCCTTGTTACTTAGAAAAGTCAATGATACAGATGTTCAGGGAAGAAATAACAAACAACCTGATGGACAAGACATTATCTTTTAACTTTCCCAAAATTGTGCTTGAAGAACAAACAGGCACAAAATCTCAGTGAGAGACAAAGAAAGTTTATTTTTTTTTCTGTTTATTTCATCACACCTGTGGGCTGCAGGCGGGCAGTAGTTCTGTAGCACATCTTTGTTCTAGGATATAGACTGAAGGGACAGCCTCTCTCTAGGACAGGGCTTTCTTCTCAGAGTGGGAAGACAGACTAGCAGAACCACAGTGGCTCATAAAGCTTTGACTCAGAAGCAGTGCACATCACTTCTACTCACATCCTGTGAGCCAGAGAGATCACCTGATCAACCTGCTGCCAGTGGAATGAAGATGCTTCTAAGGTGTGGAAGCAGAGCACATCAGGGAAACCACATTACAAGGGGCTGTGGTGTTCAGAGGTCATTGCCTTAAGATACACAGCATGAGGATTTGACTTAGGTGACCTTAAGGATCCTTCCAGCACTGAGATTCTATATTAGGTGAACTCATTAGGACATATGGACTATCCAGGTAGAGGTTAGAATGTAGCATATTAACAATGTATTAAAGTAGTAACACCCAAATGAAAAATATAAAAATGGATGATAAATGTAGGGATCAATTGGGGACTATTTAATATTGCGAATAAGCATATGTAAAAGTACAGCCCTATTGACGCGAGCTTCAGGGAAAGGCAAAATTATAGGAACAGAAAGGAGAGTAGTGGTGACTGAAGACGGGGGGCAGATGTTGATAGTAAAGGAGTACAGGGAATTTGGGGGACTATATGCATTTGTCAAACTTGGATAGCTGCACACAAGAAAGGGTGAATTGTACTTAAGTTAAATAAACCTCAACATTTTCCAAAAAAGAGAAGTAAGTGGATGCTAGATGCTTATGAAACACCAATAAAATACCAATTTATTTAAAAACATTTTATAATGTGGGTGAGTACACAAAAATGTGTGTGTTAATGGAATGAAATCTAGATGAAGCTTCATGGGAACAAAAGACCCTCATTTTCCCATTAAAGAAAACATTTGTGGCTCCATTTCATAGATGCAGAAGCTAATAACAGTAAAATAATAAAAAGATTTCACATGTACACAGTTTGATCCAAATCATTTAAAAGCCCAAACATATACACACTCCTCACAGAGAGAAGGGAAGAAAAAAACTATATATAACAAAGCGCTACTCTAGACAGTGAGATTATGGATGATTGCTTGCTTTCTTAAAGTTTCTGTGTTACATATTATTACAAAATCAGCATGCTTTGAATCCATGAAGGTACAAGGTCATACCCCAAAAAGCACTACCAGCATTGACAAGGTTAAATCTCTGGGTCTGAGGTCTTGACTTTCTGACTGTCTTTTTTAAAAAGCATCACTCAACTGTAAGTGAATTAATTCCCAAACTAAATACAACCACAAAGCAACTCTTCGTGGATTTATTATGTATGAGCAACATTATAATGTTGCCTTTAAATGTACTAGATTTTATTGGCCCAAGGAGAATAAACATGTGGGTGGGGCATGGGGAGGAGTGTCCTTCCCCAGGACAAAACAATTAGGTGACCACGTGTGCACTGGCTGAAGTGACTTAGCCGCAGCAGCAGCAACAGTGATGTCCACACTCAGAAGAAAGTCACATCCCCAGGAGCATGATGTACATACAACAGAAATCTAATACCCCTCCCGGAAAGAGCAACTCAGTACCTGCCACAGACACGGAAGAGCAGTCTCTAGCTTTTAGTATGCAGTGATTTGCCAGTCCCTGGTAAGTGGCTTGCTGTCTCAAAGTCCAATATTAAAAATACCTAGAGCATAAATTCATATTTGCTGTGTTATTCAGAGGAGCCCCACATGACACATGTTATACAATAATACCAAATCCGCCATAAAGAAGTTATGAAAACTTGTTGCAACGTCTTACTTTGGCAGTTTTTCAAACCTCCATATCTCTGAGGCTTCAGACTTTTTATTTAAAATACCTGAAGAACTCATTCTACAGTACATTATCCTTGAAGAAGGCTTCACTGAGGCAGTGGGGCATGGATTAAACTGGAAGCACATGAATGAGAAGTATGACTAGTATAGTGTGTATTTAAGAGATACTGTCAATGGAATAAAGCATTGTCAAAGGATAATGGTTTCCATCTGCCACATAAATGTCAGAGCAAAGCCAAAGCATTTATTTTCAAAGCAAAAGGCAGGAAAGTAATGTGATCTCCAGTTTGTACATAATAAGGCTGTAAATCCATCTGGGCTCTTGATGGCATCTATCCATGTGTCTACACTAAGGTGTGCAAACTGGATTAGATTCCAAGCTGGTGATCAGAGCACTTTTCCAAGATGGCAGCCACTAGAATGGAAAAGACTGCTTGAAATGCTTCACAATTTCCCTCCATTACCAAGGATGACAGGGAATTGGGGTTATTTATTCCAATTTCCTCTGGCACTAAAATAAAGATGATTTCTGTATCTGAGGAAAGTGTGTGAGGGCAAGGAATGGAGGGGAGTATTGAAAATAGGGAAATGGGAGGTGGTCTTCAGTTTCCCTCTGCCTGTTTAGATAATGGAGAGCTGCTGCTGCTGCTAAGTCACTTCAGTCGTGTCCGACTCTGTGCGACCCCATAGACAGCAGCCCACCAGGCTCTCCCGTCCCTGGGATTCTCCAGGCAATAACACTGGAGTGGGTTGCCATTTCCTTCTCCAATGCATGAAAGTGAAAAGTGAAAGTGAAGTCGTTCAGTTGTATCTGACTCTTCGTGACTCCATGGACTGCAGCCCACCAGGCTCCTCTGTCCATGGGATTTTCCAGGCAAGAGCACTGGAGTGGGGTGCCATTGCCTTCTCCGAATGGAGAGCTAATGCTCTCCAAAAAAAAAAGTCCTCTCTCCTCTTATGTGTGTAATAGCTTGCAGGACAGATTCCTAGTGAGAGGATATAACTATTATTTATCAGCTCCCTGTAGGGAAAAGCCAAACCTCATTTTCTGCCATGACTGTGCACAAAGATTGATTGATCAATTTCACAAAGATTTGCTAATTTACCAGGCACAGTGGCAAGCACTCCAGTGTAGTTAGGAAGGAGGCTATGGCAGTAATCTGGAAGAAAATGGTCCTGGTAGCAGTGATGAAGAGCAGAGGACTGATTTAGGCAATATTAACAAGATGGGTTTGGTTCGACTTGAAAATGGAATATTTTTTTTAATTGGAGGATAGTTGCTTTACAATGTTGTGTTAGTTTCTTCTGTATAGCAAGAAACTATACGTGTACATATAAGCCCTCTTTTTGGACTTCCTTCCCATTTAGGTCACCACAGAGAATTGAGTAGAGTTCCCTGTGCTATACAGTCAGTTCTCATTAGTTATCTGTATATGGGCTTCCCTGGTGACTCAGCAGTAAGGAATCAGCCTGCCAATGTAGGAGATGCGAATTTGATCCTTGGGTCAGGGAGATTCCCCTGGGATAAAAAATGGCAGCCCACTCCAGTATTCTTGAAATCTCATGGACAGAGGAGCCTGGCGGGCTACAGTCCATGGGGTTGCAGAGTCAGACATGACTTTGTGACTAAATAACAACAATATGAAGTGCATATATGTCAACCCAGTCTTCCAATTCATCCCACTTGCCCCCTTCCCCATTGGTATCAATACAATTGTTCTCTATGTCTGTGTCTCTATTTCTGCTTTGCAAATAAGTTCAACAGTTCTATTTTTCTAGGGTTCACATATAGGCATTAACATACAATATTTGTTTTTCTCTTTCTGTCTTCACTCTTTATGACATTCTCTAGGTCAATCCACATCTCTGCAAATGACACAATTTCATTTCTTTTTATGGATGAGTAATATTCCATTGTATACATGTACTACATCTTCTTTATCCATTCCTCTGTTGATGGATATATAGATTGCTTCCATGTCCTGGCTATTATAAATAGTGCTGCAGTGAACACTGGAATGCATGTGTCCTTTGGAATTATGATTTTCTCCAGATACATACCTAGGAGTGAGATTGCTGGAGCGTATGGTGGTTTTATTTTTAGCTTTTTAGGGAAACTCAGTACTGTTCTCCATAGTGGCTGTACCAATTTACATTCCCACCAGTAGTATAAGAGGGTTCTGTTGGTGACAGATTAAATGTGGAGGGATCAGAGGAAAGAGGGAGATGGTTGGTTGAGTTTGATGTGACTGGTTCGAGCTTCATGTGGAAAATTGAAATGGAGTTGGAATTTAAAGTAATTAAGTAGCCAGTTGGAAATACATGGATCTAAAACTCAGAATGGGGTTGGTGCTAGTGGTCATGATGAAGAAATCATCAGCATGTTACTAAAGCCAGGAAGGGAAGAAATTTCTGGGGGGAAAGAGATTAGAGAAGGAACACAATTCAAGTCACTAGAAGAGGAAGAAGGAGGAGTGCCCAATGTGAATGATTGTTCTGCTTCAGGTTTGACTGGGGCTCCTGTAATACTCTGTGTTCAGATTCTCTTTCACTGGACATAATCTACACATTCGTGTTGGCACTTTTGATTGTTGCCTACCCCTTATACAGCCAGAGTGCCACGAACAGGAGCAAAAAAAAAAAAAAATGTATCTGTCAGTTTGCTTTTTATCTTCTAAAGACATGCCAAGTTTCCATGTAGAAAGAAGCTATTTTAAGAGCTTGTACATAAAAGCTTCAACAGTGTTTGCTCTTTTGCTGAAAAGTTACTCAATTGATTTAAATCTATTATTTAAAAATGTAGCTATAACCTTAAAATCTCAAAGTGAAAATGTTGGAGTCCTTTTTTTCCCTTCCTTTCTTCCTGTTAAAGCACTTTGGGTCATGCCTGCTGTAGCCACCACACTGGACAGCAGAAGGAGCAGGTTGTGCTTTGTCCTGGAGGACACCTGAGCTTGGGAAAAACTGTAGTTTAAATAATATAGTGTTAATTTGGGGAAATGATTTATCCTGGAAAACGTTGTCTTATTGTAAGCAAAATTAACCTCCAAAAACATTTTGGTTCCACATTCTTCTTTTCCTTTGGTTTAGTGTCATCTTCTCCCAAATAATATTAATCAACTATGCTCACCAAGTTTATAGCCCAAACTCAAAAAGAAAAGGGAAAAAAAAGAACTGAGGACAGTTGCCATTTGTCACTAGGTGAGGATTAGCATGAATATGCAGGTTCATTAACACACCCTTATGCATCTCTGTTCCCCTGTGTGCCATTATTTTAGATTTCCTTAACAAAACATCTATATATTCAACATCTGACATAAGATAATTTGAGTTTGCTGTGTTTGGAAAATAACTCACAGGGGAGAAACTTGCATTAAATAAATAATAGAGATAAAATTTATACTTCCATACATTTCAAAGCTAATGTCGCTAACTTACAATGGAATGGTAACACGAAGACACAGTGCTATAATTTGATTGATTTGTTTTGACAGCAGCCAAATAATTGAGAGTGAAAGGTGTCAGCACAGATGAAATGTTGTATAAGCCACGTTCAGAAGGCAACCCCGGCAGCTGCCACAAGTGGAGCTTTATTTCCTTTGATTCCGAACTGGTACTCACCTCCAGTTTATTATGGAACCATGAAAAGTGCACGACTTCTCCAACTAGAGAGACTTTTATAGAGGAGCTAGAAATAGAAGTTTGTCAAGTAGTTGAACAATGAATGTAGACAAAAGGAAGGCACATGGCAGCAGTGTGCTGAGCTGAGTGACAGCAGCTGTTTCCTTTCTTCTCCAAGTTTGCCTTTGTCCTGCATTTTTACCTCATTTGAAAATGATTCTGAGTCACGGCAAATTCCAGCCCCTAGACAGGAAAGGAGCAAAAGACGTGGGTACGCTCAGCACCATCTCTGGGTCCAGGTAACAGATGCTTACCCAACTGAAAATTCAAATGCCTGGCAAGCATCAGATTTGAGGTGCTGGGTGAAATCAGAAGCTAAATGGTTAGGGGAGGATTCATTAGGAGAAAGGCACTGTTTGTAGGTGACCCTTGAGCACAGCAATTCACAGAGTGAAACATGAATCACATTGGCTTGGTTTAATTCCACCTCTACCCCTTGTTAGCTGTGACCTGACTTCTGAGCTTTTCTTTTATTTGCTTACCTCTGATACTTTATTGTTGTTGTTTGGTTACCAAGTCATGTCTGACTCTTTGTGGGCCCATGGACTGCAGCCCGCCAGGCTTCTCTGTCCATGGGATTTCCCAGGCAAGAATACTGGAGTGGGTTGCCATCTTCTCTAGGGGATCTTCCCAACTCAAGGATGAAACCCACGTTTCCTGAACTGGCAGATGGGTTCTTTACCAAAGGAATAAATGTGAAACTATTTGGAACATGCCTAGTGTAGAGCCTGACACTTCGGTGCAAAATGAATGAGTGTTAGTTGTTCACTCATGTTCAACTCTGCGACCCCATGTACTGAAGACCACCAGGCTCCTCTGTCCATGGTATTTCCCAGGCAAGAACACTGGAGTGGATTCCCATTCTCTTCTCCAGGGGATCTTCCTGACTCAGGTCTTGAATCCAGGTCTCCTGAATTGCAGGCAGATTCTTTACCGTCTGAGTCACCATTTGGGAAACTCAAATGAATGAGAGCCACTTTTATTACTTAGAGCCATAAAGTCCTACATGGTAGCCATGAACCACGTGTGAATATGGGGCCTTTCCAATGTAGCTAGTCCAAATTAATATATGTGGAAGGTGCAAAATCAACCCAGTTGCCAAATATCTCATTAATATTTTTATCTTCATAACCTGTTGAAACTGATACTTTGGATTTATTATGTCAAAATAATATATTATTAAAATTAATTTTACCCTTTTTGCTTTTTTATGTGGATATTAGAACATTTAAATTGATATGTGTAGCTCATATTTATGGCTCAAATTATATTTCTTTTGGATTGCATCGACTAACCTGGAAGGCTCTAAACTCTTACACAGGTGGCATGTGTTAAAAGAAATGTTCATTCAAAATAGAAATAATAAGCGTATATTTAAATTTTGGATCCTAGGCATAAGATCACATGGGATCCTCTTTTGTATCAAAAATTAGAAAGAATACATTTGTAGATTCTTGGCTATAGTTTAGGAACTGCTTGGAATTTTATCAATAATGATACAATTATTATGAGCAACTTTTATTGATCAGAATCTAAAATTCTCTTTCCTTTTAAAAATTATTATACTTTGTACTTTGAAATAAAGAAGAAATATATATCATATATACATGACCTAGGATTAACAGCAGATGACTTTTGCCACATTTTCTTAAGATTTTTTATTTTAAAAAATGAAACAAAAAAATGAAACATTATAAACAGTGCTAAGATCTCTTCTCCTCTCTCCACAGTCATTCCATGGCATGTTCTCCTTCTTAGAAGTAACCACTACCCTTCTGGTGCATTTGTGTATAAATTTACTATATGTATACATAAATTATATATATATATAACGTGTGTGTGTATGTGTATAAACATATATACATATACATGAAATACATAATACTATTCTGAAAGTATTAAAATTCTATATAATGCTAGCATACTCTAGATATATTTTTTATCTTGCCTTTTTCTTTCAGATTTTGCTTTTGAGATTTATCCATGTTTATACCCATAGATAGGGAATAGAATTTGTTTTGATCATCTTATCTTATGGGTTTTTTAAAATCATGTTTTCCTGCTTTCTTGCATCCTAATGGATTTGTCACATTTTCTATTTTTCTTATTGATGTATAATTGACTTACAATGTTATATTAGTTTCGGGTAAACAACATAGTGATTTCATATTTTTATACATTATAAAATAATTACAGCATTCTGTCTAGCTACCATCTGTCATCATACAAAGATGTCATATTATTGGCTCAATTCCGTATGCAATGCGTTACATTCCCATTGTTATAGGGTTTTTCTTCTGTCTACTGGATTAGATGTTAAACATCTATTTTTATTCTTTCAGGTGTTACCCACATATTTTAAATGTGTTTACCTTAAAAAAAGAATCATTATTTTCATCTTTCTTCCTAAATGACAGTTGCAAACTTTTGATCACCTCCTTTCTTCTTCTATTTATTATTACCCAGCAGGATTATTCTTCATATTATTTTGTTTATAGGCTCACTTAGCTTTCATTCTATTTGCAAGCTTTTTTCTTTTTTACTCTTCATTATGTCTTGTATTCTGCTCCATACTTCTAGGGCTTTCATATTCTTCTAGTGATTCTTTTGTCTTATTATTCAGTTGGACTTGGCATTATAAGTTAATGCTTACTATTTTAGTAAATGAAGAAATTATTGTCTGGGCTCTATTTTTCACTGATAATAAATATATTGTCAGCTTAACTGTCATGCTTTCATAGAGAAAAAGTCTTTTAAAATAATACTTGATGTTAAGATTTTTCTCTTTGTCTTTGGGATTCACTAGTTTTATTCTGAAAGACCTTACTATGGGTTTATTTTCATTTATCCTTCTTGGCACTTGTGATTCCTCACATTTCAGTCCTTGCTTATTCTCCCAAATTCTCTCAGTTCTCTCCTCTAGGGACTCCTATTACATAAACACTGTCTTCAATGTCTCGTAACTTCCTTCACATATTTTCTGTCTCTTTATATTTTCCACTGCACTTGTATGATTTCCTCAGATCTGTCACCCAGTTCACTAATTCTCTCTGCAGTATGTTTAATCTTAAGTTTAACCTTAAATTTTCATTTTAAAGACTACATTTTTCACCTTTAAAAGTTGTATTTTTTCATTATGTCTTCCTTTTCTTCATTCTCCTTAATCACTTTAAATATGCTTATTCTATAATCTTCAGACTGCCTTTTAGCTTGAGTGCCCGAGGAGCTATTAATTATAGCTGTCTCTTTTTCCCTCGTAATAGAATGCATCCTGATGTTTTAAGCAATTTTTAAAATTATGAACTCACTTTAAACAGGCTTTTTATCTATGAAATCCTTTAAACTTTGAGTTGCGTGAGTATTGCTAATAAGAGGCTTTGCACTTGCTTCTGCAAAATGCCCAACTTATTTCACAAATTATCTCCCTGCTAAGAAATATCTGCTCCATGTACGTGGTAAAATTTAGACTCTAAACTATGAAAGAATCAGACCTGGGTTTCAATTTCTCACAGACATTGCCCCCTACCATGTAAAAAAAAAACAAAACAGCTGTCTGAGGAGGCCTTACAAATAGGTGTGAAAAGAAGAGAAGCAAAAAGCAAAAGAGAAAAGGAAAGATATACCCATTTGAATGCAAAGTTNAGCAGAAATAGATGTTTTTCTGGAACTCTCTTGCTTTTTCGATGATCCAACAGATGTTGGCAATTTGATATCTGGTTCCTCTCCCTTTTCTAAATCCAGCTTGAACATCTGTAAGTTCACCGTTCACATACTGTTGAAACTTGGCTTGGAGAATTTTGAGCATTACTTTGCTAGTGTGTGAGATGAGTACAATTGTGTGATAGTTTGTGCATTCTTTGCCATTGCCTTTCTTTGGGATTGGAATGAAAACTGACGTTTTCCAGTCCTGTGGCCACTGCTGAGTATTCCAAATTCTCTGACATATTGAGTTTAGCACTTTCCCAGCACAATAAGAAAGTAATGGACCCATTACAGATATATCCAGTATTGTTTTCTAACATTCCCCCTAGGCTATTCTTTTAGATAATAGGTGTATCCTAGGTTCTTATTAAACAAACCAAATTCTGTGTGGATGCCCAAAGCTACTTAGCTAACCTTTGGTTTTGAAAATAAATAACAAACATGGATCAGAAATAGGTTAAGGAATTTGTGAATTCCAAACATACATATTTTTTAATTTAAAATTTTTAATTAAAATCCATTTTAATGTATTAATTTAATAAAATTTTAATTTACTATAGATGTAGAATTTAATTCTGAATTAATTCTCCATTTTAAAAAAGCTCTTAATATTTTTATTTTGAAATATTTAAACCATTACATAGAAGTACAGTGAATAACAAAAGAACACCTATGTACCTACCATACAGTTCTAGAAAATTCTAACATTTTTCCTTTCTTGCTGCATAGTGCAAGCACGCTCAGTTGTGTCTGACTCTTTGTGATCCCATGGAGTATAGCCCACCAGGCTCCTCTGTTCGTGGAATTTTTCAGGGAAGAGTACTGGAGTGGGTTGTCATTTCCTACCCCAGGGAATCTTCCTGAGCAGGGATGGTACCTGCATCTCCTGTGTCTCCTGCATTGCAGGCAAATTCTTTACCTGCTGAGCCATTGGGGAAGTCCTCTTGTGGTATACTGTTTATTAGAAAAACATTACAAATACAGTTAAAGTACACTTTGTAACACTCTCAGATCTCATTTGCCTCCCTCTTTTTTTCTAGCCTTAAAATCTTCCCCACCTTTGAGTGTTGTCTAAACTCCTTCTTGAGTCATAAGAATTTCTTCCATGCTAGAGTGTTGCTTTATTTCCTACTTTTTATGCCATGAATGTTTCTACCATACTCATGGTTTGGTCTGATTAGGATGATTTTCTAATCAGTCGGAGTGTGGTATTTACTTTTGGAGTAAACGTTATGCTCTAGTTCTTGTTTTATTCTCGTCTAAATTTTTATCAGTCAGAACTTTAAGGTATATTTTTAATAGTAAGTTCATTCTCTCCTTTAGCTTTTCTATCCAATCCTATATGCCTAATAGGTATTTTTTAGACATTTCTGTTGCATTTTCGTATGCAATAGATGGTGGTGTTTAAGTCAAGTGATAACTGCAGGTAGCAGAGCTACACTTTACCAGAAAGTTTTTTTGTTTTTTTACATTTTCTTAATATACAGTCTGCTCTATATTCTGGCAGAGAACAGCATGCAGGATAAAGTAGTCAGGTTGCCTCAAAGGAAAGAGTCAGTGTACAAAAGCCCCTCAAAACCACAAAGTTATTGGTACTCATAAAACTATATTGCCCACTTTTTTCAGGAGATTAATGAATAGGTCATAAAACAGCATTAATTTTTGGCTGAATTCCAGGCAGAAAGTTGTGTTTCCCAGGTAGTGCTTTTCCAACTGGAAAAGCCTTGCTCTGAGAATATTTGCAGTTTAAAACATGAGTGCTATCACTTTTCTTCACTTTAAAAAATGCAGAGAGGAAAAGTAGCTATGGAAATGGCTAATCTATCCAGTCTTCAGCTCAGTTATGTCTTAGGCTAAACCCGCTGCTTCATGGGGATGAAGATGAGGTACTTGGGGCAGGATGCCAAAGAGTACACAGGGTTCCCATGGCCGTTCCCCAGTACACATCGTAGAGCCGCTTGATGCCAACTAACAACTTGAAAATATAATTTATCTGTTAAAAGACTGATAATCTTATGAAATGCAAACAAACAAACAAAAAAATCACTGGTATTGGAAAAACAAATAACAATTAATCAGGCCCGAGAAACTCTATGATTACACATTCACTCCCATAGTGAGTACAGGAAAAGGACATGCCCAATCACCATCACAGCTTCTCAGAAATTCTGGGAGTCCCTCAGTAAATGTGACTGAGACTATAAGCACTGTTTTCCCTTTGAAACCTGGGAAAGGCTTCCATGCTTGTTTCTTGCTTCCTAAGTGTTCCAGAATATTATATGACCATGTGATGTACGGAATTACAGTCATCTGTCAGCTGTGTTTTAAAACTGAGAACTCCAAGCACTTCTCACCTAAAATATTTCAGTCATGTTCACATAAAAATACCATTTATATGAATTTTTTTTTAAGTTAAACCACTTTGAATTTCACAGGCTCTTGGAATACATTAGGAATATTATCCAATGTAAAAATCTTTTCATTTTAGAATACCATTAAAATAATAAACTTTTAATTAAGGAGCTAAAATTCAATAAGAGACCTGTTTTATGATGATTTGGGGTTCCATAATCTCCCAGCTCTCTCCCATATTATTGTTTTAATCAGGATATTTTACATTCTCAAAACAAAAGCAAAAGATGACCTCTTGGTCTGATATTTCTAAGAAGCTCTCAGTGTACTGAGGTTGAATTCTGTCTTCTCCATCAAGGAGAAACCTGCATTCCCAAAGTGCATTCCCATTAGGGCAAAATTTCCACATCTAAAACCTTCACAGAACTGTTGGGTATAAAGAGTCTTGATCTAATACTTGATCCATCATTATATTTTTGAAAACTAGACAGTATACCCACATGCCTGTGTATGAAGTAGCTTTATGTGCCTGTCTGTGTTCTTTAGCAAATATGCTCTGTTTTTTGCTGGTATAAAATGTTGCCATATTTGTTAATTTTATTGTGACACATGCTTGACCATGTGTGATTGCATGCTTTAAAACTACATCTACATTTTAGAGGGAAATAGGATGCCTTGGGTCTCATGCCAGATTTTAATGTAAAATTAATTCCTTAAAAAAAGGTTTTTAAAAACACAACATTTTTCTAATGTACATTAAGGATGTGGGAGAAGTTCACTGAAGCATATGCCTTGAGCTTTCAGGAGCAATCTGGAGTCAGGCATTTTAAATGAAAATTGATTTGTGATTTACATGGTCAGTGGAAAGAAAATTAACTTATGGAAGGTTGTAATGAAATATTAGACAAGTAAAAAAGTAGATGGTGATCTAGTGGAACTAAAAGTCCCATCTGGAAGAATTCTGTGACATTTTTACATTTATCTGTGTTCTGCATGAGTTGTAATGTTAGTGGTAATTTTATGGGACTGAACTGAAATGAAAAGGGTGTTATCTCAGATTGCCTACAATATAGGATTGTGTTCAGTGGAGAGTCCTGTATCCTTTTCTCCATTTTCCTATAATATGACTCATTGCACTTTTTTCAGCTACTGTTGTTGAATGCATTCAGCCTTTTACTTGAGGTTATTAAAGAAGAACATCAAACGCTCACAAATACAATCTAACCTCACATTTAAAAGCAACACTGCAGCTTCCCCTAGTTCCGCATTGTTTAGGTAATGTCCAAGAAAGAACCTTCACAATGTACACGAGAGTGTCAAGTGCGCTGAATGTAAAGCTTTTACCTTAACCTGTTCCCTTTTTTGTCTTAAAAATATGATTAACACCTCACCAAAACTAGAATAGATTAGCATAATGGAGATTTATATCTTCCTAGAAATGAGTCCTTCAAAATTTGTCCATTTTATCCCTTTTTATTCCTATTTTATAAAAGTAATCACAATTGTTTGTGTGGTCAGAGAAGTATGTTTGATTTAAGAAAGATGAAGCCTCTTCCCTTTGATCAGGAATGTCCATCATAGTTCAGTGTTTATTAACTGATGTGAATTTTACAAAGCGGAAAGATAGTGGATTTAATTCCATGTTTTTCTTGTTCGCTTGTGCATTTACTCTGCTTGGCAGATGGTCATGATTTTTCAAAAGTATGCAGTGTCTGAATTACTGTACCTTAAACATTTGGTATCATTTAAATACTTTGACCCTGTGCTAAAGCATAAGCCATGAAATTATAGGCCTTAGAATTTCAAAATCCATTTTCTGAGTCTTTTCTTTTCTCTCCTTTAATCTCTGCCTCTGTGATCCACAGCTGAATATAGGTAGAAATTCTAAAAAATTCTAAAGATTAAGGTCTTTGGCTGACTTGATCCTTCTTGTACTATATTTAAACAAATCCACTAGACGTGAGAAATCTTTTACAATTGGCAGTTTTGTATATCCTTTTATTTTAAATTATTTTCTTCAACTATTAATATTTTTCATTTGTCAAGTTTCTCAACTGTACTTTTCTTATGATTTTCTCTAATAAGGAAACACCTCATTATTTTTAAGTTAAAATTGTATCATATTTATTTCAGCCAGAATGATAACTTTCCCTTAACTACAGCAGGGTCTTCAAGCAGGGATGCCCATTAGAATCACCTGGGAGCTTTGTAGAACATATCCGCTCCTAGGCAGGTGTGAAGTGACTTAGCAGCAGCAGCAGGCTCCATCTCAGAGTTCTGATTCAAAGGATCCAGGGTACCTCCTGACACTGGTACATTTTTAAAACTCCCTGGTTGAGTTAAATGTGCAGCCAGAGCTGAGCCTATGGTTCCATAGGAACATCCTTAGCATACTCCCTATGGAGTGACACTGTGCTGGGTGTGGGCGAAGAGCTGGGGAGAACTGGAGGAGGTGGAACTGGATTCACTCCTGCTTTCTCAAGGGACACAGCTCCACCTTCTCCTGTGTGCCATATTTAGCATCCCAGAAATCATCATTTGGCCTGTCATATCTGGATTTGAGCATGGAACCCAAATGTATGCAAACCAGAATATAAGAGTTCTGCGTTGCTTATTTAATTTGCATCTTCAACTGTATACTCAAAAGATAGTTTGGCTCTGTTAGCTTATTGTTGTTTGATGACTTAAATGGAAACATCTGATTTCCCTAACCCCAAAATGAAATTGTAAAAACCTTGAAACCGACTCCTGAGAGCTAGCTAGAAGGGTCTGTTCTTATAGGCAGATGGAAGCCTACTGCTTCCATTGTTGAAGATTGATTTTTCATTGTTTCATTCAAGTGGAAAGTAGAGAGCCCCCTACCACCATAGCTCCTAATGTCAGAAACCAAGACTGTTGCCGTGGGTGCTGACGTAGCATTTAAACCACTATTTGACATCCATCCCTCCTGTCATTTCTGCTGCACATTCGGTTCATAACATTTCTAGGGGTAAGGTCATGGATCTGTCACCAGCAGTGTTTGTGGCACTCAGAAAATAAAACGGGGTGGTTAATGATAGCTAGGGCAGCCTGAGTAATCACAGGATGCCGCCGAGGTCAATATTCCATATTGGCTTTCCGTCCTGTCCATCCGAAACAATATACTACAGTAAATGTAATCAGTAAGTGGTTGCAAATGAATCTTTTAGGGACATCACCATTACAGAAATAAGAGATTCAAGAAGAGATGCTAAGTGGGTCTCTGGGTTTGTAATTGCAGCCCTGGGAATCATTACCCTAATTAATAGCTGCTAAACCTGCACCCTTGCTCCCTGGGAATGTGGGTGATTTCAGAATCGCTGTCCTGGGAATATCTTCTGGGTTCTGCAAAAAGTGTCATTCGGGTAAACAGACTCAGGAGATCAGGCTCAGACTCTCAGAAGCCTCCTGGCCCCTGTTTTTTTCTAACCACAAGAACATCCCTGGCGATCAGATAGCTCTCTCCACAGACCGCAAAGTGCTGAGTGGTGGTGCTGGAGTAGGACAAAGAGATCCATTTCAGCCTTAAGTTCCTGTTTAGCCAAGAGAGCCTTATATGTACGCTACTTCTGCTGGATTGATAGCTCTGGTGGGAAGACAGTAGCCCTCTTGACATTTGCCTGGGACTCTAATAAAGAAGCCAAGAAAGAGAATATAATAGTTTTTTGTGTGTGTCTCCTCCAACTAGCTGTACTTCAAGTTCACTATCTCTTCAAGATGAACTCTTGTCTGAATGATCAGGCTTAGGCAAAACTGAACAAGGCCAAGTTTGTTTCCCAGCCCTCAAGTTTCCTTTGCTCTCTTCAGTGATGCTCATTCTCTGCCCTCCTCACTTGCCATCAACTGTCTAAGCCACTAAGACCCTCTGCTTCCTCTTCTGGTCCAAACTTTGTGTCAGAAAAGGTCCTTATGAACTTGCAGGCTCTGAGGTATAATTCCCAATAATGCCTCCAGAAACATTNCAGTGATGCTCATTCTCTGCCCTCCTCACTTGCCATCAACTGTCTAAGCCACTAAGACCCTCTGCTTCCTCTTCTGGTCCAAACTTTGTGTCAGAAAAGGTCCTTATGAACTTGCAGGCTCTGAGGTATAATTCCCAGTAATGCCTCCAGAAACATTTATAGGAAAACAAAGGCATAAGTCAGGTTAATTGGATTTGGGAATTATTGGGGAGGGAGGAAAAAACCGTCCACATTATAGCTTCATCCTGGAGCCTGATTGATTTCACGAAGCAGATATTAGTTGTGGAGAAGCTGATTCTTAATAGAGTCATTGATTTACTCATCATATAAGCAGATGTGTGTGTGATGTATGAAGAGCCATGGCTGATCAAAGTTTTCTCAGCAATGATCCAAATATATTCACACAAAAGGTGTATCCACATCCACATTCTCCAAGTGTACATGTTAGGCAAACAGGTGGGCATTTTCTAATAGCAATATGTGTCTGATATGCCTTGTGATCTTTGCCCTAAACAACCCACGTGATGTTGGACATCATGAGAGAAAGGGAGATATTAACTCAAAACAATTTGAGGATCTTGATCCTGGTGTTCTGACTTAAACTGAGCTCACATTTACTGAGCATGTGCTGAGCACTCAAAACTTACCCACACTCAGAACCCGGCATGACCCTCCTCACCATGCACAGTAGTTAAAAGAGACGCAGGTGCGATGCAGAGCTTCGCCCGAGATGGTAGGAAGCATCAGAGGAAAGCAGCAGTGTCTGAGTTTGAACTTGAGCTTTCTGGATGGGACTCCTTTATTCCCTCCACTCTAAGGCGGAAGTGATTTGGAGAGTCTATGTTACCTGCCATTAGTTTAGAAGATTGTAAATGGTTCCCATAAGCTCTAGTCCAAGGTAGCATGGTTGGATTACATAATTCTGGTATTATGGTAGAATGTGCTCAATAAAATGATGGATGAAGTTAACTGGAACCACTTCATGCCTCTTAATATATGATAGCATTTCTTCTTCCTGTAGCAGTGGAAGAGTTTGCAAATAATATAGACAGGGAGAGAATCACCTGGGGTCCAACAGTAGTATCAGTACTGATTCAAATATTTTCTGTCATTTTAAAAATAAATAGCATTGACATATATATACACTACTGTGTAAGATAGATAGCAGCTTCCGCTAGATAGGATAGGGAGCTCAGCTCAGTGCTCTGTGGTGACCAAGGAGGGGTGGGATGGAGATGAGGGGGTAGAAGGAAGACTCAAGAGGGAGGAGATATATGTATATTTATAGCTGATTCACATTGCTGCACCGAAGAAACTAACAACATTGTAAAGCAATTATACTCCAATTTTTAAAAAATGGAATTTTAAAAAATAGAATTACCACATGAAAAAAATTTAAAAATTTAAACATCAGATATTACAGTGGTTACTTACGTAAATCACTTTCCTTCTCTCTGAGCTAAAAAAGAACCACAAAGTAAACTGAGGTTCAGGAAACACATATTTGAAAGATATTTTATAATGCTAATAATATAGCCTTGTAGTATGTCACAGTAGGACAATTACAGTGCTTACTGAACAACAAAAAAAGAAAAATAATATAAATGAGCAATGGAAAAATGTCAATCAGTACCGCTTAATATACTTAATGTGATCTTTTTGTGTCCAATGAATATAATTGCTAAAAGTTTTAAGGTTTAAATTTTAAAACTTAAAAAAATTTTAATTTAGTGTATAAACCTCACCCAAATTGGTGTATGTGCTAATGGGGTGAGAAGATGCCAGACCAAGGGACCTTGGGCTATATCTGGAAGCATTTTTAGCTGTGACAATTGAGAGTGGTGTTGCTACTAGCATCTAGAGGGCAGAGACCAGGGATGCTGCTAAACATCCTATAAGGTACAGCACAGCTTCCACACACACACACACACACACACAAATTGTTGGGGCCCAAACATCAGTTGTGCTAAGACTGATAAACATTGAATGATTAATATTAGGGGAAAAAATGAAAAAGGGTAAAGAAACCTGGTTGAATTTATAATCTCAAAGGGCAAGTGTGTTTTGGCTAGAGATTGCAATAAGAAACGAGTCTCAGTATTGTGAGTTTGATTGAAAAAATATTTCAGTGTCTTTCACAGTTTTAACAGGATTAGCCTCCTAAGAAATTTCTATCTGAGATGAAGCTGAATTCCTGGAAAGTGAAGTGAGTGAAAGTCTCTCAGTCATGTCCGACTCTTTGTGACCCCATGGACTACACAGTCCATGGAATTCTCTAGGCCAGAATACTGGAGTGGGAGGCCTTTCCCTTTTCCAGGGGATCGAACTTGGATCTAAACCAGGTCTCCCACATTGCAGGCAGATTCTTTACCAGCTGAGCCACAAGGGAAGTCCAAGAATTCTTTTCACCAGATGAACCACAAGGGTTCCTGGAAAATAGCAAGGATAATATGGAGCACCTTTTGTCCACCTACTGTTTGTTAGGCATTTACTTTATGCTTTATAAGCATACAATCATCAGAACATTATGATGTATGTTTAATTATACCTTTATAGGGGTTCCATGGTGGCTCAGTGGTAAGGAAACTGCCTTCAATTCATGAGACACAGGTTTGATCTCTGGGTCAGGAAGATCCCCTGGTGACAACCCACTCCAGTATTCTTGCCTGGAAAATTTCATGGACAGAGGAGCCTGGCAGGCTACAGTCCACAGAGTCACAAAAGAGTCAGATATCACTTAGCAACTAAACAACAACAGTGGCCAATAATTAATTAATAATATTTATAGAACTCTGTTACTGCAGAGCTTCTTGTACTGCTATTTGTTCTCGTTCTCTGGGATTGTAGGGAGGGTCTGTCCTAAGGATGATCTTCCCCCCATCCCTCACTACCTGGAGGAAGAAATATGTCCAAGGGGCTGGGCAATGAGTGGGTTCTGGAAAGCCAGGATGGGGACCCGGGTCCCAGCATCCTCTCCCAGGCTCTCCATCATGGCCACACTGCTCATTCCAACAGCCAGGGTTAGGCAAACACCAGCCAGCCATCCCCAGAAGAAAGAGAGTGAGTGAGAGTCACCGCTCAGTAATATGGTGACATTACTAAACCTCCTGGTGACTCATTTTCTCCTGCATAGCTGTCTTTAAAAAAACATAAAACCCAAGAACTTTAATTATATCAATCCATCTGCTTAGTTGTCCTCCACTTGTGTTTTCCAGGCTCCCAGTTGTGAAATCAGAGCATGTGGATACATCCTCTGAGATTTGTCATTAAATGGCATTCAGCACAGAGAAAGGCAGTGCTGAATCTTTAATGTTCGTCTCCCCATAAATATGTGGGCTTCCTGTCTCACTTGTTTTAGTATAAATTTGATGGAGACTACATCCTTTAGTATATGCCGAGCATACAGTGCCATGAGATTCCCCCCTCCCCTTGTAGAAAGTAATTCAAGGGTATTGTCACATCTCTGTTAGATAAAATGCATGTTTCCCGTTTAGTGACAAATTGGCCTGTTCAAATATTGAACGGGATGACACTCTAAGGATTTCTTTTGATTGAAATTAGATTATTGAGGAGTCTGAATAAAAATACTTGATGGACCTCTTATTAGTGCATGGGTGCTATCAACATGGCCCCATTGACCTGTATTCTAGTGAATGTCTCCCATCAAAGAAAACACAGCATAAATGGTGCCCATGGTATTATGCAATATAGCCTGTGGACTCTTGAGCCTTGTCTTTATGGATTTTGTGCAGAGGCTTATTTTGATCAGTTATTGGATTTACTGATATTTTCTGGTGAACACAAAATGCAACCACGTCACTGTGTGTTCATTTCTGGGAAGGAGGTTGACAGTAAGGGAATGAGATCACATTGTTATGCTTTTGGAAATACTTTTCTTTGTATTTTTTGCTTGTCTATTGGCTGCCTCATGGACAACCTCTCAACAGATGCAAAAGCATCTTTTGTTCCAATGAAACCGCTCACTCCTTTTTCACATGAGCAAAACTACTAGTTAATCGAGACTTAAAAGAAATTCGTTCTCTGCTAATGTCAATTTTCTTGCCAACACATTGAATTTTCCATGCATCATTAGTGCCATTGTTCCCATCTATTTCTATTACACATAACATTTTTCTAGAAGTAAGTAAAACTATCCAGATAGGGCAGCAGCCAACAAAATAACTACTGTTTTTTGCCAGACTGCTAACTGAATAAAAGCTGTCCTGTGCATAACTCCCTGATCTTGGCTTTCTCCCTGTGTTCAGAAGCCAATTCTTCCATACTAATTCAACACAAAATCTGTCTTCCTGCTTTTAATTCATGCATTCCTAGTGCTTGTAGAACCCTACTCTGATGCCCTTTTGAGGCTACACTCTGTACCACCAAGATGGCAATTCTGATTCCATCTTGGACATTCTATGATTGCCACTTTTACCTTAATTAATTGTAATTAACACCATCTTTTTTTGTCCCTCACTTTATAAATACCTGTTGCTCTCCTACGTACTTCTCCTGGCGGCTTCTGACCCAAATTGGTAGCCACTCATTTTTATGAAAGAAGCAACCTAAGAAATAGAATACTTGTATCTGGGCAGATCATCATAGAAAGAGCCTCCAAGTATCAAGTACTTTACTCAGAACTGCCATCTAGTGCCCCATTTATACACTTAATCATCTCGTGAAGTTGTTAGCATCATCTCCACTTCACTTGCTTAAGGTCACACAGCTAGTGGTCATGATGCTCAGATAAAAAACCTAAGTCCCTCTCGGCTTTAACCTCTGCACCTCACTGGCTCTTCTTCCTGTTCCCTGGGCCTTCTCCCCCAGGAGTCCAAGTTCCACCCTGTCTCCTCTCTGAAGTCCTTAGTATTGACAAAGCCTCAGTCAGATTTCAACTTATCCCTTTATTCCCTCTGCGTCATCTCCATGGAGTGTTTTAACATACAAGGATCCCTGCCTTAGAATAGCTGTCACCCGGGCCCATTGTAATTTATACCTATTGACACTTCACTGCAGGTAATTCACCCTTGCAAACTCGCTTTCCGCTGTCACCAGAAGTAGCTAGCAAAAGAAATCATATGCATGGTGCCTAGCCACAGAGGCCTGTTGTTACCTGAGGCAAACATATGTGGGGAGATATGAACCTGTCCTTCCTGGACAACATAGATGTTTCCCAGAAAAAGCATCATTTGATGACATTGACAAAAATGATAAGGGAGGATTAACCTCTAAGATATGATCATTATTGAACTAAAATATTTGATGAATGCATCTGCATTTCCCTCTAGTAGATTTTTTTTTTTAATAATTCTGGTGTTTAGTAGCAAAATGCAATTGCAATTTTCTCTGAAAAAAAAAAAAGCTATGAACATAATGCATACTGAAAAACACAGGACACTGACCATTTCCTTTTGAGTACTCAAAGATAAGAATCAGGAAATCACAAAATTTTCTTTAAATGGAAGAGAATTTAGAAATTATTTGTCCCCCAGCTTCTACTTAGCAATTAAAGAAACTGAGGTATACAAATGTTAAAGGACTTGCTCAAGGTTAAATATGGTGAAGTCTCCTCAAGTATATAATGAAAGTGTGTCTCTCTCTCTCAAATTAATATCATGGCAGTTCTATACATTCCTGCACCCCTTATTTTTCTCTGCTTCAGTGGTGCCTATGATAAAAACCATTTAGACATTCAGTAATCATGGAAACTTATTCCTTCCTTTGGAAGTTGCTTGCATTTTTTTTTTCTCATCCTTGTGGTTCGAAACAGTTAAAGCATCAGCTCCAACCAATATGCAGTTGAATTTGAAATTTACTGTACGATGCTTCTGCTTTTCATTTTTTACCATTTCACACCTTGTCCGCATCTTGAGCAAGCTTGTAAGTTTCCAGCGCATCCATTTCTTGTGATGATATATTGTCCTGGTGGAAAATTTCATTTACTGGCTGTGCCCTTTGCTGAACCTGTTGCTAGTCAGGGAACATGATAAGCGTATAAGTAGCATGCTACTTCATTTATCATATATCGTTTTAGACACTCAAATATCTCATAAACAATTCTGCATTCTGCACAGAGGAGAACTACCCACTCACACACACACACACACACACACACACACACACAGATCTTCAAATAAATTGCCCATTTATGATATATAAATGTATCCTCTTAATAAAAATTAATCATAGTTTATACTAAATCTGGAAGTATCTTTTATTTTTTTATAACCCTACTAACCACACACTATCAAACACTAATAGAAAGGATCTAGCTTTGGCAATTTGGTGCATAAGAGAATTGGGAGATATAAAAATGCCATCTGTTTTCAATAATTGAATTACTTGGTGAAGTAAATCAGGGTGTCGGGAATTTCAGCAGTGTTTCAGTGGTTTTCTGGTGCCACCCTTCTCCTTGGGGGAAGCCCTTCAACATTTCCTTCTGTTACCTTAAACTAAAACTGCCATCCATCAGAAACAACATTTTGAGAAGTTTGAATGAGGCTGAAGAGAGGAGATGGGCATCCATGAAATGAAAGCAAGAAAAACAAAGCTCCAAGCATTTACCCTAGACAGTCTTTTTTTTCTTTTGAGGGTTATTTTCCAAGGCTGCTTCAGGAGGTTAAACCTACTTAATTTCAGTAACTTTTCACGTATTGATTTCTGCTCTTCCCCTGCCTGTCATTACAGTCCTTTAGTAGCACCCATGTTTTATGTGTAGCATAAAAAAATCTACATCCTGTCAGAATGGAGTCCTTGAAATTTTGAAAGTGAAACTTGATTTACATTAAACGCTGCTTAGACTAATTAGGCCCTTTCTCAAAGGACTTGTGCACATGAAATACAGCTAACAATTATGCAGTTGCTGTCTCCCTAGTCTTTACAGTCTAAGTACTTTAGCTGAATAGAACCCATGTGGACAAGCAAGGGTTATAGGCACATAAAGATAAAAATATTATTGTTTATATACGACTGCTGTCCTTCAGAAACAACAGTGGTGGGAAGGGATAAATCAGGAGCTCGGGATTAACATACGCCACTAGTATGTATAAAATAGGTAACTAACAAGGACCTGCTGCAGAGCACAGGGATCTATACTCAGTATCTTGTAATAACGTATAAAGGGAAAAAAATCTGCAAAAAAAAAAGATGTATGTGTGTATAACTGAATCACTTTGCTGTATACCTGAAACTAACTTAACAATGTACATCAACTGCACTCCAATAAAATTAAAAGTGAGAGAAATAAGAAACAAAAATGGTGGCCATGGCATATTCCAGCAGCAAGCTCACTTACCTGCATGTCCACACAGCTCAGGTGGGCCTGCCTTACGGGAGATGCTCCTACAAAAGGGCCGATGCCTTTCAAATTAAAACTCACTTACCGTTTTATAAAGACTTTCCCTTTTGGGAACCTAGGATGAGGACACAGAATTTAAACATCACATCCCTTCTGCCACCAAACGAATACCTCAGCTAGATAATTGGTCACAAACCATGTCTGTCGCCATGTCTTGTGTTGATAAGACTAGGCCTTGGCTCTTCCTGCTCCTTGGATCTCAAAGTCTATGTGATGCTAATGAAAATGAGGATCTTCTCCACGGAAAAAGGCACATGCCCTGGGACATACAGAGGTCTGCTTATCAGTCATCGGATACAAGTGCTCTGAGGCTCACCCGTGGATCCCTGAATGTGGCAGAAAGAGTGCTGGATTCAAATCACTAGCTGTTAACTGGAGCATGTGATTCACTCTCTCAGAACTTAGTTTGGGCATCTGTAAAATGAACACAAAAATAGTACAAACAAGCCTGTGTGGGTTAACATGGAGATGAGACAAAACAATAAGTGAACAAGGGCAAATTTTGCCAGACACATGTAGCTGCTTAGTCACTGTTGATTTTCTTTTCTTTCTTTGATGACGTTACGGGAACCAGTCATCCACTGGAAAGCAGTGCAGGGCCAAATCTGACCAGGCACGCTGCTTTTCTAAATAAAGTATTATTGGTACACGATCCTATTTGTTTGCTTACATTGTCTGTGATGGCTCTTGTACCACAACGGCAGAGTGAAGGAGCTGTCCTCAAGATTATGTGGCTCTCAAAACCAAGATACTTAACTATCAGGTTCTTTACCAAAAAAGTCTTCCAACCTCTGCTATAGAGATATCAATAAAAGTCAAGGTCAGTTGCAGCTGGTTCCCTTCATTTTGATTGAAGAAATCTGTTTATCCTTATTATGACTTTGCCCTTTGGAGGTAGGATGTGGGGTGGATGATGACAGTGAGTGGCAATAAGATCTGAGAGTGAAGACTCCAATGCCAAACTGGAATCAACTGTAATGTCCATCCATCAGGAGGAAAATGGATGAACCTAGACAAAACTGAAAAAAGATACATGCTTGCCATTGTTCATAGCAGCACTAATCACAATAATCAAAACATAAAAACAACCTAAATGTCCATTAACAGATGAATGGATAAAGAAGATGTGGTACATAAATACAATGGAATACTACTCAGTCATAAAAAGAATGGAATAACGCCATTTGCAGCAACATGGGTGGAACTGGAGACTATCATAAGTGAAGTAAGTCAGAAAGAGAAAAACAAATACCATATTATAGCGTGTGTGCTTCATGCTAAGTCACTTCTGTCACGCCTGATTCTGTGCAACCCTATGAACTGTAATCTGCCAGGCTCCTCTGGCGATGGGGTTCTGCAGGCAAGAATACTGGAGTGGGTTGCCCTGCCCTCCTCCAGGAGATCTTCCTGACCCAAGGATCAAACCCATGTCTCTTACGTCTCCTGCAATGGCAGGCAGATTCTTCACCACTAGAATCTGTACCACCTGGGAAGCCCCCATATGATAGCATAATATGTGCAATCTAAAATATGACACAAATAAATTTATCTACAAAACAAAAACAGATTCACAGATATAGAGAACAGAATTATGGTTGCCAAGGGGAAGGGAGGGTAGGGAAGAGACGGATTGAGTTTGGAGTTATCAAATGCAAACCATTATAGACAGAATGGATTAACAAGGTCCTACTGTATAGCACAATATCCTTTAATAAACCACAAAGGAAAAGAATTTTTTAAACTATGTGTCTATATTTATAACTGAATCACTTTGCTACAACAGTAGAAATTAACACAACATTGTAAACCAACTACACTTCAACTTTTAGGAAAATGGGTGAATACATCATGGTACATTTGTACAATGAATCAGGACACATCAGTGAGAAGAAACATGGATTCAACAAAGGAAGCTGGGTGTAGATGAGCACACATATGTGGCTACATCTAACGAAGTTCTGGAATTTGCAAAACTGACTCATGGTGCTAAATCAGAGTAGTGGAAAACAGGGCGGTCACTGGGAAAGGGTACAAAGGAAGCCTTCTGAGCTGCTGGATATTCTGTACCTTGATCACACCACTCAAGGTTATAGTTACATATGTAAAAATTTATTAAGATGTAAAGAGGAGAGCGAAAAAGTTGGCTTAAAGCTCAACATTCAGAAAACAAAGATCATGGCATCCGGTCCCATCACTTCATGGGAAATAGATGGGGAAACAGTGGAAACAGTGTCAGACTTTACTTTTCGGGCTCCAAAATCACAGCAGATGGTGACTGCAGCCATGAAATTAGAAGATACTTAGTCCTTGGAAGAAAAGTTATGACCAACCTAAATAGTATATTCAAAAGCAGAGACATTACTTTGCCAACTACGGTCCATCTAGTCAAGGCTATGGTTTTTCCTGTGGTCATGTATGGATGTGAGAGTTGGACTGTGAAGAAGGC
>SJYV01035768.1:1154276-1213106 GCA_006410875.1 Neotragus pygmaeus
AAGAGTTGACTCATTGGAAAAGACTCTGATGCTGGGAGGGATTGGGAGCAGGAGGAGAAGGGGACGACCGAGGATGAGATGGCTGGATGGCATCACGGATTCGATGGACTTGGGTCTGAGTGAAATCTGGGAGATGGTGATGAACAGGGAGGCCTGGTGTGCTGTGATTCATGGGGTCGCAAAGAGTCGGACACGACTGAGCGACTGAACTGAACTGAACCGAACTGATGTTTAAAAGCAGCACACTTTCCATACTTAGTGTGTTATATCCGAAATGAAATGAGAGTACAGAGAGGGAGGCAGAGGGAGAGAGAGAAAAGAAGACAGAGAAAGAGAATGCTCTGAACTGTTGTTTTCAATTCTGATTCCATCACCAACTACTTTTGGGATTTGAGACCACTGTCTTTGTGGTACATCAATTTCCTCAATGACACAATAGTTGCATAGGTCTAAATTTTCTTATCTATAATTCCAAAATCCAGAATCTCTAAAAAGCAAAAGTATGTCCATAATTTATTTAGCAACAAAACTGAGCTTAATCAGTACTGGGATATTTCATGTTTTATCAATACCAGTATATATTTTGCTATAGAAATAGTAATGTGTTTGATTATGGAAAGCTCTCTAGATTGTACTGTGATGTATGGTGTATATTTTCCATATTAACTTTCTAAAATATAAAAAATTCTAAATTCTAATATATTTGCCCTCCAAATTTTCATATTTTATAAAAGACTGTAGATTTGTATGTAACTGCCTCATGGAATTGATTAAATAAAGTAACACCTAAAGAAAATCAATGCCTAGCTCATGCAAACACTCAACAAATATTAATATTATTATTTACTGTGATCTCTGTTCACATTCTAAGAAAGGCTGTGACTGTTGTTTTCCTTGGGGCCAGTTGACACCAATTGTGAAAAAACAATCATGAGCCTGATTTCTGAGGACCAGAGTCTATAAACTTTCCCTTGAGCAAACTTTATGTCAAAGAGGTGAAAAACTCACAGAGGGGAAAAGCCCTGAATTATCACCAGGGGAACCTCACAAATGAGACTCTTAAAAGAGGCTGTTTTCTACCACATCTTCAAGTGGCTACTTCTTTCACTAAAACAGAAATTGCTAAGTGTCCTTCAAGAGGGTATGAGGGTTTCTCTGAAGGACTAGGAGAGGGATTTTATCTAGTGCTGATTCTACCTGAGTTTAAAAACTACACCATTTATAGCATTCCAGCGGGGTCGTGCAGATTTGAAGCACTCCCCTGAAAGGACTCTACTGTCCCTGACCTCTCTGATTCTGCTGGGATTAAGGTGGCAGTGAGCTGGGAAATTCTCTCAAGTTAGAACAAGGGAAGGAAAAATTAACTGAAGAAGCAAATTGTGTAATGGATTCTTCAGAAGGATTTTCAGCACTTGGAACTCATCCAGAGAAAATGCTCCTGCTTTTGTGGAAAGACATACCAAACTCCAGCCCTGGCTTCTGCCACTACTAGCTTGACAACCTAGGATGTGCCTCAGTTTCCTCATTTATAAACTGAAAGGATATTGTCGATTTAAAGTTAATTTCTAATATTGCTCCCAATGCTATGAATTGATTGTCAATTTCGGAAGGCTAGAAACAAGTTCTTACCAATCATTTCAAAGTCTTATACAGGACATGACCTGAGGCTCTAGACATGACAAAATTCATAAAAGAACTGGCTTTAAAAATGCCTTTGGGGAATTCCCTGGCAGTCCAGGGGTTAGGACTGTATGCTTTCACTGCCGAGGGCCCAAATTCAATCCCAAGTCAGGGAACTATGATCCCACAAGCCATGCAGCATGGCCAAAAATAAATACATAAATAAATGGCTTTGCTTTGTTTACTGTTGCACCCCAATATCTGAAATACTGCCTGGCACAAAGTAGGTACCCAAAATGTATTGCTGAAATAGATGAGTGAATGATTATTTTAGTGATAAGTCTGATATTAAGGCAACAATAGTTTCTTTGATAAATAAGTACTAGTAAAGGTTATATTATTTTCATGATTCTTGCAAAATCATGGTAGGATATTTTCAGGCACACAGAAAACCACAACTCAGAATGACTTACAAGGAAAAAGCTTTATCTCACTTAATAAAAATTCAAGAGGTAAACAGGGTTTTTACTGGCATATTTGGAGCTCAAGAAAGTCATGAAAGACCCAGGATTCTTACATGTTAGACTCTGCTGTCATTCGCATGCTAGTTTTCTTAAAACTGCCTTGCCTCTGGTTGCAAAATAGCTGTTTCATTTCCAGGTGTCACCTTTTCTAGAATATCCCAGCAGACTTCATCTCATTTGTCACTGGCCAAAATCAGGTCAGATATCCACCCTTAATCTATCACTGGCAAGAGTGCCAATATTTATGCTGTCTGAGATAATTTAGGGGACATGGTTGAACCCTGTACAAAANCTTTTCTAGAATATCCCAGCAGACTTCATCTCATTTGTCACTGGCCAAAATCAGGTCAGATATCCACCCTTAATCTATCACTGGCAAGAGTGCCAATATTTATGCTGTCTGAGATAATTTAGGGGACATGGTTGAACCCTGTACAAAATTAAGCTTCTCTGAGACAGAAGGAATGATGGAAATAAATTAATGTGGTCAACCAGTAGTGATCACCCCAGTATTAAATATTTGTGTAGTAAATATCTGATCAACAATAAGACTAAGTGAATGAATGGAGAAGTGAATGATGTGAAGATAAAAAGCAAAATGTTTAAATTCCAAATGAGTGATCCAAAGCTCGAATGCTAGGAGACATGACTGTAAACTGGTGTGAGCAAGAAAGGGCCTCTGATATGAAGGCTCATGGCCTGAACTTGGATGGTTTGGTGTGGCTCAGGGCGAAGTCATTTCATTTGTGGGGACAGAAATACGTCTAGCATGTATTAATAGCCAAGGGGACATTGAATGAAGAGAGGAAGGGTCAATAGGGGACAGTAATTAAGGATCAATTTAGAAGGATAGATGTTATCACTCAGCTAATTGGCTCTAGATTTTATTCAGTTGATAATGGGAAGGATTTCTCTCTCAGACAGGTTTATTGAGCTGTACTTTACATAAGTAAAATTCACTCTTTTTAGTGTATAGTTCTGGGAGTTTTGACAGACACATGCAGCCAGTAATAACTACCTCTCCAATCAAGACAGAGAATAGTTTGAAAAACTTTCCCTCCTATCTCTTTGTAATTAACCTCTCCTTGACCTCCGGCCCCTGGAAACCACCACACGGCTTCTGTTCAATAGTTCCGCCTTTTCCCGAAAGTTGTGGCATTTTGAATCTGGTCTCTTTCATTTAGTACTCAGACATCAGAGATTCCTACATGCTGTGTGTAGCGATAATTGTTTCCTTTTTCATTTGATTAGGGTTTAATTGTATGGATATACTACAGTTTATTCATCAATTGAAAGATATTTGAATGGTTTCTAATTTGGGGGCAGTTATAAATAAAGCCACTATAAATATTTGCCTATGGGTATTTCTGTGAATATAAATTTACATTTCTCTTTGGTAATATATTTAGGAGTGGAGTTCGTGGATTGTATGGTAAGTGTACATTCAACTTTATAAGAAACTGCCAAATAGTTTTTTAAAGTTGTTTTGCAACTTTACAATTCCACCATCAACATATGAATATTCTATTTACTCCACATCCTTGTGAGCACCCAATTGACAGTTTTTTTCCTTTCTTTTCTTTCTGTTTTTTTAATTTATTCTACTGACAGGTGTGTAGTGGTATCTTATTGTGCCTTTAATTTTCATTTCTCTTATAATATCTGTAACAATAATGATATTGAACATCTTTTCATCTGCTTATTTTCCTTCCATATAACTTCTTCCTTCCATATAACTTCAGTTAAATGTCTAATGAGAAAGATTTTATTATTATTTATTTTTGGATCATGACATGGTGAAAGTGAAACTTTAGAAAGATGAATCTGAGTTTGGAAGGAGGCTGTTGGTAATATAGAAATGGGATGGGTTCTGTTGACTAAGTCAAATCAGAGGTGATGAATGGGACAGTGTATCTCTAACTAGTGTATTAGTTAGTGGTATCTATTAGTGGGCAACCCTCACCAACAGAGATTGAAAACAAACATTGAAAACACTTCGCACTGCCATTTACAGTGCCCAGACACACGCAGGCATACTCATACACCTTACAGCTGTGAACCCTTTCATCTTCCTACCACCATGGAATTCTGGTTCTCTCCCTTGTTTTACATCTGAGGAAACTGAGAAACAAAGAGCAGAACTGCTCAGTTAAGATCATCAAACAGCCACTAAGTGAACCCAGGTTGTCTGCCTCTGTGCCCATCACATGATACTGCCCTCTGAGAAGCGCTTCCATTAATGTTTGTTGAATGAACTGAATAAATAAACTAAGGGCTTACCAGGTGGTGCTAGTGATAAAGAACCTGCCTGCCAATGCAGGAGACTTAAGAGACAATTGTTCGATCCCTAGGTCAAGAAGATCCTCTGGAGGAGGGCATGGCAATCCACTCCAGTATTCTGGAGAATCCAATGGACAGAGTAACCTGGCAGGTGAACCTGGCAGGCTACAGTCTATAGGGTTGCACAGAGTCAGACAGGACTGCAGTGACTTAGAGTGTATAATAAACTGTAAATAGTTACTAGTCATACCTATTTCGAATAAAAACTGATTGACAAAGACATGAGATGTAACTTGTCTCAGTGATATACAGTACATGTACTATATTGTTTGGACAATAATAATAACAATATTCTTTACTTATCCAACTGGATCAAGAATCTGTGTGCATTAAGGAGCTTCAGTTGTGTCTGACTCTTTGTGACCCCATCGATTATAGCCCACCAGGCTCCTCTGTCCATGGGGTTTTCCAGGCAAGAGTATTGGAGTGGGTTGCCATGCCCTCCTCCGGGGGATCTTCCTGACCCAGGGATTGACCCCTTCTCTTATGTCTTCTGCATTGGCAGACAAGTTCTTTACCACTAGTGCCACCTGGATCAAGAATGGTAGTCCCAAAACAGTAGACACTATAAGGTTCTTTATCCATTTTCTGTGATTCTATCTCAAATCTGTCCTCCTGCTGATGGAAAGGAGAGATACCCCACTTTATCCCCCACCCCCACCCTACCTCACTTAGCCAGTGCATATTCAAGTCATTTCTTCACTTGGCCAGATGCATGCCCTCTCCACATCATGCTCTAGTGGAAGACCAGCATCACTTTGGGGGAGCATTTATGCCCTTCAAGGGCATGGCAGCATCCACCTTTGAAACCACTTCTACAAAGCCTGAAGGATGAGGAAAAACAAGCAGAAAAGCACAACAGAAAGCCTTTTTAATCTTTTCTCATTTCATGGTTCAGCTCTAGAACAGTTATTTCATTGTGTGCCCCAAGAAGAGAAAAGAGGTGCTAATTGTACTATCACTAATTTAGTCTAGGGACCATGGCAAATTGTGCTACTAGATCAAAACAGATACATTTTTAGAGATTTTATATTGCAAGAGTGCAAAAAGCCCAGATTTGTCAGGATAGAACATTAAGCCCCAGATATGTCCCTAGGATCTATCTAGTTCGTCTCAGTCAGTCAGGAAATTGAGAATTTGCTTTTTTTTTTTCAACTAGGAACCTTCTTTGAAACAGATATTTGACCCTGGGCTCTAGTAAAGGTCATCTATGGACAATGATGGAATGGGAGGTTATAGTGAAGTGTCGGGCCTATTTTTGGTGCTAGAAAGTTTTCAGTCCATTGATAAAACATCAGTCTTCAACATCTTAACATGAAATGCTTGTTGAGAAAGGAGATTAAAGGAAATTTTTAATAAAAAAGGCAACAGTATTTGATAAATTCTTACTAATTGACTTAGTCTTTCCACAGTAATGTCTACTATGAATTCAGAAGTAGGTTGTCTCAGTGAGGAAAGTTTGGGTTACTATATTTCCAGAAACAATAGGACTACAGATTGAAAAATTGCAATCCCCTAAAACATTAGATTAAAAAAAAAAACCAATTTTTTAATGAGATACTATTGTAAGTCTCAACTATTATCATTAACTTCAGATTGTGCAGTGTCTTTCTGAGGCATAGTCATATTTTAGATTGCTTCTAAAAAAGGCAGAAAACAACATCTTTATCCCCCAGTACATATTAATACTGCAGAAAATCCCACACTTCCACCTTTTGGTTAACTATGGGAAGTGGCAAGTACTAGGCCACTCACTGCTTATGTGGCCATGACAAATTTCCTTCTCTGAAACTGAATTTCCTCATCCATAAAGTGGGCATAAAAATATTCATTATTTTTTATCAAATTTTATTTTATTTTTGCCTTTATTTTTAATTGGAGGATAATTGTTTTACAGTGTTATATCGGTTTCTACTGTAAAACACAAATCAGCCATAAAAAATATATATATATATATTTATATGTAAACATCCCCTCCCTCTGGAGCTTCCCTCCCACTCAGCCCCCATCCCACCCCTCTAGGTTGTTACAGAGTGCAGGGCTCAGCTCCCTGTGTTACACAGCAACTTTCCACTAGCTGTCTGTTTCACACATGGTAGTGTATATATGTCAATGCTCCTCTCTCAATTCATCCCACCCTTTCCTTCCCCCACTGTGGCCACAAGTCCATTCTCTTTGTCTGNCCACCCCTCTAGGTTGTTACAGAGTGCAGGGCTCAGCTCCCTGTGTTACACAGCAACTTTCCACTAGCTGTCTGTTTCACACATGGTAGTGTATATATGTCAATGCTCCTCTCTCAATTCATCCCACCCTTTCCTTCCCCCACTGTGGCCACAAGTCCATTCTCTTTGTCTGTGTCTCTATTCCTACCCTAAAAATATGTTCATCAGTACCATTTTTCTAGATTCCATATACAGGGTATACAAATATTTAGTATCTAGGGTTATAATGTACATGAATGTCTGTGAAATACCTATAACAGAATAGTCACTAAATCATTGATAGCTTCTTTTTTATAAAATTATATCATAATATCAGAAGGAATTTCATGTACTCTTTCATTTGTACACACACACACACACACACACACACTTTTCAAACAAGCTGTATCATGTTAATATTGGAGAGATCCTAGTGTAAGAAAATCTACCATGTAAAGGTCCAATCCAAGCCAAGTGTTTACAGTCATGTTCCCATTTGTACTTACCATTAACAGAATCACCATCTCCACCTCAGGGCCCTAAAGCTGTTCTTCCTCAGCATTGCCTTATAGCTGCCCCTAGCCCAGAAATGATTCTTCCATTGAAAATGATTTGATTTATAAAAATTTTATCTTTTAATGAGCCAGAAGTCAGTAGCAGCCACAAATACTCCAAATAACCTTTAATATTGCCAAAGAAATATTAAGAATCTCTGAACTTCACAGAAGCCTGTCTGGGGGAAAGATGCGTCCTGAAGATGTCCAAATTCTATAACCTTGTAGGTATTTCATAGAAATAATGTAGGACTTTGATAATGAATCACCAAAGTTAAGAATTTTGTTGAGTGAATTACTATTGAGCAAAGATAAGACTGCTTTGGTTCTATAAATCATGGAAATAAATATCTTTAAAGGTTAGGCTTGCTTGGAGAAAATATCTGGCCCTATTTTAGGATCTTGAGTTGAAGATAATGTCAAAATTAATTTATTAAAAGCTAGCAGACAGCTTCATAAAACTTGACTCACTTAAAACTTGACTCACATTTTCTTGAGAACTGCTCAGTTCTCCTTTTGCCCTGAATTCTGTAAAGTGTAAATTATATACGATTATTTGTGGTGTTGTTATTTAGTCACTAAGTTGTGTCTGACTCTTTTGCAACCACATGGAGTGTAGATCACCAGGCTCCACGTGGGATTTTCCAGGACAGAATACTTGAGTGGGTTACCATTTGCTTTCCCAGGCATCTTCCCAACCCAGGGATTGAACCCGTGTCTCCTGCATTGGCAGGCAGATTCTTTACCACTGAACTACCAGGGAAGCCCAAAATGATTTACCCATCCACTTCTATACCAAGTCAATGGGCCTGTCCATTCTATTTATCATTTAGACCCATTAGGAGAATATCAGTCAAGGCATTAGGCCAAAATATTGTCTCAATAGCAATACTCACTCCTTTGAAAGAAAATTGTTCCCTTAAATTTGCTTTCTGGTGAATTTTTCACCTTCCCCTTAAACCTATTAGCAAAATACAGCTGTCCCTGATTTATCNTCAAGGCATTAGGCCAAAATATTGTCTCAATAGCAATACTCACTCCTTTGAAAGAAAATTGTTCCCTTAAATTTGCTTTCTGGTGAATTTTTCACCTTCCCCTTAAACCTATTAGCAAAATACAGCTGTCCCTGATTTATCCTTCTGTGTTTGGCAGTCTTTTAATTCTACAAACTGGATTAGGATTGAACACAAATGCTAGTCTCTTTCCATCTTAGTTTTTGCAGGAAATTATGTTACTATCCCTAGTAAAAACCTTTGTTGTCCCTAGTATAGCATAAAGAATTGCATATAGTTCCACCTAGATTTTCAGTGAAGGACACTGATGGGATAAGAAATTATCCTTTAAAAGCAACCAGATGACCCAACAATCCCACTGCTGAGCATATACTCAGAGAAAACCATAATTCAAAAAGCCACATGTACCCCAATATTCTCCTTTTCAGCACTATTTACAATAGCCAGGACACGGAAACAACCTAAATGTCCATCAACAGAGGAATGGATAAAAAAGATGTTATATCTATATATGCAGTGGAATATTACTCTGCCATAAAAAGGAACAAACTGAGTCATTTATAGAGATATAGATGAACCTAGAGACTGTCATACAGAATGAAGTAAGACAGAAAGACAAAAATAAATATTGTATATTAATGCATATATGTGGAATCTAGAAAAATGGTATAGATTATCTTATTTGCAAAAGAGAAAGAGATACAGATACAGAGAACAAACATAAGGACACCAGAGAGGGGGGAAAGGGAAGGGTGAGATGAATGGGAGATTTAAACTTATGTATGTACACTACTGATGCTATGTATAACACAATAAGAGCTTACTGTATATAGCTCAGAGAACCATACTCAGTGTTCTGTAGTGACCTGAATGGAAAGAAAAAGAGAGGATATATGTATACTATAGCTGATTCACTTTGCTGTACAGTAGAAACTGTAAAGCAACTGTATTCTAATAAAATTAATTAAAAACAAAAGCAAACAAATAGAAAGCAGAAGCTCAAGCCATTTGACCAAGTGTATCTTGGTTCTGATGGCCATTATTACTGCCTTAACCACTTCCAGCCCTTTTCCTACAAACATGTGAAGGGCACAGAGATGGCATTTGAAGATAAGTAATAGGATTATAGAGGAAGAACTTAAATGTCATCTTTCCTTTTCCTTCACTGATAATTCCAGGAACCTGCCTATCCCTAAGTCTTGGGAGAACTGCTAAGAGAAAGAAAGAAAGAAGACTTCAAGGTGATAAAAACTGAACCCAGGGCTTTTTGTCTTTTTTTTTTTAACACCTGCTACTACCCTTTAAATTTGTCAAATTGGATTATTGTTGGTCAGCATTTAGGAACACTATCAATGAAATCATGTTTTAATTTGATCGGCAAGTATAACATATACTAAGTCCTCCTTACATCCCAGGCATTGAGATAGGCACTAAGACTATAATAAGAGATCCAAAAAGCTTGATTTCCCAAGGGACATTCTACTGGGAGGGCAGTCATTTAGCCACGTAAGACCATAGACAGTATATGAAAGTGAAGTTGTTCAGTCGTGTCTGNCTCCTTACATCCCAGGCATTGAGATAGGCACTAAGACTATAATAAGAGATCCAAAAAGCTTGATTTCCCAAGGGACATTCTACTGGGAGGGCAGTCATTTAGCCACGTAAGACCATAGACAGTATATGAAAGTGAAGTTGTTCAGTCGTGTCTGACTCTTTGCAACCCCATGGACTGTAGCCTACCAGGCTCCTCCATCCATGGAATTTTCCAGGCAAGAGTACTGGACAGCATAGTAGTTACCGATACTGTGAAGAAGGAAAACACTGTGTCCAGAGAGAGAAAAGAAGGGAGATATAATTATATTGAAACAGCTCAGGTTGACCCCGTCCTGAAAGTGTCATTTAAAGAACAGTCGTGGAAGGCAGTGTGATGGAGTGACTAAGCCAGGCTGCCTGTATTGGGTCTCAATTCCAGCTCTAGTTATTTGACCTTGGGAAATTTATTTAACCAATCTGAACTGTGGTTATGTCATGTAAAATTGGGATGACAAAATAACTGTATCATGAAAATGATGGGATGGTTCTCTGAGAATGAGCTAATTCCTATAAATTGTGCTGTGCTTAGTCTCTCAGTCATGTCTGAGTCTTTGTGACCCCGTGGACCCTAGCCCACCAAGACTGTTGGGATTCTACAGGCAAGAATAGCCTCCTCCAGGGGATCTTCCCAATCCAGGGATCAAACCCAGGTCTCCAGCACTGTAGGCGCATTCTTTACTGTCTGAGCCACCAAGGAAGCCCAAGAATACTGGAGTGTGTGGCCTAACCCTCCAAGAGATCTTCCCAACACAGGAATCGAACTGGGGTCTTCTGCATTTCAGGCAGATTCTTTACCAGCTGGGCTCCCAGGGAAGTCTGTAAATGGTTTAATAAGTAACAGTTATCATCACCATTGCTACCACCATCATCAATGGCATGGTGGCTGCCAGCAGTGATAATAGTAGTAAACTGAGACCCATGAAATCAAGACACTCTTGCACTCAGTTTCTCCTTAACAGTTTGTTCTGTGGATATTTCTAGCCAAAAAGAGAGATAAAAAAGTCATCTTTCTACTCAGTTTTGAGACACATTCTGCTGCTGCTGCTGCTGCTAAGTCACTTCAGTCATGTCTGACTCTGTGGGACCCCATAGATCCAACTCTGTGCGACCACATAGACGGCAGCCCACCAGGCTCCCCCATCCCTGGGATTCTCTAGGCAAGGACACTGGAGTGGGTTGCCATTTCCTTCTCCATTCTAGCTCACCTCAAACCCAGGATGGCTTTTTTCAGCCAGTCATCACTCTCTAACTGGGGAACAAGCCAAAGAACCAACATTCCCTCACTGTCTCCTAGCAGCCCAAGCTCTGTGTTAGATATTTTCTCTTAGAGTTGCTACGATTTATTCACAACCACTGTTGGTCTAGAATTATTATTTCTGCTATGCATATGAGGAAATGAAGGCTCAAATAGACTCAAGAAGGTTGATTAGTGTTATACAGTTAATAAATAGCAGAGCAGGACTGAGATCAAAGCTATCCAAACTGAAGTCCAATGCCCTTTCTACTCTGAGATAGTCACTGAGACACCGGTCTAATCATTGATGTACCAGGTACCTATCAACACCTATTTAATGACCAATCTAATTCCCATAAGAATCCAAGAAGGAATTTCAGAAATCACCCTGCCTGTGCTTCAGCCAAAACCAAGAGGTTACAGACTTGCAAGTTCATGGTCATTTTTGATACAGCAATCCAAAGCATCTAGGAGGTGTTAATTCTGTGAGATTCTGAAAGTCTTCTGCTGTTTTCTAAGCACTCTAGAATATTTTTATTTTCCACTGCTATTTCTGGAATAGAAGTTAGGTCTTTCCCAGTGGTCTGGGATGAATCCTTTCCCAGGAGATCATAAGGTACAGATACACGTTATTAAAGGTGAATTTCGTGTGTTGATTCTAATAGACCTCACAGTCCATGTTCTCTTTTCAGGGACAAGAACCTCTGTCTTGTCTACCACTCTGGGAAAAGTGGGTGTATTGACTTATTAAGAGGTATTTTTGACACTTCAGGTGCCAGAAAGATGCTTAACAGGATATAGGATTAAAATAGTATTCCTGGCCAATGAGCCCACTTTCAAACTAAGCATAAACAAAGGGAAAAAGTATCTTCCCAGTTAAAAACAAAACTTAGGGAAGAATGCTTTCCAGGGTATTTCAAAATGATGAAGCATGTTCAAGAAGGCATGCATGCATGCTAAGTCACTTCAGTCGTGTCTGACTCTTTGCGACCCTATGGACTGTAGCTCTCCAGGCTCCTCTGTCCATGGGATTTTCCAGGCAAGGATACTGGAGTGGTTTGCCATTTTCTCCTCCAGGGGATCTTCCCAGCCCAGGGATCAAACCTGCGTCTCTTATGCCTCCTGCATTATTAGCAGGCAGGTTCCTTACTACCATAGCCGCCTGGGAAGTCACAGAGGATGAAAGAACATCCTCAGAACTCTGGCATGAGGATGCTTCTAGGATTGCCAGATGTCTCTACCTCTCTGCTGCGTCATGCTGGCCCTGTGATCATGGAAATCCTTTTAGCATTGAGTTTTAAGCTGCAAAGGTCCTTCTAAATGTATGCATGGATAAAATTCTTTGGGGGTCATTTTTGTGAAATACATCCAGAGTTCCTACCATATCTACATTTTAAATCCTTATCATCAGAATAACTGTGGTGCTCCTGGCAGTGTTCAGTGCTCTGTTGTTCTGTTTTTGGTGTGCAGACATAAAGCCACCTTTACACCATTAATTTAGAGGCTTAACTCACTTGTCTAGGCTGCCTCAGTGTGGTGCGTGTCACATGGTGAAAGGGACAGGCTAGCTTTGTCGCTTACTACACAGGAGCCCTTCTATCCCCATTGGGGGTTCTGCCCACCTCGCTGGAGGCTTTTCAGAGTTGGAAACAATAGCATTTCCCACTCTCCCTCAGGACAAAACCACGTAAGCACAGTTTTTCATGGCTCACCAGCAAGGCACGCTCTCCTGCCACAGTGTAACCTCCAGATTCTTGTTAGGATGACTCATTTTGGTCCATGACTTCACTTTTCTACCTGGTCCCCTATGCCAGTCTCTGCATTCCACCCACCCACGCACCCTTCTGACGTTGGACCCCCATGGAGCTGTAAAATCTTTGTTGCAACAGGGTTGAAAGTAAGAGAAAAATCTTCTCCATGTTGTTGCTGACTGCTAATTGCTGCACAACATGTCTTTGCTTTCCTTTCTGACTGAATTAATTTCAAGGATTGTTTATTCTTCATCATTAAATTCCAACTTGTAAGCCTTCCTGAGCTTCCACGTGATAGATGCCAGTAGCGTTTTAAACCAGGGCTGGGACCCAGTCTCCCTCTCCATCCTCCGCATCACCCCCGGGCGTGTATGGTCTGCCTGTGGAACCACAGATGCTGTGCTCTGCCTTTTTCAAAATATCTGGCACCCACTCCATTTCTGAGCTTTCTAAAATCACGTCCGGGGAAACTGAGAAGCTCCTTTTGAAGGATTACATTACGGCTTTGATTTTTATTTATAAAACGTAAAAGACTAATATATATCAGTTAGGACATTTTGCTTCCAAAGTGCATTGTAGCAAAATAATTGGAAGGCAGTTGCGGTGTGAAATATATGACAGCTTTACAGGACATAAAAAGCAGCTTTTTCTTTGTAATAGTGTAATTGCCTTAAACCCCACAATCATAATTGTTATCAAAAAATAATCCCAAGGAAAGGCTAATATAAGGTGAGCAGACTATTATAAGAGCTCTAATACACTCGATTCCTTGAACAGCAAAAGCGGCTCTCAATCTCCCCGTGCTTTTAGTGTCAGTCAGAGAGCACTCAGTCATTTCTGTGCATCAAGCCCGCAGTATTGATTTTTCCACTGACTGAAACAGCCATATAAGCATAAATTTTGCATGAGCCTTTCACTTTGTAGACTCTCCTTTGGTCAGATGACACATGATGTGAACATGAAGCCTGTATAATAACAATGCATGGTCAACCTGCAGGCATTAAAGCGTGGGCTCTTGCAGTTCTGAAGGACAAAAGCTGGGTTGGGAAGTGTGCCGCCTCGGCGCGCAGGGCCAGAGAAAACAAATATCATCTCCATCTTGGCAGCCTGAGTGCAATTGTATTTTCTACTTCCCTCCTGTATTTTCACATCTTCTTTTCTAAAAATCCCTGCCACACATACATACACACACACACACATGCACACACACGCACATACACACACACACACACACACTCTTTCACAAGCATCTGACCCATCTCCACTCAGTCCAGGTAAGACTGGACTTTATGAAGGGAGTCACTGGGACGCTGACTAACCTCGCTTCCTGTACCTCCCTCTGGTTTCTCCACATTGTTGGATTGTATTCCATCCTTAATGGCATTTCTTTTGTGTCGGCCCTGGAAAATAAACATTATGTAATGACATTTGATAAGATCTGGGATCAGCCTGAAAAAAAAACAAAAAGCCTTATCTAAAGATGTGGTTTGTTGATACCCAGGGACAAGAAACACCAGCTTTACCTAATAGTCATGTTCTATTTACCCTGCCTTGGCCCTGTTGGAGATCTCTTTACTTGTTAATAGTTCTTTATCTTACATCTTTACGATTTAAAATGTTCAGTGTGGAGCACAATCATTCTGTTAGGAGATTTTTTTTTTAGTGGAAACAAGGGGCAAATATAATCCTACCCTTGCGTGCCTTATCCTAAGTGGCATATTTGCTCACATAACTCAGATCCAGCTACCCTGCCCTGTCACACACCCGTGAGCCATTTGATGTAATTAATTTATATTCCAACATGAAGAATTCTCATCACTAAGTTGAATTAGCCTGGATGGAAAATTATCTACTAAAACTGAAAATTCCCATTAGCCAAACAGAGTCAACTCGAAGGAAGTACTATTTTCTTTTAAATAAAAATCACGGTGCAGACAAAAACTTTCACTAATGGATAATTGCAGATGCACTGAGTTTTTCTCTTTAGGTAGCCATTAGGAATAACAGTGACAGCATTCACCGTGAAGCTTGGTAACCTGGAGGAAGAGTGGTGCTGAAGCAGGTACCACTCCAAACTTCAGTGTCTTAGGAAGGATATAAACCTCACACATTGGCAGCATTAGCTTATGGTGAGTATAAACAGGGTCTGACTTATTTTTAAACAGAAGAGGTTTGCATTCACCTGGAATCTTTCCATGGCTCGTAAGGAGATATGGACTCTACCATTTTTAATTCTTTTAATATTTCCCCTTTCCGGAGGGGGCGGACTGCCTTTTTTCTCTGATCGGCTTCATCAGTGCTACTCGTTGTTTGAAAAGAGTTTTGAAAATTATTCTTTTTATTTCCAGTTGATGGCATCACAGGAGATATTTCTACTTAAAACCAAAGTTATTATAGCGAGCAGTGTTCTCTGAAATGAGTTCTGGCCAAGGCGAATGAGCAAAATGACACTTGTGAGTCTAAGCTTGTTCTCCAAGCTGGAGTGTGAGGGGGAGGCCTGGTTTGTTTGTTCTTACAGGAAACAGAAATTTCGTGGAGAAAATAGAGCAAACTCCACCTGGTAATTCTTTATTGAATGGCTTCTTCCCCTTCAAATTGGCCAAATACCGACAGGTTAAAGTAAGAATGTATGTATACATATAGGTGACTCATTTTGTTGTATAGTAGAAACCAACACAACATTGTAAAGCAATTATATGTCAATAATTTTTTAAAAGGGGGGATGTTTTCGTGTTAAATTAAAAGCCATAAAAATGAGAAGATGGCTCCTCATCTCAGCTGAGCACCCACTGCTGAAGCTCCTCCCTTAATTTAGGAAATGCATTCTCAGCTCTGGGATCCTGGGAGATGTTACACAGAAACACAGGGCCTGGGAGATGAACCAGGATGGTGCACCCAGAAACTAGAATCTGCTTACCCGACCATTAGCAGAGGATGAGAGCTCCTTCTCTTTGTTATTTTCTTTGTTTTATCTTGTCTTTAAATGCCCACCCCCACCATCGTCCCCTCATATTTTGATTATACAACAAGTGAAAAAAATAGATTCAGAGACATGGAAGAGCTGCTAGAGAGTTTGCAGTGGTCATTTCCATACCCATTGCCTCAAACCCACCCCCTCTCTCAACATGAGTCCTGTCCATCCAGTGGCCTGTCTGAAATATAGTGGCCAGCTCTACCTTCTTCCAGACCTGTGCTGTCCGTGTATTTCCTCTCGTTCTCCTTAAGTCTCTGTGGAGAGACCATCTCATGGTGGGAAAGGAGGCCAGAAGACTTGATGGCAAGAGTCTTCCCATGAGCTTTGGGGGATTTTTCATCATGTGGCAAATACCCTTACTTCCCTTTCTCTGTCCAAATGTGAACCTGGTTCCACTGAGAGGACCCTGGGGAGCTTAGGATTATCCATAGATCAGTTGTGAAGTTTAGATCCATAGGTCTTATAGACTGTCCACAGTTATCAGAAACAGACACATACAGAGATACACACATACTTCTGAGCATTCCTAGCACTTTCCTCGGAGAAGGCAATGGCACCCCACTCTAGTACTCTTGCCTAGAAATCCCATGGACAGAGAAGCCTGGAAGGCTGCAATCCATGGGGGTCACTGAGGGTAGGACACAACTGAATGATTTCACTTTCACTTTTCACTTTCATGCATTGGAGAAGGAAATGGCAACCCACTCCAGTGTTCTTGCCTGGAGAATCCCAGGGATGGGAGAGCCTGGTGGGCTGCCGTCTATGGGGTCGCACAGAGTTGGACACGACTGAAGTGACTTAGCAGCAGCAGCAGCACTTTCCTGGGTCCAATGGGTATTTAGGAATGAGCATTATGTGATGCTGATGAAACAGCCTCTTCTGATCCCAGATCTGGCCGGATATAATAGTGATGTGTGTGTATATGTGTGTGTGTGTGTGTGTGTGTGTGTTAAGAAAAAGCAATAAAGAGAGAGAAGAGGTGAGGGAGGACAGGAGGAGGAGACTCTTGTTTACTAAGTGCCAGACATGTATTTATAATGGCTGCATAATTTAATCTTTATAATCATCTTTCTGAGTCAGTAGCATTCTCTTTATTTAAAAATTAAAGTTTATGAAAAACAGATTTGGAGGAAGGAAGGAATTGAGTTGGCAAGATCTCTCAGCTGTTAAATGACTAGTGACGTACTCAAGGTTTGCATTTTGGTTTCTTTAACTTCAAAACTCATTCTCTTTTCACTGTATCACAGAGAAGCCCCCTTTACACTAGCAGATGCCTCGTGATACAAACATTGGTATTAACTTAGCAGAGAAAATGAGGAGGAAGAGGCTTGTCTGCGCAGGCTTAGCTGGGGGCATGGTTGGTTAAGTTGCCCCTGGTTGGACTGTAAGTATTTCTGATTGTGGGAAAATAAATCTACTGACTAACAGCTTGAAGTAGAGGCAATATTGCCAGTATGAAATCAAAGCATTAACACAAAACGTCACACAGCTTTCTCTGCCATGGAAATGGTTCTTCCATTAGGTTACTCCTGTGTACAGAGGTGGGACACTTGTGTTTGGAGAAACAAATACATGTGCTAGGAGTCTTTATGGTCTGTTCCCTTCCCTTGGAATGCTTTTCCCTCCAGTGTCCATATGGCTCACTTATTGCCTCCAAGTCTCTGCTCTTGGCATCTTATCAGCCAGATCTTCTTGAACCACTCTACAAAAAATAGCGCCTTCCAACTCCTACAACTTTCAGTTCAGTTCAGTTCAGTTGTTCAGTCATGTCCCACTCTTTGCAACCCCATGAATCGCAGCACGCCAGGCCTCCCTGTTCATCACCATCTCCCGGAGTTCACTCAGACTCACGTCCATCGAGTCCGTGATGCCATCCAGCCATCTCATCCTTAGTCGTCCCCTTCTCCTCCTGCCCCCAGTCCCTCCCAGCATCAGAGTCTTTTCCAATGAGTCAACTCTTCGCATGAGGTGGCCAAAGTACTGGAGTTTCAGCTTTAGCATCATTCCTTCCAAAGAAATCCCTACACCTTTGGCACACCTTAAGCCCACTTGCTCCCTTATTTTAGCCACAGTTCTTAATACCAAGTGACAAACCATGCATTCTCCTGGGTATTTGTCCATATCCTGCCTCCCTTTGGAATGCAAGCCCCAGCAGGTAATAGATGTGAGTACTCTCTGCTGGTCTCCAAGTCCCTGAGGCACTGCCCCCATGAGCACATCAACATCCCTACTCTGAAGGGAGCATAAATGACTCCATCTCCCTATCCAACAGAGGAGAGACCTCATCTAGAAACAGAGATGTCCCTTTGATCCCAGGATGCTGCTCAGGACAAAGTCCCCAGTGTTTGAACAAAACAGGAAGACTCCATGAAGGGACCCTTGTATCCACTTGGTTTGGAGCCTTCCCTAAAAGATGCAGGATTCTAAATGTGTCTGTCCCCTTCTTCACCTCAGATAGAGGGGACCTGTGCGCTGACAGAGGCAGGAAGCAGGGTAGGTGCAAAGTTTGCTGACAAAGGTACCAGGGAGCACCTGGTTAACAGAGCTTGGATTCTATAAAGGTACACAGTGGCTTATGATAGACAAGCTTTATAGAATAACAGCAATAATAGCCTTTATTTAATTTTGGTATTTCTATAGTTTTGTACATTGCCTTTGGGCACAGTGCAACTTTAATAAATAAACACACACCTTCTAATGAGGGAATGAAATTACAGAATCTCTACCAACCACAGAACAACAGCCAGTCACTACTGCCTGCTGCCTAAATGAGAAGCAGGTGATTTAGGTCACAGTATTGAGAAGTATTGGCACTTGGGGACCCCGGTGTCATGCAAAGTGGAGGAGGAGGTAGAGGAAGGCATGGGGAAGGGGCACAGAGACGCCTAAAGCAACCACTGAAAATGGGGCACTGCCAAGAAACCTATATTTCCTTTCTCTTGTAAGTTTACAATGAAGTTATTTAACTATTTGGTACCTATTATGATTTGCATGAAGATAACCAAACTGTTACTTTTTTCCCTTAGAATTTACTCATTATCAGAATTCTTCCTCTTTATGGGTGCATTCATCTCCATTGATTTTTCTAAAATTTATCTTGCCTAGAATGTTACATACCTGACTGGGAACTACATTGATGTACCATAGCATTTGTTGTTACCCACATCTTAGATATAAGGAGACTGAGGTACTGAATGGTGAAGTAACTTCTCCTTACCATATTTTGGTAAAAGCATCAGTGACAGGATTTGTTTCTAATTTTCTTCTGAATTTGGTTAATAATTTTTTGTAAGTAACTGATAACACAACATATTTCAAGCTTTGAAATAAAACTATTTAGCATAAAAGAAAAAAGCCAGGGCATACTTGAGCATCATCAGAAAGTTAGTGAAAGGAGATGTTCATCAGCCTATGCCTTCTTCGGTCATGGCATATGCTCCCTTCTGTCATAGTTTTCTCACCGTGTAGTCCCCTTCCCAGAATCTCTAGGGCAGGCACTGGCTACTTTGTCTCTGATTTGTGACCCCTGCCCATTTGTAGAAAAGATAGAAGACTAAATAATTTGAAAGTCAATGACAATGAGATTTGCTTCATACTTTTTTGCTAAAATATTCCAACAGCCTAATACCCAACAAACGATAATCTTCTATGCACCCTGCCTTCAAAAAAGAGTGCAGCTCCTGCATGACTGCTGCTGCTGCTGCTAAGTCGCTTCAGTCGTGTCCGACTCTGTGCGACCCCATAGACTGCAGCCCAGCAGGCTTCCCCCGTCCCTGGGATTCTCCAGGCAAGAACACTGGAGTGGGTTGCCATTTCCTTCTCCAATGCATGAAAGTGAAAAGTGAAAAGTGAAAGTGAAGCCGCTCAGTCGTGTCCGACTCTTCATGACTCCGTGGACTGCAGCCCACCAGGCTCCTCTGACCACGGGATTCTCCAGGCAAGAATACTGGAGTGGGCTGCCATTGCCTTCTCCTAGAAGTTGTCAAATTGGAGAATCACAGTTTATAAAATAAGTTTCCATGCTAGTCTGGCTCCTTTAGTGTGAGAAGCAAAGGCACAAGGAGTTGCTTCAAGTCAGAGGGAGTCTATTATGAATATAATATTATAAGTATTCATGAGGATCTCTTGAGAATCTGCCAAACAATTGGAGCTCAGGGAATCCGCTTTGAGAAGCCATCGGGATCCCATGCCATGCTCCCAGGGGCTTTTTTTCTTAGCATCTCAGCTTCTCTCCATGGATCTACCTCTTCCCCTCCTTCTACAAACTGGAGGACTCTAATTATTCATAGTTCTCTATACTTTTGGCTTTTTACAGTCATCTTCACCATCCTCTTTTTATTTTTCAATCTAACATTTTAGGAGCTTCCCAGGTGACGCTAGTGATAAAGAACCCGTCTGCCAATTCAGGAGACACAAGAGGCAAGGGTTCGATCCCTGGATCAGGAAGCTACCCTGGAGGAGGAAATGCCAACCCCTTCAAGTGTATTCTTGCCTGGAGAATCCCATGGACAGAAGAGCCTGGCAGGCTACAGTCCATAGGGTCGCAAAGAGCCAGACATGACTGAAGTGACTAAGCACGGACACTAACATTTTATGGTGGTTGGGTTGGGTTTTTAATTTTTATTTTATATTGGAGTATATTGATTTATAATGTTTTGTTAGTTCCAGGTGAACAGCAAAGTGATTCAGTTATACATATGCATATATCTATTCTTTTGCAGATTGTTTTTGTAAATGCAGCTTCAGTGCTCATGACTACAGCTCTCTCAGTCTCTAATTTCACATTCCAAAGAGAAGTATAATTGGTTCTGATCATTTATTTGGGTCACAACACATGCATCTTCAAGAAAGACAGAATTAATTGTGGGCTGGAATACTGTGGAGGCTTCCTCCAGAAAGTGGGCCCAGCTCAAGGTCTCAGAAGGGGCATAAAGTTTAGACACAGAAAGTTGCAAAATTTTGTAATTCTGCTCAACCCATTCAGGTCATTCAGCAGCCCAAGAATAGCTACATAGTTTAATCTGCAGAAGATATAAATAATACGGAAAATTTGTAAAATATGTAGACAGCTTTGAGAGTCTGACTGTATCAGTTGATTAATAGTTGAGTATATAAATATAAAAGATAGTTCAAAATACTCCTAAAAATGAAATTCAGTTTTCAAAAAATCATGAAAACTTTTGAAAATCAACTTGGATTCTTTAAACTGAAGTATAAGTGGCATTCTCACTTAATGATAAATGTTCACTATTGTTAAAATTATTTTCACTGAGAATAAGATTTTGGGAATCAATAAGTCACAGCTGATAGATTATAAGAAAATCTTTAAAAGATTTAAATAAAAAGTAAATTATAACAGTATATCTTCACAGAGTAGATGAGAATACACTTCACTAAATTATGAGGTGTGCCTAACAGAAAGAAAACACGTTATTCCCATGTTATAATTCAGGACAAAGAAGCATGTCTTTTTTTCATCTTTATGTGTCTGCTGTCAAACTCAGAACCTGACACCTATTTGTGCCAATGTTTGGGGAATTAAAAATAAATGAAAATCGCCTTAATATTTTGGGAAATGGAGCAGAATGTAAACGAGTTTGGGAAGCAAAAAGATTCTAGTTCCAATTACTTAAAAATTAAACCACCTAAACGCCTGGCTTGAGTGAAGCAATCACCAGATAAATCATAGTTAGCCTGTAACCTGTCTAACTTCAGAAGTGACAGTCACAGTTTGGAGCAGAGAAAGACATTTCAGGCAGGCTGCCCATCCACAGCTGAGGGCACTCTGGGAGATTCTAGATGAATTCATTTGAGGAAGTTGGTGTGTGTATATGTGTCTCCTTCTTCCCCCTTAAAAACAGCTTCCCTACTCACTCCTCCCAGTTTGGGGACCATGAGTTCCTTCAGGGGAACATCTGTATCTCTCTGCTTTTCCATCTTCTAGACAGTGCCTAGTACTTGTTTGCTGAATGAATAGATTTTTCCATACACGGACAAATTAAAAATCACCTACGAGGATGGAAATAGGGTCCCAGTGTGTTGATGTACTTGTGAGAGCTACAATTATAGGAACGGTTGCTAACCTTTCCAGGGTCGTTCCACATAAAGATCATCTGACGTGCTCTGCTTTTCCGGTCACAGTCATTCTCTTTTTCATTGATTTCATCACTCTGAGCGTATGATTTGCATTTATATACTCCTATTTTGGAGAAGGCAGTGGTAACCCACTCCAGTATTCTTGCCTGGAGAATCCCATGGACAGAGGAGCCTGGTGGGCTGCTGTCCATGGGGTCACACAGAGTCGGGCACAACTCAAGTGACTTAACATGCATGCATGCATTGGAGAAGGAAATGGCAGCCCACTCCAGTATTCTTGCTTGGAGAATCCCAGGGATGGAGGAACCTGGTGGGCTGCCGTCTATGGGGTCACACAGAATTGGACATGACTAAAGCAACTTAGCAGCAGCAGCAGCACTCTTATTTCATAAAGCACATGAATTTGCACATAATAGGCCCTCAACAATTATTAAGTACAAGAAGGATGGAATCTGATGGAGCAAAAGAACAATGTGCTCAAAGGAAAATCTGGATGTTGAAATTCTAGAAAGAGAATGCCATAGGACAAAGAAAAAACAGATAGGGGTTACTTATTCTTTTTTTTTTTTTCATTCTCAGGGCACCCTATCCACTCTTTTATTTATTTATTTTTTTTGTTGGAATATATTTGCTTTACAATGTTGTAAAGCAGCAATGACAAAATTGGGCCATTTGTAGAGATGTGGATGGACCTAGATTCTATCATACAGAGTGAAGTAAGTCAGAAGGAAAAAAACAATAATGCATATATGTGGAATCTAGAAAAATGGTGCAGATGAAACTATTTCCAGGGCAGGAATAATAGATACAGTGATAGAGGTTACTTATTCTTTAGGGGGAAGGAGATGAGGCGACTTAGAATAAAACAGAATAGAACGTACTCCATATTAAACTCTCCATGTGGTAGGCAGAATGATGCCTGCCCAAAGATGTCTGTGTCCTAATCTCTGGAACCTGTGAGTATGCTGTGTTATATGGAAAAGAGCAAGTAAGGTTGTTGATGGAATTAAGGTATTGTTAATCTGCTGACTATAACAGAGGGACATTATCCTGGATTATTGGATGGAGCCAATCAATAGGGTCCTTTAAGTAGAAGAGGGAGGTGAAAGAGTCAGAGTTAAAGAAGGAGATGTAATGACAGAAACAGGTCAAAGTGATAGGATGTAAGAAAGACAGACTGGTTTTGAGGATGGAAGAAAGGGCCATGAGCCAAGGAATGTGGGAGTCCTAGAAACGGGAAAAGATTAGGAAACAGACTCTCCCCAAGGAGAGAAGGCAGAATAAAGAATGCAACTGTGCCCCACCTTGATTTTAATCCAATAATTTAAGATAAATTCATACTGTGTCTACTGCTAAGTTTGCAGCAATTTGTTACAGCAACAAACGGAAAACAATACATACCACGGGAGTCTACCAGGACCGCGGGAGTCTATCAGGAAACGGCACTTGTGCACCCACAAGTTCACCAGCTCTCCTAGGTGGGGCTCCCACCAGACCCCATCAGGTGAAGGTTTTCCCAGCTGTTTGTTTCCACAAGCAAAGATAAGCTCTTCAACCATATATATTTACAAGTTGGGGAGCTTAGCCTAGATAACCAAGGAGAACACTAGGGAAGAAACAGATGGAGATTCTCTACTTTCTCATATCATGATGATGTGAGATGATTCAAGGATGACTGACATGCTTCCTATCACTTTAGGGAAAATATTCAATATATGTACCTGGAGATAGAAGTAAGTTTTAAAGTTCTATAAGACCCAGATAATCTTAACATCATAAAGCCTGCTTAAAATCTCAAATCATTTAAAGTGCTTGGATATAATTTTCAACTTCTGAAAATCTTACTAAAACGGTAACATTTTACACTCCTATTTGTCTTGGGTGTTTTCTCTTCTCCTGCCCCTCTGAAAATCATTATGTGTTACCCAGTAATGAAAATGATAATCAGCCTTCTTTAAAACATCTACACAAAAACAAGCATGGTTCCCAAGGGGGAAAGGAGGGATGGAGGAGGGATAAATTGAAAGATTGGGATTGACATAAACACACTGCTATGTATAAAACGGACAACTAATAAGGACCTATATAGCAGAGAAAACTCTACTCAACACTCTGTAATGGCCTATATGGGAAAAGAATCTTGAAAAAGAGTGAATATATGTATAACTGATTCACTTTGCTATACAGCAGAAACTAACACAAGATTGTAAATCAACTCTACTCCAGTGTAAATGAATTTAAAAAATAAACCATCTATACAGTGTCTCCATATGACTATACCCCTATAAACCAGCTGTGGGAGATGTGAAATGAGCAACCATGGGCTCTGTGCATAGGAATCAAGCTTTGAGAAGAAGCTTACTAGGGAATAAAGATCAAAACTAAGGTGACAAGGGAAATGAGCCTAAAATAGAGACTAAAGCTGAAACTCCAAGCCTCAAATACCTAAAATAAAAAGATAATATTTACACATCTGAATAAAAATCACACATAACATGAAAACTTCCGCTCAGAAAAGATACATCGTTGAACCTTTGTGTGCCTGGAAGCAGAGCCAGCACAAAGAGGATTTATACATGCTCTGTACCCCCTTGCTTATTCTATTTTTATTCCTTTCTGTAGAGATGCTTTCACGCACATAAAAGCTTTCAGACACCTATAACTTTTATGCAAAGGCAACAAAATTCTAGAAGGAAACTACTGATACTTAATACTATTTACATCCACAATTTTGAAACTAAATTATTAGGTTTGTCAGTGCATCCCCTTGTTTCATATCAATGCCAGATTTGCTGGGGAGAAGAAATTTAATGTAAATTGAGACTAAACACAGGTAAGGACATCAAATATTTTTAGCTCTCGTATCCTTGGGGCAGGGAATTAACTCTCAGATAATACTGCATAGATGGCTTGGTTATGACTGTAATGTACAAGAGTTCCATAGTTTTATTTTTCATTGATTTGTCTCATAAAATAGAAAAAAAAAATACTTAGAGGCAACAGCACTAGACTGTACTTCGAGAGATTTGAAGGAAGTAGATCCACTTTTTACTTTTTGAAAACTCTGGGTGTCAGTGAGAAAAATAGGAAGGAATATGAACCATATCTTTATTCTGGAGCTTTAGGTTTCATTCAGCGGATTTACATATCAGTTTTACCTGGTGCTTCATGTTCTGTCCTCATTAGTAGCTGGCACGAGCCCCAAGCTTTACATTTGAACAATCTTATGCTTAAACCTCATATGTAATAAATTCACCAACTCATCTTTTTCCTAATCATTTCATTTTGCAGCAACTGGATTACGGTAACACAATTGTCACTTGCTAATTTCTTACTGGGCTCAAACCATGTTTAACAGCATTTTGACATCTGGAAGTGTAAAAATCAAGTCACAGTTTTTTTGGTTTTGTTTTGTTTTTTTCCTTGCTGCTTTGTGTATTTTTACTCTACATGATTAAAAAAAAAAAAAGTGGGGGAAGGGCCAGGATTTGTCCTGTCAAGTGATCCAGGTGGACAGAAAATCACAGCAGGGGCTATAAAACACCTTGTTCCTTCCACATGACAAAGAATGTAAAACAGAAATGGAAAGGAAGGACGCTGAAAAGAAAGCGAGTGAACTGTAGGGCATTCAGAACTGCTAAGAATGGGTAAACATATTACCCTTCTCCTTGGTATAACATACTGTTCTGGGTGAATTGCACCTAATTTTTTTCTTATTATGCCATTTGAAGGACAAACTCATTCTTCATAGAAATTGCTTCAGGGCCTGAGGGCTCATGTAACTTGTTTAATCGTGATTGTTATTTGATAACATTACCTGGTAATCACTCTATCCAAAGTTGGGTGATGAGCTAGCAGCCATGTTAAGCAGAGATGTGTAAAGACACAACTTCCTTCCTAACAATACAGTCCCTGATCTTCGGAGTGGCTGGTTTTGTTTCCACTCTCACTGCTGTGCAGTCACAAGGAAAGATGAAAAGAGTGGACAGCTTTTGAAGCCAACTCACGGTTTATCAGAAGTAACCCTTGATGAGGGCTTTAGCTTGATTTGGGGTTGAAGGCTTCCCAGCCCTTGAAAATAGACCTTCTATCTAAAGTGTGCACAAACCACTACTTACCCTTGAGGAGAGAGAAAACAGAATGGCCTTTGGGGCCCCCAGGGAGGTGACAGGGTCGTTCCGATGGTGTGGTGAGGTCAGAGGCTAAAGTGCAGCCCGGACTGCAGACAGGGAGGGCCCAGGGGTGTGCAGCCAGCTCCAAGCCCTTAGCACCAGACTCCTCCTTGAGGACTTCCCAAGTTCAGTGTAGCTCTTCCGATGCCAGTAATGACCGCGGCCACAGAAGTAGTCTGACTGTGTGGTCCCAAGTTTCCCAGGCCTCGAGAGCAGAAGTGGGGTCTATAGAAGCCCATTCAAGCACTAATTCAGCTCCTACCCATGCCTCTGTTTCTCTGAATGACACCTTTCTCTTCAACCACTGCCTCCCATCCCTCCACCTCAATGCCAGTTCCTCCTGGCCTTTTCCTGCCACGGGTGTACTTGTATATGCACTGGAAATTTCTGTCTCAAAGCCCCTCATCAGGCTGATCCAGATTATAGCTCTGTGTATCTCCTTTAATCCTTCAACAGCTTTCCATAATCCTCAGGGAAGTTTGGGGAGTGTTCCTTTCAGCCACTTACCCACCCTCAGCCGGGCTTCCCCAACTTATGAGCACAACTGCAGCCTCAGGACCTGTGGGTGCCAGTGGGGCTGGGAGCCCAGGCGCAAGAGTACACACACACACACAGCCTGTCTCCTGCCTCTTCAGCCAACAGTAAAAGCTGCCACGGAGACAACTGCGGACGAAGCCTGAGCCACTAGGGCCGCAACCCGTTAAGACCCAACCAGACCGTGTCCTACAGGCATCCTGGCATGATGGGGCTCTTCCTGCCCCACCAGCTCTTCTCCCATCAGACAGGTGTCTCCAAAATGTCGAATTCCTCCCTAACGCCTTAGTCACCTTTTATTTTTTTGGCCATGCCAGCATGGCTTGTGGGATCTTAGTTCCCTGATCAAGCATCAAACTCAAGCCCTTGGTAATGAGAGCAAGGAGTTCTAACCACTGGATCACCAGGTGATTCCTGTCACTTTACTCATGAAAGTGCATACTTCAGATGATGATTACCTTTTAACACTCGTCCAAGTCATGATATGTATTTCTCAACTTGCTTGGGATGAACTTCAAATTTCTGGCTGTCTTGAAGAAGCTTTTCTGTTTTTTTAGTTGAAGAATTGTTGCTTACAGTATTATATTGGTTGGTTTCAACTGTACAACATAATGATTCAGTATTTTTATAGATTATACTCCATTTTTGGCTACTGCAAAATGTTGGCTGTATTTCCGTGTGCTATACAATATATGCTTGTAGCTTATTTATTTTGTACATAGTAGTCTGTACCTCTTAATCATCTACCCTTATCTTGTACTTACCCCCACTTCCCTCTCACAGTTCTCTATATCTGTGAGTCTGTTTCTGTTCTCTTATATTCATTAATTTCTTTTTTTTTTTTTAGATTCCACATATAAGTGATAACATACAGGATTTGCCTTTCTCTGTCTGACATTTCACTAAGCATAATACCCTCAAGATCGATCCATGTTATAAATGGCAGGATTTTATTCTTTTTTATCACTGAATAGTGGAGAAGGAAATGGCAACCCACTCCAGTGTTCTTTCCTTGAGAGTCCCAGGGGTGGCGGAGCCCAATGGGCTGCCGTCTGTGGGGTTGTACAGAGTCGGACATGACTGGAGTGACTTAGCAGCAGCAGCAGCATGACTGAATAGTACTTTAGTGTGTGCGTGTATGTGTGTGTGTCTGTGTCTGTGTGTGTGACATCTTTATCCATTTATCTGTTGATGAACACTTAGGTTGCTTTCATGTCTTGGAAACTCTGAATAGTAGAGTTATGAACATAGAGACGCATGTACCTTTTCAGATTAATGTTTTTGTTTTCTTCAGGTACATACCCAGGAGTGGAATTGCTGAAGCATATGGTAGTTCTATTTTTAGTTTCTTGTGGAATCTGCATGCTGTTTTCCATAGTGGTTGCACCAATTTACATTCCCTCCAACAGTGTACTAAGGTTCCCTTTCCTCCACATCCTAACCAACCTTTCTTATTTGTAGACTTTTTGATGATAGCCATTTTGACAGGTGTGAAGTGATACTTCATCATGGTTTTGATTTGTGTTTCACTGATGATGAATGATATTGAGATTTATTCATGTACCTGTTGGCCATCTGTATATCTTTGGGAAAAAAGGTATAGCCAGGTCTTCTGCCCATTTTTTTAATCTGGTTGGGTTCTTTCTGATATTATGTTGTATGAAGTGTGTATCAGTTCAGTGCAGTTGCTCAGTCGTTTCCGACTCTTTGTGACCCCATGAACCACAGCATGCCAGGCCTCCCTGTCCATCACCAGCTCCTGGAGTTTACCCAAACTCATGTCCATTGAGCCGGTGANAAGTGATGGGACCAGATGCCATGATCTTAGTTTTCTGAATGTTGGGCTTTAAGCCAACTTTTTCACTCTGATCTTTCACTTTCATCAAGAAGTGTGTATAGATTTTGGATGTTAACCCCCTACTAGCCATATCATTTAAGATTTAGCTTTTTTGGATCTGACTTTTATAAGGTGTTGTACTCATCAGTTTGCTTGTCGTGTCTCACTGAATCTTCCCTACAGTCCTGAGGTTGGTATTGTCATTAACCCTGTTTCACAGATGAGAAAACTGTGGGACAGCGTGTTTAACTTGTTCAAGACCACTCAGCAAGTAAGTGGCAGAGACAGGATTTAAAATTGGCCCAGACCACATTACACTACGCTGTCACTTCTCATCTAAGCAACTGCAAAATGTAACTAGTTATCCCAAAGGTCCTCTTCATTTCTATGGCTTGTGATCTGTCTCACACTATGCTGTTCAGGTAAATGAGTTTTTATTTTGTCATATTTATGCAGATTGGCTTAACCAGAAAATTCACTAGTATTTATGTCTTTAAGAAGTCAGAGTAGATGGAAAAGAAATGAGCCAGTAAATCTAAAACACATTCAGTATTTTCTCTCGTCTTGATATCAGGCTTTCTGGGAATCAGTAGGGGAGAAAGAGCTTAACGTGAGTTTTCTGCGTTGGCTACCACTGGAAGTAGTTTACAAGGATGGAGTAACACTGGAAAGAGGGTCTGGGACACAAGAAAATCACTCAGTGGTATCAGTTTGGGAGCACCTCTAAAGGTTCAAAATCCTTCACCTTCAATAAGTTTATAGCTAAATATGAACTTCATACATTATATAAGTTTAAGACAGTGGCCCAGAAGATTCCCACTCATGATTGGAAAATAGGGTTGTATTTAGGCCTCAGAGAGCCATCAGAGGAAGAGACCCAACTGCCAACAGTCAGTTTTGGGGGAAGGACTGCCTAACAGGACAGGAATGAGTGACCCATGAACCATCCCAATGACTTGCACACATAGTCACAGTGGTCAGAGACTCCAATATGCTCGAGTCTCAACAGATGCTTTTTGGCCGTGACTTCAGACCCATCTTCTTTCCCCCTGTGCCTCTAGATTAGTAAAACTTCACTGATGGAATTCACATTGGATCCTTGTTTGTTTCATCCTATACATGCCAAACCCAGCTGCTATACAACTGCATAGAGAAATTTTGTGCTTTTTTTTTAAAAAAAAAAAAAAAAGGCTTTAATACTTAAGAAAAGGATAATAATATACTGATCAACACCATACTGGGAAAACTTTCAAGTTATCAGCCCAGAAACATGTAGAATTCTATCAGAACATAAGCATCCTTAATTTCAAGTCTTATAGTATGCATTTTATTTATAGCATAGTTGTAGTTTTTTTCCAACCTACAGGAATCAAGGAGTCGGACTTTTTTAAAACATAAAATGCATTGGAACCTATAACATATACTTAACAAAATTACCTAGTGCATTTTCTGTGAATAGTATCCCGCTCTCTTCCCCTTCTTTTCTGACAACAAGAGTGCTATTGCTCAGAAAATCACCATTCCCTCTCACTTTTATTTGACTGAAAACAGCCAAGTTTCTATGGGCTTCCTAAGGTAGGGTGCTCAGCTCATCTGATATGAGATCACGTTAAAGAGGATTGTGGCAATTTGTTTCCTCTTGTTGGGAAACCACATGCTGTCCCCAGAAATTCAATCACATTTTTAGAGATTTCTTTTGTGTGCTTTTCATTATTATAAAGACATACCATGCACAACTTGAAAATTCAAAGAATTGCAGAAGAGTATTAAAAAGAAAATTACAATACTCCTCTAATTTGTCATGAGATTAGGGGAAAAAAGTGTTTCCCCTCTTTCTGTTTTCAGTATTATTAAAACTAAAAATTCCTTTTCAAATCATTTGGTATCTTAGAATTCCGGTTAATGACTGATAATGTTTTGGTGTTTCTTCCTACCTAAGTTTTAGTTACTTATATAGATTGTGTCTGTATATTTAAACATTTAAAGCACACTCTCTATAGTAGTCAGGGTTTTAACTTAGCATCCTGTTTTGAATGTATTCATCAAGCTGTGCCTTCAGCTTTGAATTTTAGTTAATCTGTGTAGATTGGGGGTTAATATATTTCCTTAAGGAACACATAATTATAGAATGTGGCTATCTCTTGGATATAATATATGAATTAAGAAAAATAAAGTCAAAAGTGGAGATTCTGATATAATTGATATTGGCCTTTGATTCATGAAACCCACTAAATATGTTTTGAATTACACACATGCACTTGCACACACACACACACACACACGAATGCTGATGCGTTAGCACTTACTATCCCCTCTGCCTGTAAGTTTCTTCCTGTGTATATTCCCGCGGCTCACTCCTCACTTTTCTCAGGTTAAGCTTCACTCCTTGGAAAGGGGTGAAACTAAAAAATTACAGTCTTCTTGGCAAAATAAAATGGTAGCCCCCGATCCCTACACACACACACACACACACACTGTCCCCTGCCCAATGCACATTCCTAATTGCCCTCATTACAACCAGACAGGATGTTGCATCCCATTGGTTAGTACCTCCCACCACTATCACCACCTCCCACACCCTCATGTAACCTCTACAAGGGCAGGATCTTTGTTTACTTCACTATGGTATCTCCAGTACCTAGAACAGTGTCTGGCACATAGTGGGTCTTCAACAAGTGCTCACGAGGTAGAGGTGTGCACAGGGCCATTTCTTGTCCTTCATGCCACCCCTGGGTCTGGCATCTGGGGCCAGCTTGCTGATTTCCTGCTCACTGGCAGGAAGGACTGACTTTGGGTGGTACTTCTGGACAGTCCCATGGTCTCTACGCAATAAGTTCAGGTCACTCGAAGTGCTATCCAGAACATGGGCTGACTTCTGAGTCTGACTCCAATCTGCTCACTTCCTACCTGTGTGGATGGGAGCAGTTTCTCAGTCTCTCAATTGCTGTGAGCAGTCAAAGATTTAATATCCGTGAGACTCTTAGTATAAGGCCTGGCACATAGGAAATACTCTACCACAGTCAGTGGCTATTAAAGGAAATCAGAGAGCTGGGAAGTAGGAAGGCAGGTACATTTTCCCAAAGGACTTAAACACCCAGCTTTTGTCATAGCCTCCACTCACTTTAGCCTGTCTCTTCCAGAAAAATGTCACTGAACAAGGAGGGATGCTGCAGTGTGTGTCCCCTAGAGGGTAGGTAACAAGGGGAATTGAGGTCCAGACATGGGGAAATGGTCATTTTTCAAAGAGAGTGAATTGCCTGGTTAGAAAATTAAGTCTCACTGTTATAATGAAAAATCTGAGAATAATACCATTCTGATCCCAAGACTGGACTTGTGGAACATAAGATTATTCCCTGAGTGTGTTGTTTTGGATGTGGTGAGGGCCCCACATTGAGCCTAAACTGTGCTAAACTCTGTGACTCTGCCAAGTATGGTCATGTCTCGGAGATCGAAGGATAAGGTCATCAGTTATCTTTACCCATCTGACTCCCCTATAAACCTGTATCCTTGGTACTTATCTTGCGGCCTGTTGGATGCTTGCAGTTCAGTAAATAAATATTCAATGGATGAATAGATCAATAAATAATACATCCAATAAATAACCTAGATGTTCAGAGTGCTTATATATATGTGTACTTGTGTGTATATAAACATGTACGTGTGTACATAAACATATACGTGTATGTACATAAACATATACACATATACGCACACACACATATTCCATGTATACCACAAAGAATTGTTCTAAAGAACAAAAGAAGGAATCTAAATCCGATTGAATAAGCTGCAGATGTCTTTCCAAAAAAAAAAGCATTTGCTCTTATCATCAGCTGTAGCCAGAGAAGGATTATTAGAGAAGTTTCTAGGCCTCAAGGTGAGCTTTTAAGGAAAGGTGAAGCTTAGCCAGGTAGAAAAAGGCTGGCCTGGTGAAATAAATGGAAAATGTCAGAATAGGGACCTCAGGTAGTTCTTGATTTGCTGTTTTATAGAAAAAATAAAGCTCCCCACCCACCCTGCCCAGTGAAAACCCTTCTCAGGTTCTGAGAACTTGGCATAGGAAGTCCAGGTCTGCCCAGAGCCAGCCCAGCCTGTAGTGTGCTTGAGAGCCCGGTGACTTTGGGGACAGTTTTGCAGGGTGTCACTGCCCTTCTACACTGACTTCCTTCAGGGAGGAAAATCAGGACTCCACAAAAATCTCAGACTCGAGGCTTTTCTTAGTAACATCTAACCCCATGTTATTAATACTTATGTTTAGTTTGTTTGAAAGGGAAATCCATGCATTTACACGTTTACATGTGTGTTCTAAGGGAACATGCTGTTTTAATTAAGTTATCCATATTGCAATTGAAATACTCCCCAGTTTAGAACCTATTATTGGGTTTAAAATATTAATAATAACTTTTATCATCAGCAGTGTTTTTATTCAAGTTGGTCCTCCCAGAGCTGGGTTTCATGTGGTAAGACTGGCAGGCGAGATTTCCATCTGACTTTGACTCCATTAAAGTAAGCTTCTATAAACAGACATCAATTACAACCAGTTTTAAGGGTTTTAAAAAGTAATCCAACAGTGCTGCTTAACTAAATGAATCCCAGGAAGTGATCTCCAGTGAATTAATAGAGCCGTGTGTGGACGACTCGCTATGGGCCTGAGTTAATGACTGAAGAAGATCAAATTAATTACAAGTGTCTCCAAGGAGTTTCCAGGAAGAATGCTCCCTTATCAGTTAAAGTCTGTTTAAAGCTTCATGTTCAAAGCCTGTACATCTTCTAATTGTTAAAATATCAAGTAATAATGGGGAGAGAAAGGCAGCTCTGCCCTCTCCTTCCAAGTGTGGGTTTTCAGATGCATCAAAGCGTCTCTCCCCACTGGGAAAGAAGAATCCCCGTGAAGACACTCTGATTCCCCAGGCCTTTTCATGGATGGGTATCCAGCTGGGTTTGTATTTGACCCATCAGCTGAGTTCCCTTTGCAAAGAGCCACAGGAGACTTTAATGAAGTTTTTACAGTTAAAAAGTGTCCGAAAGATAACTTTAATTGGAGGTGGGGGATAGCCTTGTGAGCGGGGTCAGGGAGAAGCTTGCACTGACCAGGAAGAAGAGTTCAAGGCCATCCAACATAATTTTGCACAGACGGCAAGGATATATGGACAGTGGGTTGTCAGCCAAGAACTGCTGGGTGAGCTGATTTCCCCAGGATGTAACAGAGGGGCATCCTTCAGGCCCTGTTCATCCACACTATTTCAGGCCTTCATGAATCACCCTCAACCCAGATCTGGGCTTTAGCCTTTACATTTCCCTGTGAATTGATTTTGAGATGAAAATTCCATATTCTGAACACAAGCTGCCCTGTGTTTCATTATTATCGTGACCAAGGGATTATATTGGTGGGTGCCAGGGCTGGAGGGCTTGTTTGAATAGCATAACCAGAGAGTGAAATGGCAGCAATATAGAAAAGGAAAAAAAAGGCAGATTGAAAGTAAAAGGTGAATAAGAGTGCTTGAGGAGGATGTGGAATAAGAAAGAGAACACACACATGAATATTATCTTGTGCTTGGAAGCAAACAAGATGTCCTTCAGTAGACTGATGGGTAACTAAAGTGTGGTACATTGTACAATGGAATATTATTCAGCATTATAAAGAAATGAGCTATAAAGCCATGAAGAGAAATGGTGGGAACTTGAATGCCTGTTACTAAGTGAAAGAAGAAGCCAGTCTGATAGGCTACACACTGTATGGTTCCAACACACACAACAAGGCGAAACTATAAAAACAGTAAAAAGATGGATAGTCATCAGGAGTTGGGGGAAAGGAGGGGTGAATAGGCAGAGCACAGAGGATTTTTAAAGCAATGAAAATACTCTACAATACTATAATGGTGGGTATATATTATTATAAATTTGTCCAAACCTGTAGAATGTACAACAAGACTGAACCCTAACATAAACCACGGGGTTTGAGTGATGATAAAGCATCTACATAGATTTATCGGTTGTAACAAGTGTACCTCTCTGGTGGGGGATGTTGATAATTGGAGTGGTTATACATGCATGGAAGCAGGGGAATATGGGAAATTCCCATACCTTCTGCTGTGAAACTAAAACTATTCTGAAAAATAAAATCTATTTTAAAAATCATATTATAGAAATAAAAGGAAGTGGGCCTCTGGGTTCTCTGTTTTTCAGGTGTATAGTGGGATTTTCTGTAGTCTTAACATCTTTGAGCCACCCCTTACTTTGATCTGTTCATGAATTAATTCATTTTTATCATCAACACATGTTTACTGAGAGGCTTTTTCCAAACAAGCCATGAGCCAGGCCCTGGGAAGGCAGCAAGGACTCCACATCTGTTGCCTGTGACCACATATCCTTAAGACATAGTTTGTTTCAGCCTGATACAGGGAGAATCCCAGTGACTTTCTGTATTTTGCATGATTTGGAAAGGAGATGCTTCTGTAATATCCCTAACTAGTACTGGCTTTGACTTTTCATAAAATTATTAAAGTTTCATTGAGCATATATGATGAACCATAAAGAGCTAGTCAACTGACACTCTAGTTCTTGTCAGACTTTTTTCAATACTTAATTTATTCATATGATGAGGTTTACTCTGCCCAAGCCATTTGTCCACCCATCAGGTCTTTAAATAAAGTAACTAATACACAGTTTGCTTGTGAATAGAGTTTGAATAGACAGGGTTTACTGAGGTTGATCCTTCAGGTACATCCTACAGCAATGCTGGACTTCTCTTTAAAATATATGAATTCCAGAGAAGCATCAGCTCTTGGTGACTTTCTTCATTTCAGCCTCTGAGCTAATATGCCACATTTTTATGTATTGTCTGCATAGGGAGATGTGGCAACAGACTGTGAAAGTCACAGAGTCACGTGGCAGGCAGACTGTGGTATTTGGACTGCTGTAAAGTCCATCAAAGATAATGGAAAGTAGATAAAATAAAATCACAGGCTTGTACTGCACCCACCCAAGCTGGAATTTCAGTGTCGAGGCACTAATTGGTGCCCGTTTAGATCTGCCTGATGGTATCTTTATGAGTGTACTTGCAGGATGATCGCGGAAGGGAAGTCCATAAAACGCTGAGGCAAAAGGTGTGTGATGACTTTTAGCGGATGTTTTTAAGCAAAGGAATAGAACTGTTGTTAAGTTGCTGGAGCAGAAGTGTCTACAGGGCACTCCAAACGACTGTGTTTAAAAAGAGCTCCTCTGTCGCTTCATATTCCGTGGAGTAACGGATGAGAGACAGCAAAGCTGATGTCTTAAAACACAGGGGCCAGCCTTGCACAGTGGAGTGTCCCCTGACCCAGCATGGCTCTCACCTGTCCTGCCAGACATTCACATTCATGAGAAATGTCATGTTTACCATGATCTGAGCTGATAAACTTAAATCCATTTGACATCTAAATCCAGATACATTTTGGTACAGAGTAAATACACATTGAATTTTCCAGGAATGCATCTGCTTGGTGTTGACATCAAATGAGGACTGAACTTTTTTTTGTTCAGCTTTGCCACCAAACTCACCAAGAGTTTCAAATGTTGCTGGTGGTATTTATGATGCTTATCTCATGTTTCTGGACCACTCTCTTTACAATGTAATCTTCATGCTGCTGCTGCTAAGTCGCTTCAATGTGTCTGATTCTGTGTGACCCCATAGACAGCAGCCCACCAGGCTCCCCCGTCCCTGGGATTCTCCAGGCAAGAACACTGGAGTGGGTTGCCATTTCCTTCTCCAATGCGTGAAAGTCAAAAGTAAAAGTGAAGTCGCTCAGTCGTGTCCGACTCTTAGTGACCCCATGGACTGCAGTCTACCAGGCTCCTCCATCCATGGGATTTTCCAGGCAACAGTACTGGAGGAATTCTCCCTATTGGTATGAAAATCAGACTGCTTCCCTTTGTCTTTTAACATATGGTTTTTTTCTTATAAATCAGCTTCTTTTCTTTCTTCTTTATGGTTGAAAGTTTATATTGATCTTTTTTAAGAAATGTAGTGTATAGATAGGTTATAGCACTTCATTTCAGGCTACTAAAGGGATGCTATAAAAATATTTTTTGTGAATAAGTAGGTGTGGGTTTGATGCAATGGCCCAGTGCAAGGAAAGGAAGGCATAAAGCTTGTGGTGTGCAGCTTTCACAGTGAGCCATGCATGGTCCTGGCCACTGCAGGGCACCTCGGTTATGTCATTTCCATATGGTGTTGATTATCCCTGGAAGACTCCTCCCACTGTGGGAATTCAGGTGCTCCAGGGATCAGGAGGGAGGCCTTGACATACCCTAGGTTCTTCCCAGGACACTCCAGAACCCATGATACAGCCCTCTGTGGCCCAGCCTGGGCAAGACAAATCAGTCACCCAGGGTCAATCTGTCCCCTCTAATTCATCATGCATCCTCTCCCCATTGACATGGTTCTCTTTTCTTCATCAGCTCCTTTTAACTCCAGCCATAGTCTCTGTCTCTGCAAGATGTCTCATCTTCAAGAGAATGAGGCAGGCCTTTATCACCTGGCACATCTCCTCCGGAAGGCGCCTAAGTCTGTTAGAGCAGTGAGGGCTAAAGCTTTGTGTTCAGTTTTTGGTGCAAACTCACTGATTGGGATGCTTTCTTTTCTGTATTATTTACATGGAAAAATGAGGCAAGAAAGTGTAAGAGACGTATAGTCATGGGCCATATTGATGATGTTTTTGTTGCCATTGTAAAGTCCATCAAAGATAAAGGAAAGCAGATAAAAGGACATCATACCACCCCATTCCAGGATCAGCTGGACTCTCAATGTCAAGACAAAGTCCAGGTGAGCTCTCGAAGTATTTTTTAAAACAGGAAATAGGCTTATCACTATTGTTGAAACAGTAATCATTAAGAGAGGAACCAAGACAGAGTACTTGGAATATTCCCTGGCAACCCCTGCTCATTTATCCCAGTTTTTCCCTTCAAGGGAGAGAAAGCAGCATCACAGTGAAGAAAATGAGTAAACCTCGCTTCCAATTGCAATGCAGGTGACCTTGGGAGAGTCATTCGCCCAAGTCTTGGTGTCATTATATGTGACACATGATTAGTACCCACCTTTAAGGGTCATTCTGCGAATGATGAGAGAGTGTAAACATCTACAGTGCACCAAGCACTATCTTAAGCACCTTATAGGTACAACATCAGGCGCACAATTAGAATAAAGACCTGCTCAAGGTCCAGTAGGGATTTGTGATAGAGATGGGACTTGAACCCAGGCAATTTGACTTTGGAGATTCTGCTTTCAACATCTATGCTCTGTTGCCTCTAGGAAAGGTGTGGATCCTATGGACTGTAACTCACCAGGCTCTTCTGTCCATGGGATTCTCCAGGCAAGAATACTGAGTGGGTAGCCGTTCTCTTCTCCAGGGAATCTTCCCAACCCAGGGATTGAACCCAGGTCTCCTGCATTGCAGGCGGATTCTTTACCAGCTGAGCCACCAGGGAAGCCCATAGTGAGTGGTAGCTATATTACTGTGTGCTCTTTTCTTTCACTTTCCTTCTCCTGTGTGGTGGAGGGAAGCAGAGAGGCATAGCCTTTGCAGGTAATGAATGAAGTGTCACTGGGGCTTTTGCTTCCCCAACCCACGCTGCCCAGACCTGAATCTTGTCCTGGTAACAAGCTAAGCTATGATGCAATATTCATCCATGCAGGCCACTAAGAGACTTGGTCACTGTGCCACTCAAACTTCATTTTCCTATCAGTTATCTTACATCCACTAAACTATGGGGAAATAAACATATTTCTAGATCAGACAGTCAACACACCAGTATTCTGTTCCCAATTAGTCACCCAGCTTCATTCAGGTCAGCTAGTTACCTTCACTGAGACTTGCTTTCTTCACCTGTAAAATGAGCTTGTTTTATTTCATTGATCTCTGAGACCCCTTCCCCTTTGAGGGTACAAAGATGCTCTTTTAGAGTCCTGCACCAAGACCAGTCCAACTCTGCTTTTTACACCCCTGAGCTAAGAATGTTTTTAATGTTTCTTAACATTTAATATTTCTTAATGTTTGAAAAGGGCTTCCCCGGTGGCTGAGATGGTAAAGAATCTGCCTGCAATTCAGGAGACCTGGGTTCAATCCCTGGGTAAGGAAGATCCCCTGGAGAAGGAAATGGCTACCTGCTCCAGTATTCTTGCCTGCAGAATTCCACGGACAGAGGAGCCTGACAGGTTGCAAAGAGGTGACATGACTGAGCAACTGACACACACACACACACACACACACAATTATTGAAAAGAAATCAAAAAGTGAATCACCTTTTCATGGCACGTGAATGACATGACATTCAGTTTTGCATCCTTAAATAGTTTTATCAGAAGCCAGCCTTGCTCATTTGTTTGCATATTAGGTCTGGCTGCTTTTGTACCTGACGACAGAGTAGAGGGGTCACAACAGAGAGAGCCACAAAGTCTAACACCTTTACTATCAGGCACTTAACCAAAAAAGTTTGCCAACCTTGGATCTCAATGAGCAACAAGAGAAAATGTTTCCAGGTTTAGCTTTTTCTGCTTTTCTTTCACAAAGGAAATCCAGATTGTGTCCTGTGTTCAGTCATTGAAACAAATAACCCTGATGACCGGGGAGCAGTCCCCAGAGTCAAGAAATTACAGAAAGCCCCGTGCTGGCAGCCTGCCCACAGAAGTGGCCACGGTGGCTGTGTGAGCGGCAGGGATCTGCAGATTATCTCAGCAGTGGGAGCCTGTCGAAGTGCCCCTCTGGTGGTCGAGGAAGCCTGCTTGATGTGCCACAGCTTTCCATCAGTAACATGCCTAAACACTCATTTCCAAACATTATCTCTGCCTGGAGGGATAATTTGCTGTAATGTGGGAGTAAGAAATCCAGGAGTAGTTCAGCCAGTCATTCACTCTATTTTATTTAAAAAAAAAAAAACTAAGAATCCTGGAAATGGAAATGTTTTCAGGAAAGCCAGTTTGCTGTGGAAGAAAAAAATCTGATTTTTGTTCTGATCAGGTAGGAGGCTGGCATGATTTAGTTCATAAGCATATGAAGAGGATGAAGAACTGGTAATTGTGTGTGTGTGTGTGTGTGTGTGTGTGTGTGTGTGTGTGTGGTGATTGTGGTGGTGCTGGTGGTGGTTATTAGACTAGACTCTAAAAAAGCTAGACAGTTTAGGTGGTAGAGATGGAGATAAATTTAGGTATTATGATGACTATGCAGACAATTTGGGGAAGGTCCAGAGATAACCCAGGGTAACAGGGAAGAAACTATTCCATGCTTTTTAAATTTGAAATATAGTTGACTTACGATGTTGTGTTATTTTCAGGTATATATAGCAAAATGATTCAGTTTTACACATATATAAAAAATCTACTTTTTCAGATGCTTTTCCATTATAGGTTATTACAAGATATTTGATATACCCTGTGCTATACAGTAGGTCCGTGCTGGTTATCTATTTTGTATTAGATAGTTGCGTTGATAAAGATGAGCCATAAATTCCAAATAGAAATTTATTAAGAACTTGTCAATTCATAATCCTCTCAGTTACCACAAAGAAGTTCAGGGTCCAGGCTGGCTCCTACTTTACTTTCATAACAGTCAGCCACTAGAGTCTTCCCAGCCAGCCTCGTTCAGGGCCAGGGGACCTTCTCTTGTGCTTCCATAGCACAAGGAACACACTCTGTCCAGCACTTGTCAGATTGCATTGAATATTTCTGTTGATTTGTCTTGCTTCTCTACCAACCAAGAAACCCCTGGAAACCAGGTTTTATTCTTCAGTGAATCCAAGGGCTGCTGTGCAGGCCAGAGTCATAGTAGAACCCAACAAATAAAATGTTTACTGAACACAGCCAAATACCAAGAGGGTGGGGAGAGGAGGAACTTCTTGTTGAGTTTTGGACCTCTCTGAAGACAAAGGAACTAAGTCTTACAGCACAAAACATTTTTTCAAACTTAAATTTCAGAACTGAGTTTCTTAAACTCAGTTTGAGGTTCAATGCACCGCAGTAAAAACAAAACAAACAAACAGACTCAATTTGCTGTGCTTTACTTCTGGGTTTATAATTATTTGCTTTTAGAAAAATCTATTTTTAAGAAGAAAGGACAGTGCTTACCTAAAGTAATTTATTTAGTGGCAAAAGATTTCTCCTTCCCAAAATTATTCCTTTCTAAAATAAGTAGCAGAGGAATTAGTGAGCACGTTACTAAACAAGCGGTTAACCCTAGTTAAAGAGCAGGCAGTGAGAAAATTAGAGCCACTAACTTCCATCTGGAATTCCTAGATAATGAAGATGAAAGATGACTTCAAGCAAATTATAAACATTTTAGGGATTGAAAGAATGGGAGATGATGGGGGAAAGTGAGAGAATATGATACTTTGCAGGATATTAACCAAGAACCCAGGCAAGTCACAGGTAAGAATGGGACAATAAGAAGTCTTAAATCTTCCTTAAAGAAGAATTCAAAGTAACTTATACATATTCTCCCACCTTCCTGGAGGTGGAGCTTAATTCTGCCCTTTCCCCACCCTGCCCTACAGGATGAGCTGGATTCTATGACTTGCTTCCATAGAACTGGGTATGAAAAGGGAAAAGCAGAACTTTACAGTGAACAACTTTGGCAGGCCCTATCTTAACCAAGTGATGCAGGCAAGCATCCCCAGTAATGCCTTGTAGATAGCATGAATCTCCTGATAGGATGCAGTGAGAAGGGCTCTTCACCCGTGCAGCATTCTCTCCTCAAATCTGTAACTGTTGAATCAAGATAAAAAACAGTAGGCAGATCTAGATTAGGGGACAGTCTACAGGATACCTAGTCAGAACCCCTTGGAACTTTAAGGTTATAAAAAATGTGGGAAAAATGAGGAACTGTCACATACCAGAGAAGACTAGGGAGACATGACAACTAAATGAAATATGGTGCCCTGGATTGGATCCTAAAAAAAAAAAGATGCCATCAACGGAAAATCTAGTGAAAGCCAAACAAAGCCTAGAGTTTACTTAAAAAGGCGGGAAAGGAGTGTCAGAATAGATACAAACTATTACAACTTATCAACTACTTTCTCAATATAACTCTTCTGTTTCAGAAAAGTTAAAGAAAATTCCAATTTTTAAATGTTTAAGGATCTAATGTGAAACAAGGTGACTATAGTTGCTGACACTATATTTGAAATTTGCCAAGAAAGTAGAACTTAAATGATCTCACCAAGAAAAAGAAAAGATGATGAATGTGTTAATTAACTGGATGGGAAGAATTCTCTTAACAATGTTTACCAAAAAAAAAAAAAAGTCTATGTTGGCAACAATTGTAGTGATAAACAATGAAAAAAATGTAAATGACCAAAACATGATATAGTTAAATCACTTTTTGGAAATTCATTTATAAGATGTAAAGGGTAAAAAGAAAAATAATGAATAATATGAACAATAGGCATATGGATATAACAGTTTTGCATGTTTACATCCAACAAATTTAATTTGCTTAACATAAATAGCAGCTGTATACATATAAGAATTGTGTGAACCCCTCACTTCACCTTCAAACTACCTACCAATATATTTATTGTTGCTCACTGGCATTTAATGTTTATAAAATTATCTTTCAAAACATAGCCAGCAGCCTTGAACTTCTGGAGAAACCGTATTTCAATTGGAAAAACAATAAGATTTAACAAACAGTACAATTTCAAGTAAACAAAGATAGATAGGAAAGTCTCTGTTTTTCACATCCCTTAACTAACAGATCAACACAATCAGAAAAAACACATAGGATTGAGTCTCCAGGCACTGGTGCTCTGCTTTAGTCCTGGAAAAGTATGGAGTATCTAAGCCCTCAGAATTTTTGTCATCATCAGTTGAGAAGGACAGATTCAGCAAAAAGGAAAATATTTATGATATTTATGCCCTGGTTGGATTTCCTTTCATAAGATTTAGAGGGTGAGGAGGAGGGAAGGGGACCGATATGGTCGGGGTGAAATCTCTGTAGGGAAGCTGTTGACATCAAGCTGCCTTATGGTGTAGGACAGGGTAAGGAACAGTTCCTCTAGGTCATATGCAAGAGGGACCCTTGGCTACGGCAAAGAAGGTTTCAGAAAAGCACTTGAGGTAGGAACCTCTGGACACTTCAGCATTAGAGTGCAGTCAGACAGTGCAAATCAGCTCCATATATGTAAGTCCAGAAAGCACAACATTCATTGGAAGGACTGATGTTGAAGCTGAAGCTCCAAAACTTTGGCTGCTTGATGCAAAGAGCTGACTCATTGGAAAGGACCCTGATGCTGGGAAAGATTGAGGGCAAGAGGAGAAGAAGGCAACAGAGGATGAGATGATTGGCTGGATCACCAAATCAATGAACATGAGTTTGAGCACACTCCGGGAGATGGTAAAGGACAGGGAAGCCTGGAGTGCTGCAGTCCATGGGGTCACAAAGAGTTGGACACAACTTAGTGACTGAATAGCAACAAGAAGCCCAAGCCAATGACATTGAGCTTGCCTACATCCACCTTCTGTATGGTATTAGAGGGTGAGGGAAGCTTGCTCATCCTGTTTTACTCATTCTCCATAGATGCCAGACAGGGTCTGCATGGCCCATGTTCCAGTGTTTTTCAGCTCTGTTCTTCATGAAAAGAAATTAGTGGAGAATGGCTGAGCCCACATTCTCTGATGAGATTGTTTGCAACTTTCCGTATATAGGGAGATGCAGTGAACCAAGGCTGTTCAGTGGATTCTGATACTGGTTCCCACATCTTCATAAGGGTGACTAGGTTGCAGGTGGCTCAATCTGAGCTCCCACCTTGCATTGGTCCTCTCTGTTCCAAGTGGCAGAATCCCCATCACTGCTTTAGGGTCCTTCTTTCCCACCACTGACTAGGGAAAGCTTCACTGATATAGGAAAGCTGCTTCACAGAAAGACACCATATCTGTACCACTTCTTCACACCAGTATCCAGGGGTGGCTCTGCGGGCATGAACAATGTGCTAAGTGCCTGTCACCAAGTTAAGCATGGGACTCAAGCTGAGAAGCATTTTTGTGCATTGCTTCCTGGGTGTCCCCTTTCTCAGTCAAGGCATCACCATCCAGGGTCCGTCAGGCTGGAAAGCTGGATGTTGAACCTCCTTCTTCCTGACCACTAATCCCTTCCAACCCAAGAACGCCCATATCATGGATTCCATCGCTAAATTCACTTCCTGCTCTCTAATTCCATTCTCATATCCTAAATCCAAACCCTCATTGCTTCTAACTGGTATTAGGAACCACCAAACCTCCCAGCTCCTCCCTTCTGACTCTAGTCTCTCTAACTCACCTGGCATGACATACAGAGCCATTCAGAGCTGGGCTCCAACCACCCCTTCTAGTCTCATCTTTGTGCCACACACCCTGTATTCTAGTCATCAAGCACTTCTCTTCATCCCCAGCATCCTCTTTCTTCATATTACCCAAAATACACTCCCAGGCAAAGTCTGCTATTATAAACCCAACTCAGATGCCAGAAGCCAAACCTCCCAGAAGCCCCAAGCAGCTCCCCCCACCTACCACCACCAGAAGTTCCCTTGACACTCATGTGACTTGTGTTCAAGTCCTATGTTTCTGAACTTCAGTTTCCACATCTGTAAAGTAGGAGGAAAAAATATAACATCTGTTCCACAGTTGTATGTCTCGAGATGAAATAATGTGCTGATTTCCTAAGGCTGCCATAACAAAGTACCACAAACCAGATAGCTTGATATAGCAGACTCTATATACACACGATTGCTTTATGTCACTGGTCTCCTCATTTCAAATGCATTTCAAATATCCTGCAATTATACTCTTGTCCTCTCACGATGACTGGTTTTAATATCTTATTTGCGTGTGGATGATTTCCTACCTTCACTGTATGTTTGCCTTTACCAGTGAACTTTCCTATTTTGTAATTTTCTTTTTTCTAGTTGTGGCCTTTTCTTTCCCATCTAGAGAAGTTCCTTTAGTATTTGTTGTAATACTGGTTTGGTGATGCCAAAGTCTTTCATCTTTTGCTTTTCTGTAAAGCTTTTGATTTGTCAAATCCAAATAAGAGCCTTGCTGGGTAGAGTATTCTTGGTTGTAGATTTTTCCTTTCACTACTTTAAATACATTGTGCTACTCTTTTCTGGCCTGCAGAACAAACCGAGGAGCTTGAAACAGCAGAAGTTCATTGTCTCGCAGTTCTAGAGTCTAGAAGTACAAAAACGAGATGCTGGCAGGGGGGATTTTCCTTGCCTTTTCCTTTTTCCTCTTGCTAACTTTCAGCAATCTTTGACATCCCTTCCTTATAGATGCATCGCTGCAATGCTCCATCTTCACCCAGCCATCTTCCCTCTGTGAGTGTCCCTGTCTGTGTCCAGATGTCCCCTTAGGGACTGCATCCATTAGGACACCAGTCATGTTGAATTAGTGTCCCTTCATGACTTCATTCTGACTTTACTTCTGTAAAGACATTATTTCCAAGTTCACATTCTCAGGTACTGATGGTTAGGATTTCAATGTGTCTTTTTAAGGAGAAATTAATTCGACCCATGAGAAATAATACGTACTAAGTTTTGAGTATGTGTTAAGCCTGTGTTTTCCCACAGTGTGTTCAGAAGTTTCGCTCCCTCCACTGTCAGGGAAAATCCCTGGATCCAGAATAGGCAATTGAATGGGCACCTTCAACAGAGAAAAGACAATTGGTGCTGCTGACACAATTTCAATGGGAGACAGTTTCTCTCCCTCACTCCCAAGTGTGCATTTACAGTGGACCTTTAGGGACCCCAGAATCTGAAACTATGCCACTGGGACTTCCCTGGGGGCCCAGTGTTTAAGAATCAGCCTTGCAATGCTGGGGACAGGGGTTCGATCCCTGGTTGGGAAACTAAGATCCTACATGCCACGGAGCAACTAAGCCAGACAGCCCCAGCTCGTGAGCCCTTGCACTGCAGTGAAGATCCCATGTGCTGCAACTAGGACCTGAGGCAGCCAAGTAAATACATAAGTATTTTAAAGAAAGAAAGAAACTATGCCACTTAGATACGATACCAGCCCAAAGATAAAGATTCACATGGACCGTATCTCTTTACTTTCAATTGCTCTTGAAAATTGCTGAAAAGGCAATTACTGCCACGTGTTGGTAATGGAAATAATTATGACTACTTACTGAAATTATGTATTTGTTATATTTCTCACAGGTAATTTCAGGGGCCAGTGAAGTGGGCTAGGTGAGTTCTTTCACTGAAAGCAGACACTAGATAATTGAACAACGTAATGGAGGAAGAAAATGACATAAGTGAGCATAAGATAATACATCCAAGAGAAAATATAAGTTAACATGCTGATTGCTTTGAGATTTCACTATAATCTCACAAGTGAAGCACTGGGAAAGATCTGAGTGTTAAGACATTGTCTGCCTACTTAGTGATCATCAAATACTATCTTAGGGCCCTGCAATGCAGTGATCCTCACAAGATGGCAGACACCAGTGGTGTACCAGAGAGCCATGATCCTTCTAGAATCCAGAGCAGCCTGATACAAAATCTCTAAGGGCTGCACTAAAGGATGTTTTGCAAGATAAATGCATCTTCTAAAAGTTTTAGCATTACATTTACTAATGGAAAAAAACCATGGGAATAGAGAAGGCAAGACGTATGAAAACAGATTAACTTACAAATCATGGATTTTTTTTTAATTTTTAGTTTCTTCTTTTAAGCGTGGTAACATGTACATAACATAAACTTTACCATTTAACGATTTTTAAGTATATAATTCATTGGCACTAAGTGCATTCACACCGGCATGCAACCAACACCACCTTCCATCTCCAGAACTTTTTCACGTTCCCAATCTGAAACTCTGTCCCCATTAAACACCAGCTTCTCATCTTGCCCTCCCCCTAGCACCAAGTAACCACCATTCTACCTTCTGTCTCTATGAGTTTGTCCTGTATGAATTTGATTACTCTGGTTACCTCATATAAATACAGAATTTGTCCTTTTATATCTGGCTTATTTCACTGAGCATAATGTCTCCAAGTTCTATCTGTACTGTAATGTGTCAGAATTCCCTTCCTTGTAAAAGGTTGAGTAATATCCCATTAATGTTTTTATTACATTTTGTCTATCCACTTATTCATCAGTGAACACTTGTTTCTACCTTTTGGCTCATGTGCTAGTCATGACTTTTTAAATGAAGTACAGTTGATTTATAATATTGGGTTCATTTCTGGTATATGACAATGATTTGGTTATATATATATATATAATATACTATATATTATATATACAAATATCCTTTTACATTGTGATTTATTATAGGATATTGATTGTAGTCTTCTATGCTATACAGAAGGACCTTGTTTTTTCTATATTTCATATCTAGTAATTTGTATCTGCTAATTCCAAACTCCTAATTTATCCCTCCCTGATAACTTTGTTAACCGTAAGTTTGTTTTGCGTCTGTGAGTCTGTTTCATAAGTTCATTTGTATCATATTTTAGATTCCACACATTAGTGATATATGATATTTGTCTTTCCCTTTCTGACTTAGTTCACTTAGGATGATAATCCATGGTCCATCCATGTTGCTGTAAGTGGCGTTATTTCATTCTTTTTATGGCTCATAATATTTCATTGTGTGTGTATGCGTATGTATATATATGTATATATACCACATCTTTTCTTCACCATTCACCTGTCCATGAACATTTAGGTTGCTTCAGTGTCTTGGCTTTTGTTAACAGTGCTGCTATGCACATACAGGTGCATGCATGTTTTTGAAATATAGCTTTATCTGGACATATGCCCAAAAGTGGGACTGCTGGATCATATGGTATTCTATTTTAGCTTTTAAGGACCTTTCATACTGTTCTCCATAGTGAGTGCACCAACTTACATTCCCATCAGCAGTGTGAGGGAATTCCCTTGTCTCCATACTCTTTCCAGCATTTGTTATTTGTAGACTTTTTAATGATGCCATTCTGACCCATGTGAGGTGATATCTCATTGCAATTTTGCCAGTCATGACTTTTTAAGCTTACTTTAACTCACTCCCAGAACCCACTGATTTTATCCACTAATCATGGCAAGGGAACACAGTTTCTGAATAGCTCAGCTAAAAAACAGTTTCAGTTAACAGTTAATAATATTATCAGTTAACAGTTAATAATATTTGTACCTGACTTCTGAAAAGTTTAGTACTTAACCCTCTCAAAAGGTGAGACATACATTATTATTGCAATTATTGCAAATGAGGATACAAAAGTTTAGACTTAAGTAACTTGCCCACATACATCTGCTAGTAACTGATGGAACCAGGATGCAAATCTGTCTGTGTAACTTCTAGTCTGAGCCTTTTCCCTACACCACCATCCAAGCCCTACCCATTTCATCAAGATCATAGAGCTTCACGGACTTCCCTGGTAGTCTTGTGGTGAAGACTCCATGTTCCCTCTTCAATCTCTGGTCAAGTAACTAGATCCCACATACCACAACAAAGTTGTATGTTACAACTAAAGATTCCACATGCAGCAACAAAGATTGAAGGTCCTACATGCTGCAACTAAGACCCAACACAGCCAAATAATTAAATAAGTGTAATTTTTAAAAAAGATCTTACAGCCTCATGAAGCCAGACAATTTCTTTATAAAAGAGACTGGTAACTGAGATCAATTTCCCCTTCAAGCACATGATTAAAATAAATCCTTAGTGTGGATGTTGGAGATCTCTTTGATTCCATCCAGGACTGGTACAGCTCTGTATATATAAATGCATATTTAGCCCAAAGCTTTCACAGTGGGAAGCAAACTTACAAGGCAGGGACACAATCAAGCCTTGTGAGCTCTGGGCTTTCCGTGGGTTTTGCAGCTGTGGAGGTAGCTATTCACAAGATAAAGGGATCTGGTAGAGCTTTAAAGGGCTGCCACGCTTTCCTGTATTTTCTCCTATGAATGTGCTGTAGGAAATTTCTCCTGACAGGTTATTATGACTACTTTAACGTACATATGACCAGCTGTCTGGAAAACAGTTCAAATTATAAATTGTTCATAAATATACTGACCTACTTGGCGACAGCCCGTGGTGGCGTTGAACATTTAATTTGATCTTTGTTCTTTAAAACAGTAATACTGCCTTCAGAGTGGGAGTAAGAGATACTATATCCTTTGCAGAAACACACATCTCTTTTTTTGTGAGCTAGCTTTCAAATACTTGCTTGTTTGTGAATTGCTCAACATTAAAATCATAGCTAGTTTGACTTTCTCCATGCTGCTCAAGGAATAAGAAATGGATTTTCCTCCCTAAGTTAAATGCAGTCAAGGTTGGTAAGAATATGATATGAAGTCATATTAGGGGCTGTCTCCTCCTCTTCTGACCATATAAGATCCCTGGGTGTATGTAGCTCTCAACACTGACCCGGGTCCTCAATTAGGGGACTTCTCAGAAGGTGTTACTTCTTTTTTTTAGAGTTTAGTTGTTTTACAATGCTGCGTTAACGGGCTTTCCAGGTGGCGCTAGTGGTAAAGATCCCACCTGCCAATGCAGGAGACTAAGGGATTGGGATTCAGTCCGTGGGTCGGGAAGAGCCCCTGGAGAAGGGCATGGGAGCCCACCCCAGTATTCTTGCCTGGAGAATCCCATGGACAGAGGAGCCTAGCTGACTACAGTCCACAGGGTTGCAAAGAGTTGGACACGACTGAAGCAACTTAGCACGGACGCACACTGTGTTAGTTTCTGCTGTATAGCAACGCAAATCAACTATGTGTATACACATAGCCACATATGTTCCCTCTTTGTCACCACAGAGCATTGAGCAGAGTTCCCTGTGCTATACAGTAGGTTCTCAGCAGTTATCTGTTTAACACATCGAAGTGTATATATGTCAATCCCATTGTCCTGATTCATCCCACTCCCCCTTTCCCTCCTTGGTGTCCATTCATTCATTCTCTACATTTGTGTCTCTCTTTTTGCTTTGAAAATAGGTCCTCTGCACCATTTTTCTAGATTCCACATATATGCCTGAATATACAATATTTGTTTTTCTTTTTCTGACTTACTTCACACTGTACGACAGTCTCAAAAGATACATGCACCCCAATGTTCATTGCAATACTATTTAAAATAGTCAGGACATGGAAACAACCTGAATGTCCATCAACAGAGGAATGGATGAAGATATGGCAGATGTATGCAATGGAATATTACCCAGGCATAAAAAGGAACAAAACTGTGCCATTCACAGAGACATGGATGGACCTAGAAGCTGTTGCTTCTTGGCCAGGCTTCTGGGACTCCTTTCAAATGAAGGCTGAAGGCTTCACTTCCTCTCTATCAAGTATCTCCACAGGGCATGGGTACTTCCACATAGCGTTTGAGCCCACAGTGTTTGGTGGGGGTCCCTCATAGGAGATAACCTCCCATCTGACAGACAAGGAAACCCCACTGTTTTAGTGGTTTGCCGTATGAACATGTCAAAGTCTGGCTTTTACTCCCAGATCCTGAATCAACAATTCTTCCTATTTTGTCACAGCTATATTCATTGGATTTTCCCTCCTGCAGGGTTTGTAACTCATCTGTGATACACCCCCTCACTTCAGATAGCCTATATCCCTCTGAAATCCCTGATGCTATGACTGGTTATGTGATGATGCATTGATTAACAATGAGATGGCATTTTTTCAAAACTGCCCCAGAAACTTAGGGTGTACAGCTACTATGTCCATTGTACTTGTGTATTAGCCACCCATGGTTCTTTGGGTGATAGATTTCTTACCTGCAAACTATCAAAAAGGCCTTTAAAATATGAGATTTGTTTCCACTGCCAGTAGCAAAGATTCAGGAATTCCAACTTAGGAATATAGGGAGAGTTACCAACTTGTTTTAAAAAATGCTATTTGGGCAGGACTTGAATTGCTAATCAGTGTTTCAAAAAATTTGTATGTCAACTGTATCGATCTTAACATTTTGTAAAACTAAACCACTCCTCTGTTAAAAAACTAAAACTGTTCTTTTAATCATGTGAAATAGATTTTGAAAAAATACATCTATCTTAATCAGCCATAGAGGAAAGAAATGTGAAATTACATGCATTTATTTGCTCTAATATTGGCTTCCCTGCGACTTTCATTCATTGGCCCTAATTCAGCTGTTGACATCAGCATTTTCCAGAGTGTCCTAAGGATATGACTACCATGGTATGTGAAGAAGTATTATTTTTTTAAAGGGAGAAAAGAGTGTTGTGGTCAAAAAAGAATGAAAATCCTAACTTCAAGATATCAAAAGATCCTGCTTGCTTAGGGACTTCTCAGAGTCTTGACTAGACTGATGGATGCTGTGAATCTCTCTGAGCAGTGGGCACAAGGCAAGCCTGTGATCCCAGCATCACTTGTTTCCACAGAGCCTTTCTCAAGATTAATAGCCGAGCAAACAGTGTTTGCAAATATTTATCCAAATAAACATAAAATAAATCTACCTTTCTATCCACCTACAGCTCTCCAAATGTCTGAAGAAAATCATAAGGAAGACAAGCCATAAATCCAGGCTAAATATCTTAGCTTGCAAGTCCCAAGGTTTTATTTTGATCCCAGATTTCACTTTCCTCCAGCTTCCTAACTGTGACTCTGAACTTGCCCTAAACTAGAGCTATACTGCTGCTGCTACTGCTGCTAAGTTGCTTCAGTCATGTCTGACTCTGTGCGACCCTATAGAGGGCAGCCCACCAGGCTCCGCCGTCCCTGGGATTCTCCAGGCAAGAACATTGGAGTGGGTGGCCATTTCCTTCTCCTATGCATAAAAGTGAAAAGTGAAAGTGAAGTTGCTCAGTCATGTTTGACTCTTTTCGACCCCATAGACTGCAGCCTACCAGGCTCCTCCATCCATGGGATTTTCCAGGCAAGAGTACTATTCAGTTCAATTCAGTTCAGTCACTCAATTGTGTCCAACTCTTTGTGAACCCATGAATTGCAGCACACCAGGCCTCCTTGTCCATCACCAACTCCCAAAGTTCACTCAACTCATGTCCATTGAGTTGGTGATGCCATCCAGCCATCTCATCCTTTGTCATCCCCTTCTCCTCCTGANGACACCACTCCAACTGTTAAACTACCCACCACATGATCATTTTCTAGCCATGTCAAATAGTTGGGTTATAATCAATTAAAACCCTTTGGTTTGTTCCTATGCACTACTATAAAGCTAAGTTCTTCTGGTCTTACATTTGTAGATCTTTTTTTTTTTAAACCAGAAAAGCAGGACTTCATATTTTTTCTATTGAGGCCCACTTTAATGCCGATCAAGGTCTTTCAGCATTTTGATCCGACTGTGGAAAATACTAGCAATCATTTTTCATTGGTAATGTCTATCAGTGATTTGGTTTCTGGCTGTGTGCCATTCTAGTATGACTGTTAATCATTCAATATCATGAAAATGATCCTTCAAAGGAAAATGGAAATAGTCAATTTTTAACAGTTTTCCCCATAATCTGAATTTATGGTTGAAAAGAGTTGTTACTAAAAGAAAAAAAAAAAAAAAAAAAGAGTTGTTACTGCTTTTGATGGCTAATTACACAAATACCCTAGATTCACAAGCAAGAAGCTAGGTCATTTACAATTAGAGACATTGCACTTCCATTATTGTTTGTAGTTTGGTACAATCTTCAGGGAGCTTATTATGTCACCTTTGGACATGTCATCCTCAGATTCTCCATCAGCAGTAAGACATTGTTCGTTATAAGACATCTTAGCTCAATGACATGGGCTTTGGCCTTCGTAATGACCACCACAAAGTCCCAACAATACTTACAAAGAATAGCATTCATAATTACAAATGTAAAGCCGTTTCTTTTTTATTAGAAATTATCGAGTAAAATAGCATCCAAAGTTGGAAAAAATATAACATAAGGAAATGTACATATTTTTTACATAACATGTTAAGTTTATTTTAGGTCTCTTCTTATATGTATGAATTTTCAGGGTTTTTTTTTGGATCCATTTCACAGTTTGGGTTATCAGCTTCCTCTTTCATGTTGGTCTGTTTCCTCATGGGAGGACTGTCTAAATTGTTCTTCAAGACTAGTACCCCCCAGGGTTGCCCATCCCCCTCCAATTCCTTTCAGAATCCAGATTTCACTCCCAGGACTCCTGTGATGCAGCCTACTCAGCTTCTACGTGGAGCATCTGCCTGGAGCCAGGTTCACAACTTTAGGCTGCCTGGATAAGTCTCTACACCAGGCCACTCCACCTATATTTTTTTTTTCTGAGCTATTTGCTCCCATATTCCAGGTTCTAAACATAGCAGTGCTATATTCCATTGAATCCACATCCTCAAGCTGAACCTAGCAAATGGCTTTGCAGGTGCCATTTTTTTCAAGGATCAAACGTACCATGCTACAAAATCAATATATGCTATATTAGAAGTTAATCATAATTTCTGGCAAATTGAAATTAGCCTAGAATTTCACTAAAGGTTTTTATTTACTGTTATTATTTTCCTCTCTAAGAAGGAGATTGTGTGTTGAACTTATACAGATCCATCCCTGTTCTCTCTTTTCAACCTCCTGAGATCCTTGGAAGGACTTTCTATAGAGACTGCAGATCTGTGAGCATGAGATAGAAACAAAGTGAAGTTTACCAGACCATATTAAGACTTTAGTCTCACAATCCAGTTGCCAACCAATAGGAATGGGCTTGACTAATGAAATTACAAATCTTGTAGAGACCATTAGATGACTGGTCCAAATAATGTCACTACCGTAAAGCAAATTCTAACCTAGATTTTATCAATTCACTTTGGTCTGGGTCTTTGTAACAATATTTAGAGGCAAAGAGGATGGGAAACAAAACACCAAAGGTTTACAAATTGAGAAACTCATCATCATGGCTCAACTTTAAACTGTTATCTAGTGATGGATATAAATTTGTGGTTCATGAATTACCTCTCTTTGCTGATGACATGTAGCATTTGGCAGGTCGATGCCTTAAAAATTCACAAATGAATCCCCATCTAACTAGTCATCATTTTCTTTCACTTTAGGAAAATTAAACATGAGCTAATTAAGTAAGTCTTTGGGAGGTGGAATCATTTGATAGGGTTAACCTACATTTGACCCACTGTGGATGGCATATGAGATTCCCAGCAAAATTCGCATTATGTTATTGTAACCAGCTATAATTATAAGGAGAAAAAAAATGTTCCCTTATAGACGACACATCATTTTAGATGGCTTCCAGATATTACATTCCATTTTGTTTTTCTTTATGAGATGCAAAGATCCTGCCATCCTCCAGTGACATTGGCTCACAAGCTTTCCACCTGCTAAGATTTAATTACAAACATTGATACCACGTGTGTGTTTTCAAGTTCTTCTCACTCCAGGGGCTATTTCCCCAGGTGGCTGTGGGAGAAAATGGCCTTTAAAACAGTGCTTTCTCTGGAGCACTTGAGAAAGGACAGGAAGCAGGAGAACCTCAGAAGATGAGGGCCACGCTTGAAGCACAGTTTCATTAATACTGGATGGCAGAAAAGGAGCCAAGTCCCAGATAATGAGGAAGGAGTTGCAATTTTTTTAAAGCTATCTGGTGACAGGGAAAACAAAAATGACATTCAGCTGACGAATGAGCGGAGTTTGACCTAGCCTTTTGACCCTTGACAATCAATCTTACCTGCTACTTCATAAAGAATTATAGCTCTGCCACTCACATTTGACTCTGGATTTTTACTATTCCCTTTACTTTTTTTTTTTTTGAATACATGGTCCAAGAAGATAAATGTTTATGTTGTCTATAGCAGAGAGGAGGAAATATGGGATACTTAGAAGGGGGAAAAAAAACTGAGAAAGAGAGAAGAGAGCGACAACCAGACCAACAGTCATAAAATGGTTTATACATGCAATTCAGAATTGTCAGGGATGTTTTTTATGTGACTGACCAAAATAGCAACTGGAAATAAAGGATGACCCCATCCACCCAGTCTAGATGTGAAACCCTGAAGACTGGGGGTGAGATCCAAGCCTGCCTCCCCTCTACTTCCCACCTACCCCCAGCCCCAAAGGCATCAAATGAATTTTGATGAATCCATTCCCTGTCCACAGGCTCTGATTGCAGTGTGTGCTGGGCAGGGTTTCAGTGCCATTATTATAGGAAAGAAAGGACGGTGGGTCCAGACTGCAAGCTGTGTTCAGGATGTGTTAACAGCACCAGCGCAAGCACCAGACAGTGTGCTCTCCCCACCTTGCGTAAATCAGCAGGTGTGAGGAACATCTCACTGGGGAGGAAGAGGCGACACCTTAGGAATAAGAGATAAGGTCTTCTTTGGCATGTGAAGTACTTTGTCTCTCTATGTAATTTGATGCAGTTTGTCCTGAGACTCTCAAACCCAGGCTCGTCAGCAAAAGCCAACTTTATGGAGCTTGCCCGGTGCATAAGTTGGCCGCAGGGACTTCTTGCCTTTATAAAGTCGAGATGCTTTTTCATAGCTGTGCTGGAGACTATCAGCACAAGCACAGTCTCCTGGAAGCAGGATGCAATTTCTGACCATTTAATCCATCCTGGATCACTGGGAGCACAGAGCTGTTTTCTGCATCTGGCTTGAAATAAGAGCCAGGTTGGAGGGTGTGAGAAGATGGATGGAGACTTGCAGTAGTTGTCAAAAACAGAAACGTAGGAGTGGGTGGTGTACAAACGGGCCCTTTTGATAGCACATTTTCAAACCTGAGTCATAGGTTCCGACTGCCTTGCATCTTACTGAAGAGAGAAGGGATCCTGGAAAATAAAAAGAAGCCCAATTATGATGTGAAAAGCCACCAGTCTGTCACTGACATCTTTCTCAGTAAATAGGCGTCACTCTTAGCCCTAAACCTTCCTAGGNGTGAAGAACTGACTCACTGGAAAAGACCCTGATGCTGGGAAAGGTTGAAGGCAGGAGGAGAAGGGGAAGACAGAGGATGAGATGGTTGGATGGCATCACCCCTCAGTGGACACGAGTTCCAGTAAGCTCAGGGAGTTGGTGATGGACAGGGAAGCCTGGTGTGCTGCAGTCCATGGGGTCGCAAAGAGTGGGACACGACTGAGCGACTGGACAACAGCAACAAAGGAAAACCACAAGGTTATGGTGAAGGTGTCAGGGTTCCTTAGCTGACCTGCCCCACAAGGATGGGAGTGGGGAGCAGATTCTAGCCCTGGAGAGAGTGCTGCGGGCAACCCGAGCCCACTCCTGCACGAGGGTCAGCAGAGGGGGAAGGCGGCCTGGGGGGCCATTCCAATTCACGTCCTTCCTCCGAACCCCACCAGTGTCACCTGGCGAGACCCCCAAGGCCTCCCAGGATGGAGGCTGAGGGAGGGGGGAAGATGGAAGTGGATTTGTGTGGGTCTAACAGAAGACAGCCGACACAATCCTATACTTTAAAGAAAAAAAATATGAAATTAAAACAGTTAAAACCAGAGGAAAAAGAAGAAAAAGGATATATTTTTTCTTTTAAAGATCAAAACAAAAACCACAGATTGGGAGGTTACAAACAGGCCCTTTAGCAGAAAAGATCCCCAAGATGATTTGGCTGAACCTGGCATATGCCTTATCCGCATCTTAATTTACTAATTAAACATTGGAAGATTTTACACAGAAATCTGGATTTCCTGTTTTTCTCGAACAATTCCAAAATCCGACGTCATGGACCCATAGCTAGAGCTGGGAAGCTGCTGCCCCCTGGCGGGTCGACAGAGATGTGCAAGATCTTCGCCTCCCACCTGCTGTCTCACTCACCTGGGGTCACTCATTAGGATGCGCCCAGAGAGGCTGATGGAGCTAAAATGTAAAAATGATTCTAAGCTTTCAGAAACTGTTTAGGGCTCTTGCGTCATAAAGGTAGTGTACTGATTCATCAGAAGAGGAAACTGTTTCTAGTTTCAGTTTCGGAGGAGAAACGCAGCAAGTCCTTTTTCTCCTGTGGTATTCCGTGCTCACAAGAAGCTCGCCCAGCAGAGGGAAGAGAGATGGGAGTGACGGCTGTAAACCCACACCGTGCGTGTTCCTGCTCTCGGGGCCTGGGTGCTGTTGAAGACCCTTCCATGGCTCCCCCTGGCCCCTGGAACAAGGGTTCTCAACAGGGGGGCGGATTTCTCCACCTCCACCAACTGCGGGCGAGGGGGCCATCTGGCAATGTCTGGAGACACTTTTGATGGTCATGACTGGCGAGCTTCTGCTGGCATCTAGTGGGGGTGAACTAGAGACGCTGCTGAGCGCCCCACAGGGTGTACAGGACGACCCTCCACCCCGCCCCACCCTTGACACAGACCCATCTGGCCCTCGATGTCAGCCGTGCCAGTGCCGAGAAACCCCGCTCAAGAATAAAGTCCACGTTCACTCAGTGCCCTGGCGAGACTCCCAGGGCCGGCCTGGCTTGTGCCAGCCACCCCCTCCCTCTCCTCTGCTCCCCCCACACCGGGTGCACACTCGGTTCTGTTGCCCACAAGCTGTCAGACGTTGGGGCCTCTGTATATGCTGTGACTGCTCCCTGGAGCACCTTCACCTGCCCAGGGACAGCCCACAGCCCCGGGCGTCAACTTACATGGCACCACACATCTTTTGAAGTGCTCCTGCCCCAGCCCCAGGCTACTAACGATCACCCTCCATAGTCCCCTCTGGTCTAAATCTAACCTATTGTGTCTGCGGTACCGATGGCCACTCAACAATGTTGGTTGACCACATGGCCATGCCCTCATCTCTAGTCGCCTTAAAGAAACCAAGTTCAAGTCCTCCAGAGCTGGCCTCTTGTCTCCAGCATCACCCGCAGGAAACACACGGCTCCCGGGAGGAAGGGAATGAGCCTGAAGGCTTCACTAGCTCACTTCCCAGCAGGAGCGGCTCTGGCAAGCGCCTGCGGTTCCCCACTCATTCGTTTTGTAAGTTGTTCCCGCTTGGCTTTGAAAACCCAAGAATGCAGGCAAGTTAATTACCATTTGGCATCAGTCAGCCTAGACTCACAGAAGTCCTCTTCCTACATATTTATTAAGAAATCCATCGACCCGCATTTTTCTAGACAGCAATTTCAGACACTTCCTGTCTCCAAGAAGTCATTGCTAATATCGAATTCCAGTAGTATGTGAAACTGTGGCTGGCAGCCAGTAAAACATGCTCTAAACCCCAGTCTTCCCTTGATAGCTGAGCAATTTGTGAGCAGCCTAACAGGCAGCGGATTCATTGAGCTCAGGGGGCTAAGCGTTCCTCTTCTCGTGAGGATGGACGGCCCCAGAGGAGCCACTTCTGGATGCAGAGTTGCTCACGTTCATTCGCCCTGTGTTCACAACACTTCCAGAAGACCCAAAAGCCCACCTGAAGTGACAAGAGGAAGTGCTGGATGGCAGATGGTGTTTCTAGACTGGAGCCCAGCAGGTTGACGGGGGTGAGGGGCTGGTGGCACCCCTGCCTGGTGCCAGCCAGACCTCAGGTCCTCGGAGCTGAGAGCCCACCTACTGCCCGGCGTGGCCTCACTATAATGTGGAGCCAGGCATCTTGTTCTTCCTCTCCGTGCGGATTTAATGCCATGTCTCTGGAATGCAACCAGAACCGCCAAAGCCGGGAGCATTGGGGAGAGAAAGTGCCTTGAGCTGTAAATAGCAACAAAATGCAAACCTATGCTCTCTGTTGACGCGCATTCCCTGAGGAAGGAGCCCTCCCCGCAGGAACATTGCCAGTCTTTCACAGCCCCCAACCGTGGTCCATGAAGAGGTGTGTATGGACAGCGCTGTTATTACCAGGAGATGAGATGCGACTGACTGTCGGGATCAGGAAGCCCGCTGCGAGAACAGCCTGAGAGGCTGGGGTGGTGATGGCCCCTGGAGTGAAGGCCCTTGTGCACGTAACAGTGGGTGTCCCAGCTCCAAGACAACATCACCCAGCGCTCTGCACAGTGTGTCCCATAGATGAACACCCCAACCCCGAGGGCCTGAGTGATGATGTCCCCAGGGCAGCACGGGGTGTGGGAGGCAGAGTGGGGCCCGGTCCAGCCTGTTACCCTCTGCACCGCGCCGTTTCCCAGCCCTGCCTGCTCGGAGCTCAGGCAACCAGCACTGGTTTTAAGTGTCTGTCTTAGTCGGTTCCGGAGACTGTAACAGAAACACTGCGTGACTGAAAAACACAGATATTGATTTCTCACAGTCTGGAGGCCGGGAAGTCCACAATCGAGGCGCCAGAGGATCCGGTGTCTCATGAACCTCTTTTCCTCAGGTCACACGTGGTCACTTTGCCTCCGGGACCCCACTTCCCTGGGCCTCTTTTGTAAGGACACTGATTCCATCCGTGAGGGCTCCCCGCTCCTGAACTCATCGCCTCCCACATCGCCCCTCCTGGCGTAAGAATTTTGTGGGGACACGACACCCAGGTTCCCGCACAGGGGGTACCTCGGCCTCTCCAATGCTCTGCAGGAGACAATT
>SJYV01035768.1:1213628-1231070 GCA_006410875.1 Neotragus pygmaeus
AACTGAACTGAACTGAACTGAGAGAGTTTTTAACTCAAATAATTTTAAGAGCCTAGATCTGTTTCTACGCGGGAGAGAAATAAGCTACATTAAAGAGAAATTAAGCAGAATTAATGATTAAGGTAAAATCTCTAATGAAAATTCTCTTTAAATTATATTCTTTAATATTTATGCTTAATTATTTTAAAAATAAATTTCAAGTTAATCGTATTGTTATAATTAAAATTATTATTTGGCCACACCACATGGTATGTGGGATCTTAGTTGGTTCCCTGACTAGGAATCGAACCCACAAGCCTGGCACTGAAAGCACAGAGTCTTAGCCACTAGATTGCCAGAGAAGTCCCTGTGCTTAATTATTTTAATAAGGGTTTTTACACACACACACACACATACTTTTACAATTTCCCTCACATACACACACATATACACACACATTCTTTCCTTGGAATGAATGAAACATGCCTGTAGGAAGTCCGGAAGTTTGTACCATGACACCATATCCATCACCAGTTTCCTGTTCTTTTTATCGTCACTGTAAGACAGAAGTCACTTGCAACTCACATTTAACAAGTGATGACATGGGCCACATTATTATACTAAAAGAAAAAGTTTATGAAGTATATAGTTCTGCCTCAGATCAATCTTTTATCTGTTCTTAGAACCAGAAAGTTGGGGGTCCAAAAGCCCATTGCTTTATGTGATCACAGCCTGAATTTGTTTGTGAAACCATTTTGATTACACTTTACCCGCCTCTAAATTCTACTCTTAAAGAAAAGTAGATGTCCTGGCAGATATTGCTACAAAATAGCTGCAAGGCTGGAGCAGTCCTGTTTGTGATATGTCAGTGGCAGTGTGGGCTGGCATCAGAATAGTCAAATTAAACTACCCCTTACCTACTTTCTGTGCCTGGCCTGTCAGATACTTACAGTTTTATTTTTCATCACTTACTTCACATATTTCTTTTCATCTTTTTTGAATAAACAGACAATCTTATCTGTTGACCCTTTTGGCTCCTGCTGTGTATTTCATCTATCTCATAAAGATCTGTTTGGGCTCACTTAGAGAGGGAGCCCAAATAATTAATAAACCCATTCCCTGAATGGTGCCCATAGCACTGGTACTTCTGAAAGATGCTGAAAGTAAATAAAACAAAACCAGCCTGAAGTGTGTCAATTTCACAGCAGGCCATGAAGAGCACCCTCCCAGCAGAAAACTCCTAGTAAATAGGTAATGAGGAGCTGGAATTGTTTTCAGACTGGGTCCAGGCTTCATTCATCACTGAATGTTGAAATCTAGAAATTGTGAGAATTACATACAGTGAATTTAAGGGGCATTTGTTTAAAACCTAAACCACGCTCAGAGGCTCCCCATCTCACTGACTTTGTGCTGTTTCTGCATGTAGGTCCTCATTCAATGCCAAAGGGCCTTTGCAGATGTCAAAGTCCCCCAGGCAGGACTCTGGAGAATTCATGGCTGGGAAAAGGTGGGGAGCAGGACTTGACTACCTTAGCATGCAGACATCTGCCCTGGGCAACTTCCTTCAGGCCATGCTCTTTGCTTCTAGCTACTGCACTTTCCTTCCCCAGCCAGCAGGCAAGGGTTCCATCCTAGCACCGTCCCTGCCTCTCCTGGCAGTCCCTGACTTCAGACTGGAGAGCCAAAGCCCTCAGACCCCTCCAAAAGCCAGTCAAACAAGGAAGACCTAGAACATTCCCCAAAAAACTGATGCTCTTCAGTCATTAACAAGATTCTCAAACCAAGTGTTGAGAGGAACATCCTTCACTAAAAGGTTGTTAGGAAAAAGATGAATAAATTTGATTTTGTAAAGTTTGACTTCTACTAGACTCAACTAAATATTGTAACCATGTAGCCTACATTTTTCCAATTTATTCACACAGACATATGAGTGACTTTGTTGACTAATTTTGCCTAAATCCAAATAATAATAGTACTTTGTATACAGCTTCCTCCAAATCAACAAAGCTGTTTATTTTGGGGGAGGGTGGGAAGCAAAGAATTCTTTCATTTAATTTGCTTGTGGTTAATATATGCTAGCTTTCAGTTGTCAACACAGTTCCTTTTAAGTGGTTACAAATCACCTATTTAATACGTTAGCTGTGAGTTTTGCATGAGAATAACATCAATTATTCCCATCGATAGTTTCCAAAACCACCCTCTTTCCCCTTTTGAAAATTACCACATTTTCTCAATTTCACACTCCATTCTCCTATGCAAATTCAAAAATTATGAGACAAGTTTTGTCAAATAAGCTTTGAACTATTGAAACCTAAGAACTCACCAAAAGGGGTAGATCTGCCCCCCAGGGAGAAAAATCAAAACAGATGGGCCTACTACCAGAAATAGGGCTTTTAGGGGTGGTATTCATTTCCTCTTGTGGATTTTTTTTCCAAAGCCAAAATCTTGGATAAGACAGTCATTTGAAGATTAGTACAGGGGAAAGGAGAAACAATTGTTCCAAGTTTGAAATGAGTGTTTAATCCACATCTTATCTTGATCATGCCTCTTTCCTTCACGTTCAGTTGGTCCCAATGAAATTCTAAGTTCCTTGAGGGCAGAATTATGTCTCTTCTTTCCTTAGGAGCCTCCACTATAACCAGCTCAGCCCAAGACACAGAATTTCAATACATACTCATTGTCTGAACTTGAAAGAAACAGTTAACAGGCAAGAAACTGGGGTGAGATCCAAACTATGTTTTTCATGACACGTGTGCCTGTATCTTTCCTTCCTTTGTAACTTGAGCATCCATCATAGAGATGGCTTTAGGCAGAGCATAAAAAGCTTGCAGGACTGAACTCATAGCAGGTNATGTTTTTTAAAGCGTGAGATCACAGTGCTAAGAATGTCCAAAGTACTTTATGTTATTAACGAGTATCACTCACAGTCATACATATGATAATATATATGTGTGGTTTACATACATTACATATTTGTGAAAATATTATTCAGTAGAATCATTCCCTTTTCTAGAAGTTTATGCTATCTTTTATTTTAGTCTAATAAAAGAAAACTTTATTTTTTATAAAAAAAAAAAAAAAGAAAGAAACAGTTAACAGGCAAGAAACTGGGGTGAAATCCAAACTATGTTTTTCATGACACGTGTGCCTGTATCTTTCCTTCCTTTGTAACTTGAGCATCCATCATAGAGATGGCTTTAGGCAGAGCATAAAAAGCTTGCAGGACTGAACTCATAGCAGGTATTTAATGTTAGGTGAGTGATGCATGACTGTCGGTGATCAAGACCCGAGGGCTAATCTAGTGCAGTGGTTCTCAAACTTGAATGAGTAGGGCTTGTTAAAAAATGATTGCTGGGCTCCCCTAGGAGTTTTCTGTCAGGTGATCTAGGATGTGGCCTGAGAATTTGCTTCTCTTATAAGTTCCTAACTGATGCGGATGCTGCTAAATTGATGAGAGACCACACTGAGGGAACCAATGCTCTTGCCAATGTGCTTGCAAAGGCAACAGTTGTTATAAGAGTTACTGCCCTTTTTACTGACCTTGCTTTATGGTTTCATTCCTCTGCCTGGATATCTTATGTGGATTTGTCTGAACACCTCACATTCTCAGCTTATAATGATCTTTATCCTGTATCTTTTCACAATATTCTCATTCCTGTGACAGTTGAGAGATGCAAAAGGAATTGATCTTGTAACCTGGATGGGGTGAGTGATACTCTGGAGGTATCAGGGACTGACTTCCCTTCCTTCAGGAAACATGGAAACAAAACATGGGTACCAACTTTGTCCTATACAGCCAAGTCCCAGCGAGCTGTAGCCTTCGGAATGACCACAAGGTCTCTATGTTTACAGAAAAGGAGAGGAGGGAGAGAGAACAAAATGCACATAAGTCCTAAGAAATAATCTCATCAATTCCTCTTAGAGAAAGAAGTAGTTAGGAAATATAATTCATCGAAGACTTACATCAAACTTTATTATTTCTTACTAAGAATGTTACACTCAGCACTGCCCCTCTTTTCTCTTCAATCCACTTCAAACTCTCCCAAATACGATATCCAGTTCTTTCATTAAACCAGTCCTTTCACTAAACCACTCCAGAATGCTAGAGTGGGTTGCCATGCCCTTGTGCAGGGAATCTTCCTGACCCAGGGATCAAAGCTGTATCTCTTATGTCTCCTGCATTGACAGGCAGCTTCTTTACCACTAGCGCCACCAGGGAAGCCCACTTAGATTAGGGAGTGACCCCTAGTGGATCAGACAGTAAAGACCCTGCCTGCAATGCAGGAGACCTGGGTTCCATCCCTGGGTCGAGAAGATCCCCTGCACAAGGGCATGGAAACCCATTCCAGTATTCTTGCCTGAAGAATCCCATTGACAGAGGAGCCTGGTGGTCTACAGTCCATGGGGTTGCAAAGAGTAAGACATAACTGAGCGACTAACACACACACACACACCAGTGTGAGCCTTGGGCTGACATCCCTCAGTGAGTACTATGACTGCCAATTCAGTTCAGTCACTCAGTCATGTCTGACTCTTTGCAACCCCAAGGACTGCAGCACACCAGGCTTCCCTGTCCATCACCAACTCCCAGAACTTACTCAAACTCATCATGTCCATCGAGTCGGTGATGCCATCCAACCATCTCATCATCCGTCATCCCTTAATCCTCCTGCCTTCAATCTTTCCCAGCATCAGGGTATTTTCCAAAGAGTCAGTTCTTCATATCAGGTGGCCAAAGTACTGGAGTTTCAGCTTCAACATCAGTCCTTCCAATGAATATTCAGGATTGATTTCCTTAAGGATTGACTGGTTTTCTCTCCTTGCAGTCCAAGGGACTCTTAAAAGAGTCTTCTCCAACATGACAGTTCAAAAGCATCAATTCTTCAGTGCTCAGCTTTCTTTATAGTCCAACTCTCATATCCGTACATGACTACTGGAAAAACCAAAGCTTTGACTAGACAGACCTTTGTCAGCAAAGTAATGCCTCTGCTTTTTAATATGCTGTCTAAGTTGGTCATAGCTTCTCTTCCAAGGAGCAAGCGTCTTTTAATTTCATGGCTGCAGTCACCATCTGCAGTGATTTTGGAGCCCCAGAAAATAAATTCTGTCACTGTTTCCATTGTTTCCCCATCTATTTGCCATGAAGTGATGGGACCAGATGCCATGATCTTCATTTTTTGAAGATTGAGGTTTAAGCCAGCTTTTTCACTCTCCTCTTTCACTTTCATCAAGAGGCTCTTTTGTTCCTCTTCACTTTCTGCCATAAGGGTGGCATCATCTGCATATCTGAGGTTATTGATATTTCTCCCAGCAAGCTTGATGAAGCTTGTACTTCATCCAGCCTGGCATTTTGTATGATGTACTCTGCATATTAAGTTAAACAAGCAGGGTGACAATACACAGCCTTGACATACTCCTTTCCCAACTTGGAACCAGTTTGTTGTTCCATGTCCAGTTCTAACTGTTGCTTCTTGACCTGCATGCAAATTTGTCAGAAGGCAGGTCAGGTGGTCTGGTATTCCCATCTCTTTCAGAATTTTCTAGTTTGTTGTGATCTACACAGTAAAAGGCTTCAGCGTAACCAGTAAAGCAGTAGGTGTTTTTGTGGAACTCTCTTGCTTTTTCACACTATGAATGCCAGAATGTGATAAATTCTAGAAAGTAGAATCATATAGACTATCATTTAATTGAAAGTCTGTCCCTGGTAGCTCAGCTGGTAAAGAATCCACCTGCAATGCAGGATTGAACCTGGGTTCAATCCCTGAGCTGGGAAGATCCCTTGGAGAAGGAAATGGCTACCCACTCCAGCATTCTTGTATTCTGGCCTGGAGAATTCCATGGACTGTGTAGTCAGTGGGGTTGCAAAGAGTTGGACAAGCATGTTTGATTCCAAAAGTCAGTATGAGTCTTAAAAGCCAAAATAATAATAATAATTATCATTCTTGAACATTTAGTGCTGAGATAAACTCTTCAGATACTTTATTTCATCTTCACAGTAACTTTATTAAGATGTTATTCTTCCCCTTTCCTCTTGAAAAATCTAATGCTTAACGTGAGTCTGAGTGAACGCCGGGAGTTGGTGATGGACAGGGAGGCCTGGCGTGCTGCGATTCATGGGGTCTCAAAGAGTCGGACACAACTGAGCGACTGAACTGAACTGAACTGAAGGAAATCAAGTAACCTGCCCAAAGGCATACAATTACTAATAATAACGTCACTAGTCCTGCACTTCTTACTCTATAATCAAGGACAAATGCCTATCCATTTGTTTTCTAAAACGGATTCAACTAAAAACAGGTTCAACTTAAGGTACCTTCCCCATCACTCTCTAAGAGTAACAAAAATCAGGATGGCACTCTGATTTTATTATGGATTTATTAACATAGGACCAGTATAAACAGACTGGTCACAAGTGTTCACACTATAATCAAGATGTTTATACAGATGTGTGGGAAGCATTTGTGGTTTTTATTAGGAGTTATAGTCCTTGAGATAGAAATTTTGAGAAGATTTTCAGGCATCATCTTTACATGTGGGGACTCTTGTAGAGGTTTTTCCCTGCTGTGCAATTCCGGTGAGAATATACAAGTGTAACCTGAGGGGGAAAGGCTGACTTAATTTGGCAATATTACACATCTCAGAAAATGTAAGATGGTAAACACGGGCTTGCTAATGTTCTTCAGCATGCAAAGAATGTCCTGAAGCGTGCTACCTTGAATTGTCAAGTACATGATTCACACTGAATATTTGTAAAAGAAAAGAAATGAGCTAAATTCACTCCCAGAAAGCTTCAATAGATAGTTTTCATTGTTAGAATGAAATAGTAAATTCTTTAACCACCCCGAAGGATGGCTCAACTTCCTTTCCTTTTAAGAATAAACCTCATTTGCAGGTTTGATCCCTGGGTAAGGAACATCTCCTGGAGGAGGGCATAGCAACGCACTCCAGTATTCTTGCCTGTATGAAATCCCATGGACAGAGAAGCCTCACAAGTCCATGGGGTCATGTGGTTGAAAAAGTCAGAAAAGACTTAGTGACTAAAAAACAACAACAACAAGGGAATAAATATTCTTCCCAAAGTTTCTAATTATTATCAAATTGAAAATCCAGCATCAGAGAGAATGTAACCCCATGTTTCAAAATCACAAAGGTTTTTGTTTTTCTACAGGTTATCTTTTTCCTTTTTTGTGGTTCATTTTTAAATGTGACAGATGTGACTTTAAAATTTTTTTTTAATTTTTTTAATTAAAAAAAGAATAACCCTTATTATCTGTAGTTATTAATACTTAACTGTAGGGAGAAACATTACATTTGCAAATTCAGTCCTTGAAATCCTAGATACATGAACAATATTGAAAACTTCTGGGCTTCTAACGGTTGGAAACCAAGTTCACAAATCAAGAGAGCTCAATCCATTAAATCAACCAGAACTGCCAGCTTGTCAGTGGTTGAAATTAGCATTGTTGAAAATATAGTCACACTTGTATATAAAGCAGCTATTATTTGAGACTAAGACTTTGACCTTCAAACAGAAGCAGTGGCCTAAACCCACAAAGGAAATCATACCTATCATCCGTTGAGTATCTACCAGACACTGCAGCTGTATGTTTTTGCTTGCACATCCTTGTGGGTGGGTATTATTAAACTAGCATTATAGATGAGGAAACTGAGGTTCAGAGAGGTTAAGTAACATCATCAGGGTCAGTTAGTAAGTATTAGAGACCTAAAGCCAGGGCTTCAAAATCCATGTTCCCCTTATATCACTACAGAGGTACCAGTTGAGACTCTTCTGTATGATTTCACTTTCTAAAATGTATTATGCCACTGCTGCTAAGTCACCTGAGTAGCGTCCGACTCTGTGCGGCCCCACAGATGGCAGCCCACCAGGCTCCCCCATCCCTGGGATTCTCCAGGCAAGAACACTGGAGTGAGTTGTCATTTCCTTCTCTGATGCATGAAAGTGAAAAGTGAAAGTAAAGTTGCTCAGTCGGGTCCGACTCTTAACCCCATGGACTGCAGCCTACCAGGCTCCTACATTCATGGGCTTCTCCCGGCAAAAGTACTGGAGTGGGGTGAAAATGTATTATAATAATACATTAATTCCAGACATTGTATTATACATAATACAATAATTCCAGAGTATTATTGTACTCTGGAATTCATTGTAATCATTGCTTTGGGATTTTCAGTTCCAGCATTACCTTTGGGATTACTACCTACTCTGAATATTTAACCAAATTCAGAAAAATAGTTCAGGAATTTAAATTTTTCTGCAGAACCAAAAGCCTATGGGTTTCTTTTCCAAACAGAAAGGCATGCTATTTGGGCATATTCTTGATGTGTGTGAAAGATTGTTTTTTATGTTAATTCTTTTATCAAGGACTTCTGTCAAAATAGGAGTTGATGGTTTTTATTTTCTGTGCCAGAGGGACCTATTTATTGGGTGTTTCCATCAGAGTTGGGATTTAGATTGTCGCTTGACTTCTTTGCTCCTATTTTTAATCAGCTTTGACATTAGAAACTTTCAGTTCTGATTTGGGTTCAGGACTTTGGACGATCATTTAGGGGAGGTTTAGAAGGAGTCAGTCATGTAGGAGATGTCTGAGGTCATTGGATTGTTCAGATGTTCAAGAGACCTACTAACTAATGGCTCAAATGATGGTGATTTTCTACAAAGCTCTCAGAAGATTATTTCTGCAGTTAACTGTTACATATTTAAAATAATTGATAGGTAGCCATGTCTTTAAAAAGCAAATATCTTTTTATTAGGTGAATATTTAACAAATTAGAATCTCTCTTCAAGGGCAGGTCTCAGGTTATAGAGCCTAAAGCTCTCTTTAAGAAATAGTATATAAAATTAAGAATATAAAGTTATATATTATAGTTAATATTTTTAGAATGGGGAAAGAAGTCACAATGTATTACAAATACAAAACTTGGGGAAAAACCATATGTATCACTGCTGCTGCTGCTAAGTCGCTTCAGNTGATGCATGAAAGTGAAAAGTGAAAGTAAAGTTGCTCAGTCGGGTCCGACTCTTAACCCCATGGACTGCAGCCTACCAGGCTCCTACATTCATGGGCTTCTCCCGGCAAAAGTACTGGAGTGGGGTGAAAATGTATTATAATAATACATTAATTCCAGACATTGTATTATACATAATACAATAATTCCAGAGTATTATTGTACTCTGGAATTCATTGTAATCATTGCTTTGGGATTTTCAGTTCCAGCATTACCTTTGGGATTACTACCTACTCTGAATATTTAACCAAATTCAGAAAAATAGTTCAGGAATTTAAATTTTTCTGCAGAACCAAAAGCCTATGGGTTTCTTTTCCAAACAGAAAGGCATGCTATTTGGGCATATTCTTGATGTGTGTGAAAGATTGTTTTTTATGTTAATTCTTTTATCAAGGACTTCTGTCAAAATAGGAGTTGATGGTTTTTATTTTCTGTGCCAGAGGGACCTATTTATTGGGTGTTTCCATCAGAGTTGGGATTTAGATTGTCGCTTGACTTCTTTGCTCCTATTTTTAATCAGCTTTGACATTAGAAACTTTCAGTTCTGATTTGGGTTCAGGACTTTGGACGATCATTTAGGGGAGGTTTAGAAGGAGTCAGTCATGTAGGAGATGTCTGAGGTCATTGGATTGTTCAGATGTTCAAGAGACCTACTAACTAATGGCTCAAATGATGGTGATTTTCTACAAAGCTCTCAGAAGATTATTTCTGCAGTTAACTGTTACATATTTAAAATAATTGATAGGTAGCCATGTCTTTAAAAAGCAAATATCTTTTTATTAGGTGAATATTTAACAAATTAGAATCTCTCTTCAAGGGCAGGTCTCAGGTTATAGAGCCTAAAGCTCTCTTTAAGAAATAGTATATAAAATTAAGAATATAAAGTTATATATTATAGTTAATATTTTTAGAATGGGGAAAGAAGTCACAATGTATTACAAATACAAAACTTGGGGAAAAACCATATGTATCACTGCTGCTGCTGCTAAGTCGCTTCAGTCATGTCTGACTCTGTGCGACCCGATAGACGGCAGCCCACCAGGGTCCACCATCCCTGGGATTCTCCAGACAAGAACACTGGAGTGGGTTGCCATTTCCTTCTCCAATGCAGGAAAGTGAAACATGAAAGTGAAGTCGCTCAGTCGTGTCTGACTCTTAGCGACCCCATGGACTGCAGCCTACCAGGCTCCTCCATCCATGGGATTTTCTAGGCAAGAGTACTGGAGTGGGGTGCCATTGCCTTCTCTAGCTTCGTACATTGTAATCGTTGCCTCTGCCATCCACATACCTCCAAGTGCTGAGTGCCATTGAACAACTTCCTATGTCCGTGTATATCCATGTTACAAGGTGGTAAGGATGTTGCTTCAAAGTTCTTCTTATGTCAAGATATCTAGCAACAATGTAACTATTCACAGGATTAATTTAAAGCCACATGAAGACATATGCAGGTCAGGAAGCAACAGTTAGAACTGGACATGGAACAACAGACTGGTTCCAAGTAGGAAAAGGAGTACATCAAGACTGTATATTGTCACCCTGGTTATTTAACTTCTATGCAGAGTACATCATGAGAAACGCTGGACTGGAAGAAGCACAAGCTGGAATCAAGATTCCCGGGAGAAATAATCAATAATCTCAGATATGCAGATGACACCACCCTTATGGCAGAAAGTGAAGAGGAACTAAAAAGCCTCTTGATGAAAGTGAAAGTGGAGAGTGAAAAAGTTGGCTTAAAGCTCAACATTCAGAAAACTAAGATCATGGCATCTGGTCCCATCACTTCATGGGAAATAGATGGGGAAACAGGGGAAACAGTGTCAGACTTTATTTTGGGGGGCTCCAAAATCACTGCAGATGGTGATTGCAGCCATGAAATTAAAAGACGCTTACTCTTTGGAAGAAAAGTTATGACCAACCNGAAAACTAAGATCATGGCATCTGGTCCCATCACTTCATGGCAAATAGACGGAGAAACAGTGGAAACAGTGTCAGACTTCATTTTTTGGGGCTCCAAACTCACTGCAGATGGTGATTGCAGCCATGAAATTAAAAGATACTTACTCCTTGGAAGGAAAGTTGTGACCAACCTAGATAACATATTCAAATGCAGAGACATTATTTGCCAACAAAAGTGAAGGCTATGGTTTTTCCAGTAATCATGTATGAATGTGAAAGTTGGACTGTTAAGAAAGCTGAGCACCGAAGAATTGAGGCTTTTGAACTGTGGTGTTGGAGAAAACTCCTGATAGTCCCTTGGACTACAAGGAGGATCCAACCAGTCCATTCTAAAGGAGATAAGCCCTGGGTGTTCTTTGGAAGAACTGATGCTGAAGCTGAATCTCCAATACTTTTGCCACCTCAGGTGAAGAGCTGACACTTTGGAAAAGACTCTGATGCTGGGAGGGATTGAGGGCAGGAGGAGAAGGTGACGATAGAGGATGAGACGGCTGGATGGCATCACCGACTCGGTGGACATCAGTTTGAGTGAAATCCGGCAGGGAGGCTTGGCGTGCTGCAATTCATGGGGTCGCAAAGAGTCAGACACGACTGAGCGAATGAACTGAACTGAACTGAATGCATGATCAGTACAGTGGCTTAACATGTAGTATCGATAAGGAAGGGAAAAATTAGTGTGGCTTCCTCAAATACTTTACTTACTGTAATTGAGGAGACAAGTTTAGCAGACTGAAAAAGGCAAGTGAAAAATAAAAAGCATACTTTTGAGTTAAGCATTCAAGTTACAATAATCAGATGTGAATGCTTTAGGAGGAGAGATGCTTAACTGAGCTGTAGTACTTTGTGGAGGAGCTTTACTATAAAAGGAAGAAGAACATTTGGACTGACCATATTAAGAAGGGTTGAGCTTTGAAATTATGAAGCCGTGCAGGAGGAACAAATTTTCACAGTTTGTTTCTGGTAGAGTTGTAGAAAAAGCCTAATTCTCCATGTTCATATCTGAAGAAGCTTTCAGCGAATCAAAATTTGCACCACAGTCACCCTTAATAAGAAAGTTATAGAATTACGCTCATTCAATTTAGGTAGCAATTTTCATGCAGTATTATGAAGAAGGTATTTGTAGCAATGTTATATTCTACTTCTTCAATCATGAGCAATGTTGGATAAAAAAGATTTGATGTCAAAGGTGAGATTTGTCAGAAGAAGCTTACTTTTTAGGGAGTTGTTCTTTTAAGGAAACAGGCTTAGCAAAAAACAGTTTCCATCTGGGAGCAAATTTACATGGAACTGTTACAAGATGTATAGTTTGATTGTGATTTATAAACAGTCAGTAGAATGGGACACTTGTCTTCCCACAGCAACACCTCTGAGCACTAAGCACTATTTGGTCAAGCCCCTAAGATTTAACCGCAGGGTGTTCAGTTATAAAGCCATTTTTCATCGATCTGAACTGTTGAGTTCTTAACTGTAGCTTAGTTTCACTTTGATTTTGAAATCCATAAATGCCAGTCACAGCATTTAAGAACTAAAATCATTGGCACAGGAATTTAAATGAAGAGTGATAAATCAAGGCTGCCGGTGGCTAGTGTCTCAGCCAGATGCAAACACCACAACCACAGTTTTTAATAGCCTGTGTGCCCAATTTCAAATTAAGTGTGACAGATTAAGCAGGAAGTTAATTACTATCTTGAAACAAATAGTCTAGTGTTGATACGAAAGGGCATCATAAAGCTGTGTTTTATCTTAACAGAATACCCAGAAGAAATATTAGAAAATAGAGATGTATAAATAATGATTAGTTCAGGTAAAAAAGCAGGAAAGGCAGTGAGGGTTATGCATCTGGTTAAATGAGGGCAAGTATATGAAAAGGAGACTTCAGAGAACAGCTTTACTAGTCTCAAAGCAGGAAGTGAATTCACGTGTGAATCAGAATCTTGGTACCTTCATGGTGGATGAGATACTAGATGCCTCAGGTACTAAATCTCTACCACCGCATGCCAGATATTAGAATGTCTGTCAACTTTTCTCATGGTAGAATGCAAAAATGAACCATTACACCTAATCTGAATACAGCCTTAAAAACCCAAAGATGTTATAAATCACAAAATTCTTAACTAGTCCTTCATTTTTTTGTGCCTTCAATCCATGGCCCTTTCTCTCTTCAGACATTTATTAGACAGCAGCTTCTTAAGCTATTTCCTATTTGACTTTATGATTTTATCACTGAGCAAATGTTTCAAGAAAGAATCTGTTCTTTGGAGTTCTGATTGGTTTTAGGAAAGATGCATTTCAAATTTCATTTAATGAGATAACGTTAAAAACATTGTGTCAGACACTGTCCTTAAATCATAATAAGAAACAACCCAGTAAGGTATCATTATACACATTGTTCAGTCAAGGAAACCGACACAAAAAAGAGACTAAGTAAAACATCAGTATCATGGAGTTAAGAAACGGACAAACCAGAGTTTGTAGTCAGGTATTTAGGTTCCGGAAGTCTGTGCTCTTTAAACATTAAGACACATTGCCTTTTTAAGCCTGGGCCCAGAGTGAGCAGCAGAAGTTATAAAATTCTAATTATTTAGTTGTAACTTATTCAAACCATTCATTTTGTTCTCTACCTATTGCAAATTAGAAGCATACCTTACTCAGAAAATGAAGATTAAATACAAAGATTAAGATAGCATTGTATCAGTCTCTACAAAAAATATGATGAGCAACCACAGTAATCATATAAATTCCAGGAGACTTTTGATCTGTCCTCGGAGCACTTGAACTTTGCTGACCATCACTACAATGTCTTGCCTGAATTGAAGGGGTTAGTATATCAAAGGAGGATATTGAAACACGGAAGTCTGTTGTTAAATACAAAGTGTTCTTAGGTCTTTCAAAATGTTAAATCTTAAAATTGAAACAAGTATTTTTATGAATCATTAATATATGTATTTTTATAATAGGGCACATTTTATAAACTTCTGAGAAAAAGCAAAATTAAAAGATATATTTAATAAAGAAAGAAAAAAAACAAATTTAAAATGAGATGTGTATAAGAGACAGGCTCCAAACTCACTNTATATGTATTTTTATAATAGGGCACATTTTATAAACTTCTGAGAAAAAGCAAAATTAAAAGATATATTTAATAAAGAAAGAAAAACAAATTTAAAATGCATTTATTCTCTGTTATACTTCTTCAGATATACATATATTGTCAACTCCAAAAGAAAGGTATTTCACAAAACTCCAGCCGTTCCACCCAACCCTGGGATCTATTTTGCTTTTGCTCAAACACCCCAGGCACATTCTTGCCTCATGGCCTCTGTCCTTTTGTTACCTCCTTCAGTTCTTTGCTCCAGTGGCATTAGGTTACAGAGACTTTTCATGACCACTTCAGTTAAAATTTTAACTTTTCATGTAGTCACCACTCCTGACTGCATTCTCTTCCTTTCTTTCTTTCATGACACTTATCATCATTTCCATTTTACTGAAATGTTTATTTTCTGTTTTTCACCAGCTTTCATATGAACTCCATGTAAGCAAGGACTTCTGTCATGTTTATTTGCTATGTTCTCTGTGCCTAGAATAGAACCTGGCTCATACTTGGAACCCATGATGTGTTTATTGAATGGATAAATGGAAGAAAAACTGAATAATTGAATATTTTTAAGGTATAAGTTTGTAATAATTCATGAAACACTTTCTAACAAGTCTAAATGAATATGTTAGGATGAACGTAAAATTCCATAGCAAACCTAGCTAATATTTACAGTTTAATATTTTACATCTTCACCTTAGTCAATTTTAAAATACTCTGTATAATCAGCATTTTGGTTTAAAAGGCAATATTAATTGCTATGCAGAATCAATTTATATTTATTAATGACTATGCCTATATCATGAGAATTGCTTAAAGGTGTGACATTGACACAACAATTCTAAATGGTTCTTGCTTTGTAGTTAGAAATAAATCAAATTCATTACTGTATCCTGAGGTCAATACAGTGCCTATATATTATTATATATATATTAACAGTGAACGAACCTGAAGTCACTCAGTCGTGTCCGACTCTTTGTGACCCCATGGACTGGGTCCTTTGTCCATGGGATTTTCCAGGCAGTGGTACTGGAGTGGATTGCCATTTCCTTTTCCAAGGGATCTTCCCAACCCAGGGATTGAAGTGCCTAGCACCTAGGAATATTCATAAATGTGTTGAATAAAGGAAGACATGATTAAATAAAGGGATCCACTAACTACAGTTGATATACAGTGTCTTCCTAGTTTCAGGTATATAGCATAGTGATTGTAATATGTATGCATACATGTTACATATGATATGTATGCATATATATATATATACACACACACATTTTTCAGAGTCTTTTCCTTTGTATGTAATTACAAAATAATGAGTAGTTCAATGTGCTGTATAGAGGGTCTTTGTTGGTTATTTATTTTTATATGTGGTAGTGTATATATGTTGGAGAAGGCAATGGCAACCCAATCCAGTACCCGTGCCTGGAAAATCCCATGGATGGAGGAGCCTGGTAGGCTGCATTCCATGGGGTTGCTAAGAGTCGGACAGGACTGAGCGATGTCACTTTCACTTTTCACTTTCATGCATTGGAGAAGGAAATGGCAACCCACTCCAGTGTTCTTGCCTGGAGAATCCCAGGGATGGAGGAGTCTTGTAGACAGCCGTCCATGGGGTCACACTGAGTCAGACACGACTGAAGTGACTTAGCAGCAGCAGCAGTAGTGTATATATGTTAATCTCAACACCTCAATTTATTCTCCTCCTTTCCCCTTTAACACCCATAAGTTTGTTTTCTGTGTCTGTGAGTCTTTTTCTGTTTTTTAAATAAGTTTATTTGTATCTTTTTCTTTAGATCCCACATATAAGTGATATGATATTTGTCTTTGACTTAATTAGTATGGTAATTTCTAGGTCCCTGCATGTTGCTGCAAAGGACATTATTTTTTATCTTTTATGACTGAGTGATATTGCATTTTATATTTATACCACCTCTTCTTCATCCATTCATCTGTCAACAGACATTTAGGTTATTCCATGTCTTTGCTATTGTAAATAGCACTACAGTGAAAAATTAGAATACCTGTATCTTTTCAAATTATAGTTTTTTCTGGATATATGACCAAGAATGAGATTGCAGGATCATATGGTAACTCTGTTTTTAGTTTTAAAGGAACGTCCATATTGGTCTCCATACAGGCTATACCAGTTTACATTACCCCTGGAGGAGGAAATATCAACCCACTCCTGAAATCTTGTCCAGAAAATCTCATAGACAGTTGAGCCTGGTGGGCTACAGTCCATGGGATCACAAAAGAGTCGAACACAACTGAGTGATTAAACAACAACAGTATAGGANCTTCCTTCTATTTCTCTTTATATTCTATTCCTCTTTCTCCTTCAGACTTCTTTACCCACTCCACGTACCTCTTGCTTCCATCCAGGTTGAAGCCTCAAGAGCAGGAAGAGTAGAGGGTTAGTGAGAAAAGAAGGAAAGAATGAATGCTTTGGATGGTCCTGCCTCATGGATGGCACCAAGCTAGGAGCTTTACAGGCACTACATCATTTTAGTTTTCTAACATCTTTGTGGAGTCTCTCATTTTTCTTTTTTAAAATTTTTTCCTGGAGTAGAGTTGATTTACAGTGTTGTGTTAGTTTCAGGTATACAGCAAAGTGAATCAGTTCTACATATACATCTGTCTTCTCTTTTTAAGATTCTTTTCCCATATAGGCCATTACAGAATATTGAATAGGGTTTCCTGTGCTATACAGCATGGCCTTATTAGTTATCCACTTTATATATAGTACTGTGTATTTGTCAATCCAAATCTCCTGCTGTGTTCCTCCTCTGGAGGAGGAAATGGTAACCTGCTGTGGTAATCCTGCCTGGAAAATCCCGTGGACACAGGAGCCTGGCAGGCTACAGTCCCTGGGGTCACAAAGAGTTGGACACAACAACTAAACAATAAATAACAACAACAAGCCTTCCCCACTGGTTACCATAGGTTTTTTTCTACATCTGTGACTCTATATGTTTTGTAAAGAAGTTCATTTGTACCATTTTTTAAATATTCCATATAGACCTAAGATTTGAGTAAACAGTTTAACCCAAATTAGTTATTTCATCATTTTGCTATACTTGTCCTGTGAGGAAATCCTTCCAGTTAAGTAAGGGAGAAGCAGTTCAGTTCAGTCGCTCAGTCATGTCCAACTCTTTGCAACCCCATGGACTGCAGCATGCCAGGTCTCCGTGTCCATCAACAACTCCCAGAGTTTACTCAAACTCATGTCCATTGAGTCGGTGATGCCATCCAACCATCTCATCCTCTGTCGTCCCCTTCTCCTCCTGCCCCCAATCCCTCCCAGCATCAGGGTCTTTTCCAATGAGTCAGCTCTTCGCATCAGGTGGCCAAAGTATTGGAGTTTCAGCTTCAGCGTCAGTCCTTCCAAT
>SJYV01035768.1:1231647-1266092 GCA_006410875.1 Neotragus pygmaeus
AATCCCTAGGTCAGGCAGATCCCCTGGCTAAGGGAGAATCCCATGGATAGAGAAGCCTGGTGGGCTACAGTCCATGAAGTTGCAAAGAGTCAGACATGACTGAGCAACTAAGCATGAATGCATGCCTCTACATTAAGCCATCCTTTAAGCTAGAAGAAAGTGGCTGTCACCAGAATGCTTTACCTATCCTTGAATGCACTGGAGGGACAATCATTCATGGAGGACACCCCCAACCCCCAATTCAGTAGCATGTAAAAGCGACTGTCCATCAGCAAGATCTAGAAACTGGCTGCCCACGTGGCCACCACTTGGTGATGGTTTGTGAAAAGCTGGAGCACACCCAGAGAAAGCTGCAGTCTTTTCTAATGTGAGTCTCTCCTTTAATATTCCAGTCTTGCCTGGGAGCAACACTGCCTGGAATACAGCAGGCACTCAATATGTGTGGCCTGAACAAATAAAGATGCATACACAGTTCAGTTTTTGTACCAATGATATTTTGCAGGTTTAATAATTTATGGTCAAAAGCAAAGAGATAATAAATTACCATGGGGAGTTTTTTTTTTCCACTCAATTGTACTATCTTAGATAAATAGTTCTTCTAAAAAAAAGTTTTGGATTCCTAATTATTTCAGTCATTGAGTCACATATTTATAAGAAAATTAACTATTAGATTAGAACTGCCTCTAGAATTCAAAGCCAATGAAAGACTGCCTTTGGTAAAATGGTTATTGGTTCAAGATAGGTCCAAAATACATGGATAAGCAATCCTAACTTTTCCTCTGTGTTCACTTGAGCAAATCATTGAAGGTCTCCAGATCTCATTTTCTTATTTCTCAAGGGTCAGGTTGGGTGTGATGAGTTCCAAGGACCTTGCCAGCTCTGATTCTTAAACATTTGGCAGAATCTTGGCAGAAGAATTATCAGATTAGAAGTCATGCTTTCACTGTGGGTGGCACCTTAAAGACTTCACCCTTCGACTTCCCTTTCTCAGCAAACCTAACTCGGATACCAGTAGGAATGCCTCATTTTTGGGGCACTTACGGTAGGTTTTCTCTTTCTCTTTTCTTAAGCTAATCCTATTGCTGTCCCATGGTTGCTATATATCTCCAAAGAAATAAGTTCATGCTCACTAATAGGTCAGTACTTTGAAGGCTATCTGTGTATGCCACCACTTTTAAATTTTTGAGAATAATATGTATACTTGGTTGTTTGTGATATCATAGGCCCCTAGCACTGTGTCTTGAATCCAGTAGAGATCAGAGCTACTCAAGTATAGACTAGTCACCCCCTGCATCAGAATCTTGTTGAAAAGTTGCCAGTTTCTCCACCACCACCACCCCAAAGTTCCTGCTGGAGATCTATGTTATCAGAATCTCTGAATGTAGAGCCTTGGAATCAGCATTTCAACAAGCATCCATGGGGATTCCTCTGCACCCTGAAGTTTGACAATCTCTGCAATATACCACCCATAAATATGTTTCCAATGATGAATAAATATTTCCATAGCAAGGGAAACTTATCCTTTCCCCAAACAAAGTCTTAGAGGGCAATACCAAGGAGCAAAGGCACCAGAAAAACAAACACCTTGCACTTAAACCAGTAGTGATTAAGTATCGGCTGTAAAGTAACCTATCTACAGTCTTAGGAAAATGCAAATCCAGGCTCTGTTCCTCTGAGGTCAATGGAAACATGGACTGAACAGAAGAGACTTTGTTCAAGTTTATTTTGACCCCATTGTCCCTTTAAATTCCCTGATTTGGGCTGCTCCTAACTGACAATTCAAGGAGGTCCCACCCCTCCTAGATGATACACTTCAAAAACACAAGAACACTTCACTTCTATAAAACAAAGTACAGATGAAGGTAATAGTTAAAACTCCAGCTTGATTTGAAGTTTCCAACATCCTCATCTCCCACATCTCAGCCAAATGGTGAGCAGACAGCCTGTGTTTGGGGAATGGAGTCAAAAACGTTCTCTTTCCACCTGAAGCTTCAGCTGGTTCTCCTCTGTCACCAGTTTCTGACCCCTTCAGAAGTGAGGGAAGTGGGCACGGTCCTACAGGCACTCTGCCAGCTGGCTTTATGCTCATAAGACTGGGAGATACTTACATCTTTTAAGACTTTTAGGGGGGGTGATTTTGTGTTTTGGGGGGAAACCTCTAGTCCTGGCCATTTAAATATAGATCCCTTGGTGGGAGCAATGAACTGCCTCTACAGTCTCTTTGCTGACATCTGTCCACTCCTCCTCGGAGAGGCCTCAGGCAGGGTCTAAGATGTCCACACCAGGATTCTCTCATCCAGCCCCTAGGAAATTCTGACTCACACCAGAAGTACTAGTCACCAGGGCCTCCATCTCTCACTAGCTTCCACACTGGAGCAGCTAACCAGGCTGTCTCTCCCCTTTTGCATTTTCCAAGCAAAAGCCTGACACAAGTCCTGTGTGTGTTAGGTGAAGGAGAAAGAGCCCCTACTCCCTGGAGGGAGTGGGACTCACAGAACACCAATAGCTCTTTCCAAACATGTGATTTAAAATCCTTTATCTGGGACTTCCATGGTAGTACAGAGGTTAAGACCACACTTTCAATGCAGGGGATGCTGGTTCAATCCCTGGTCGGGGAACTAAGTTCCCACAGGCCTCGTGGTGAACCAAAGAAATAAAAACAGCAACAACAACAAAAAATAAAATAAAATTGTATGCCTTTGTAACATAGGTGAAGAATTAAGAGGTGTCCACTTAATTCTCAGATCTCTCTAAAAATCCACACCTTGCTCCAGCAATGTAATGCAGTATCTAATATCTGCCACCATAGAATGACCTTAAGTCCCCATAACAGAATGAGATGGCACTAAAATGTTTAAACATGACTTTAGTAGAAGCTCAGAGAGCAATTAAGCTCACTCAGAATGAATCTCCACGTGGCAGAGAGACGTTTATTCTGCCCAACTGGGACATCCAAAGCACAACTGGGAATCATCAAGATCTTACCCCAGAGAATAAAAACCATCCAAGGGCCAGAGTTCCCTCAACCACCTGTGGCCTACTTTCCAAATTCTAGCTCTCTTTTCTGAGGACCTACCTCTCTCCATCAAGGCATACCTTCAAAGACTGTGTATTTCATAGCCTGATCCCCCAGCAGAAGTTCTTAGCCTTTGTAAGAATCTATGGATGGGCATCAGAGGAGCCAGAAACCCCCCCAAAAATTATGTTAAATTTACAAATATAAACATGTCTCTTGGGGAAATGATGTATTTTTTTATAAGATTCTCACGGAGGTCAAGATCCAAAAAAAAAAGCTCATCTCAACCTTCAAATCTCTACATGGTCATAACACAGCATTCCTGACAGGTGTAAAAGAGACACACGTGTAGCATAACCAGGTATTTCTTTTTACCTACTAGGGGCTTCCCTGGTAGCTCAGTTGGTAAATAATCCACCTGCAATGTAGGAGACCCTGGTTCAATTCCTGGGTTGGGAAGATCCACTGGAGAAGGGATAGGCTACCCACTCCAGTATTCTTGGGTTTCCCTGGTAGCTCAGCTGGTAAAGAATCCACCTGCAAAGTGAGAGACCTGGGTTCTATCTCTGGGTTGGAAAAATCCCCTGGAGAAGGGAACAGCTACCCACTCCAGTATTCTGGCCTGGATAATTCCATGGACTGTATAGACCATGGGGTTGCAAAGAGTCGGACATGACTGAGTGAACCTCACTTTACTTCACTTTCACTAGGTGCTAAGAGGAAGCAGAAGAGGTTACACAGAAAGATGAGCTGAGTTTTGAAAGAGGTAAAGGATCATGACAGACAGGGATGGGGAAAAGGCCATTTCAAGAAGTAGGATAACCATGAATAAAAGCATGGACAAAGGAAAGCCAAGTATGTCGAGGGAAATGACATGTAGGTTGTCTGATGGGAATAGAGGGTACATGTAGGTAAATGGTGGAGCCCAAGACACAAAGTGGGGATGAGGCTATGGTGTGGATGGCTCTAATATGAATGCTAAGGACTTAATTTGGAGATGTAAGAAGTTGGTAAAAATCTTTAAATAGAAGCATTAACGTATCATTATATCATGATTGGGCACCTACATGTCTGTTTTCCCAGACAGAACATGAATGAACTTTGGGAAAGCTGAATCAGAGTCTAGTTCAGGTTTATACTTCTTGAATATCCCCTGGCATGTGGTAGGTGCTTAGTAACCTCTTAGAGAAAGGAGAGAAGATGAGTAAAGAGGAATGGAGGGAGGAAAGTAGGGGAAGAAGAACGGAGGAAGATGGGAGTGGGAAAGGGAGAAGGGAAGGCAGGTGGAGGAAGGGGAAGTTGGTCTTTAAAAATAGAGGAACTGGAAGAAAAAACACGAGACTATTGCACTGGTCCAAGTCAAGAGCAATGAGAGCATTCTTGAAGGGAGAGTAACATATTTATGAGATGCTTAGTTGCCATAAAATTTGATTGTTCATCTTCCTCTAAACAGCTCTTCTATAACCTACTTAAGGTTTGTATTTAATGATTTAATTCAGTATAAGCAGGAAAGACCTGTATGTGTTGTTTTACCAATACTGTTAATGAATCTGTGCTCATCTATCCTAAGCTTTTGCCCAGTTTCTGTGATGAACAGAGTATGCATTTACTGATGGCTCCAGTACTCTTGCCTGGAAAATCCCATGGGTGGAGGAGCCTGGTAGGCTGCAGACCATGGGGTTGCGAAGAGTTGGGCATGACTGAGCGACTTCACTTTCACTTTTCACTTTCATGCATTGGAGAAGGAAATGGCAACCCACTCCAGTGTTCCTGCCTGGAGAATCCCAGGGGTGGGGGAGCCTGACGGGCTGCTGTCTATGGGGTCGCACAGAGTCGGACATGACTGAAGTGACTTAGCAGCAGCAGCAGGAGTAGAGTGCAGCTGTGGAACAAGGAGACAGAAATGGACCCAGGGAGCCCTGGATCTACATCGTGATTTTGCCCATTCCCCTAACAAGGCAACACTTGTTTATATCTGACTGACTTTCACATCCTGCTAGCCCAGACATCCTAAGAACCTGACCTTCAACTCAAATCCTCTTAATCCATATGCTCTATAATGTTTCTCCCCAGATTGAGTAGATTTTGGGTCAGCCTGGGTTCTGATGACATTTTTCACTCTTCTAAGGTTACGATTTAATCTGCCCATCTCAGACCCACCTGAAGCTCTTTTCTGTTTTTGCAGAAATCTTTCAGGGCACTCTAAGCCTATCATTCCCTCTTTGACCATATTTTATATACAAGCATTTCATGTTGAATTTCTATAGCATGCCTTCAAATTCTGAATCCTGAAATATTAATTTGCTTCCTTTATGAACTTTGTGAACTAGTTCATAAGCAAAATTATGAATAGTTGATAAACAAAGTTATGCTACAGAATTTTAGGACATAGCTTCAGATGTGTCAGAATGTCTATCTCTGTATAGCTATAAAAAAAGGAACATAGGAATCATAGAAATTTGCCTTAGTTTTTTATATAAATATATAATCTTCTTCAAAGTTAACTGAAGATCCTTACATGCTCAGAAATCTCATAACTCACATGTAGTCACCTAGAAACTCAACCAGTGGATCTTTTTAAACTCAAGAATCCTACCATTACATATATCTTCCTTTGTGAGCCAACCCATAGCAAGCATGTGACACAGGGTAAAAAGAATAAGATAAAATTAACAAGAGGCAAATCAAATTACAGTTCCTTGCAATTATCATTTCTCGATTACTTTTTTTGGAGTATATTTAATTTACAATGTTGTGTTAGTTTCAAGTATACAACAGAGAATATCAGGTACACATATACATATATCCACTTTTTAAAATATTCTTTTCCTACATAGGCCATTACAGAGTATTGAGTAGAATTCCCTGTGCTACACAGTTGGTCTTTATTAGTTATCTATTTTATACATGGTAGTGTGTATATACGGAGACGGCAGTGGCAACCCACTCCCATATTCTTGCCTGGAAAATCCCATGGACGGAGGAGCCTGGTGGGCTGCAGTCCATGGGGTCGCTAAGAATCAGACACAACTGAGCAACTTCACTTTCACACACTGGAGAAGGAAATGGCAACCCACTCCAGTTGTCTGGAGAATCCCAGGGACAGGGGAGCCTGGTGGGCTGCCGTCTATGGGGTCGCACAGAGTCGGATGCGACTGAAGCAACTTAGCAGCAGCAGTGTGTATATGTCAATCCCAGTCTCTCAATTTATCCCTCTCCTGTCTTATCCCCTGGTAATCATAAGTTTGTTTTCTACATCTGTAACTCTATTTCTGTTTTGTAGATAAGTTGATTTGTACCCTTTAAAAAAAAGTTCCACATACAAGTGATATCATATATTTGTCTTTCTCTGACTTACTACACTCAGTATGACAATCTCTAGGTCCATCCATGTTGCTGTAGATGGCATTATTTCTTTCTTTTTATAGCTGAGTAATATTCCATTATGTATATGTACCACATTTTCTTTATCCATTCCTGTACTGGTGGGCATGTAGGTTGCTTCCATATCCTGACTGTTGTAAATAGTGCTGCAGTGAACACTGGATTGCGTGTGTGTTTTCAAATTGTGGTTTTCTCCAAATATATGCCTAGGAATGGAATTGCTGATTCATATGATACTCTATTTTTAGTTTTTTAAAGAACTCCATACTGTTCTCCATAGTGGATACACCAATTTACATTTCCAACAACAACATAGGATGGTTTCTTTTCTTCTACACCCTTTCCAGCATTTATAATTTGTAGATTTTTAAAAATGATGGTCATTCTGACCAGTGCGAGGTGATACCTCATTATAGTTTTGATTTGCAATTAGTGATGTTGAGTCATTTCTCAACTATTTAGTGAACATCTACTACATGCAGGTTGCTGAGAGAAGGCAGAAAGATTAAGGAGGAGCAAGGAACTGACTAAAACCTGGTTCACTTCTGTTGGAAGCTATTTGGTAAAAGAGACAGCTGAGTGCACATTATTCACTGTAGTACAGAGGAGCCCATGAATGTCCCCTTATGGGAGTGCAGGGGATAACAATTCATCCCAGCCACTGTGAGCACCAGCCCTACCTGGCAGAGCATCTGCTACTCAGCTCTGGTTCCCATACAAGAATGAGAGTCATGTGGCCAGACTTTCTGGATTATTTTTAAGAATAGTGGACAATGCATATTTTATGTTGACTCTCCTTATTTTTTAATCTTGTCAACTAATCCAAACTTTTTTAAAGTTCTATTTTTGTATGTGTGGGAATGAGGCATCCTGGTTTTTATGTCCATGTACCGCTAGCTTCTACCTCTGAACTAGAAGTGAGGGTCCTCAACAGGAGTTATAATCAGTCTAGAAAGGTGGGCTGGAGCCAAAGTCATACTCCAAAATGGGCTGAGCTGTATGATTTCATTCTCTGATGAATAGGAGCTATCATAATCCTTTTTAATTTTTAAATTAGTGGTATAATCCCATCTATATTTTAGAAAATTAACTCTGGTGGCAGAGGGGCACTTGACACATGATCTGATAACATTTACTGAATTAATGAATGAGAGAAAGAAGGAACAGGGAAGGTAAGAGTTTAAGATTTCAGTTAATAAGCTCTTTCAATGATCCAGACAAAAATGAAAGTGGGGAGAAACTAATATACAGAAACTATCGAGGGCAGAGTGATGCTTTTGTGGAGATTGTTAATGCTATTTACAAATTTTTTCTGACTCTCTCCCTCTCTAGGACTTGATAGTATGACACTTCCTGGTCCCCTTGCATTTAGCCACAAGTAGACTTGTGAGTACTGCTGGCCAATGAATTGTGAGAGAAAGTGATGGGATGACTTCTGAATCAGAGTATTTAATTCCCACCCTAAAAAACTCTCTGTCCTCATATCATAAGCAGTGTTCAAGATAGTGACAGACCTATCAGCTGGGTACCTAAGTGACTATACTAAGCTAAGAGCCTCCTGACAAAATTTATTATAGCACTAAAAGAAAAAAAAATGTTTGTTGGGCTAGCCAATGAGTTTAGGGGCTGCTTGTTACCACAATATAAGTAACCTGTGCTGGCTGCCACATTTGTGTTCACCTCTTTTGTCCACATTGCATTAATGAAATAAAAAAGAATATCACTTTACTTCCCATAGCAAGATCAACCAGCCTGGTAAAAATCCATGAGACAATTGCAAAAACATTTATCCTTATGTAGGAGATATGACCTCATTACATTTTAATTCCATTGATATTCCAGCATCTATTGCTTTCTATGGAATTTCCCAGGATTCTTTTTTTGATGACTCTTTTCTTCCAGTAGGATTATCATTAATGTAATTAATTATTTCACTAAAACTATTTGTTTTCTTCTTGTTTGTTACAGTTTTTTAGGGTGAGAATTAAATACTCTTGTTTGTTAATATGAATTGAATGACTGATTTGCATACCAATACAAAATAACCAAATTACCCATGCAGTATATTAATGAACCTGCTTGTAGAGATAGAGAAAATAAGAATGAGAAGAGTGGGCATCCCTGGTAGTCCAGTGGCTAAGACTCCGAGCTCCCAATGCAAGGGGCCCAGGTTTAATCCCTGGTCAGGGAACTGGTTCCCACATGCCACAACTAAAAAGATCCTGCTTGTCACAACTAAGACCCAGGGCAGCCAAATAAGTAAATAAATAAATACTTTAAAAAAGAATGAGAAGTGTAATAACATTTGTGATGTAATATGCTGCTGCTGCTGCTAAGTTGCTTCAGTAGTGTTCGACTCTGTGCAACCCCATAGACGGCAGCCCACCAGGTTCCCCCATCCCTGGGATTCTCCAGGCAAGAATGCTGGAGTGGGTTGCCATTTCCTTCTCCAATGCATGAAAGTGAAAAGTCCAAGTGAAGTTGCTCAGTCGTGTCATGATGTAATATGAGGGACTTTTAAACAATAAACATTTTGGTACACAATTAAAATCAACTGTTATTGGTTTCTTTTCTATGAATCTAGAATAGAATTGCAAATCTGACAAAGGCATATCTTTGATATCTGTCTCAAAATACAAAAATAGATGTAACCTATTGAAAGTTTTATCATTTATTATGCAGGCCACACAAAGCTAGGATACATATGGTCCCAGAATCATGTCTGAGTTTAGATTTCTTCATCTGTAACATGAGGGGAGACATACGCTATTTCTTCTTTTCAAAAAATAAGCAAGAACCAATAAGGTAGGATCTATAAAGCATTTTGGCAAAACAGAAGTTGTCATAGAGGAACAAAACTGAATTTCCTGTTTATGGAGTTTAAAGTTCAGCCTAGATAAGGAAGATCTGTGGTGATCAGAGGGAAATTAAAAAGAAGAGAACATAGTCAGATTCTTAAAAAGAAATCTCTTACTGTACAGCATAGGCTTCTAAAGGAATCAGCCCCTGCATCTTTGTCACTTAACTTTTTTTAATCTGAACTGACAGACCACTGAAGAATAACTGTAGGGAATAATCCCCACACTGGCAGAGGGGATGGATTAAATCAACCATGAAAATAAGCACTGGCCCATGTGTCTATAGCCTAAAAGAAATTTGAGTGAACACAGTCCTGTGTTTAAGCCAGGCACAGTATCCATTGAACTGCCTGTAACATTGTCTCCTGCAAATGCCCATTTGAAGGGAAGGGCAAACGTCAATGCTTTGAAAGGCAGGGTACATCTTACTTGATCTGCTAAGTTTAAAAAAAAGTATATTATTAGCCTAGAAATATAAAATGAGCACATATGTTCCTTTCCCCCATATCCATGGCTTCATTTTTAGTAAGTATGGCTTCACTTCTACCCTAATAATTTTTAAATATACCCAGGAAAACCATGTTCAATGAATGTTAGCTGTAATTTTAAACCATTTGCCCTCCAGCTAAAAGGTCTGAGAAGAAGTTATCAAAGATGTAAATAATTGTTTCCCATATCTAAGGAGGAAAAATAATGGGATTGAATGTCACATGAGCACTTCTATTTCACCCAATTGCATTAAACAGATATGGTATTAAGAAGGAAAGGTGGCATATTCAGTGATGCACTCTTAATCTCAAACCTCTAAAACAAACAAAAAACACCCTAGATTATCCATGTGTTAAAGAATGAGCAGAGCAGAGAGAACTGACATCCAAGGAGATTCTGATGTTTCAACCAGATGGCTAATGTTTCAACCAAGCCTCTGCCAAATTCCATGAGAAAAGGAAACCAGTTCTTACAGGAGGGTTGGGATTCTCTGATGAATAAATCCGGTCTCCTCTGTTGAATAAACTGATTTCATATCAAGAGTGAATGTTTCCATATACAGTGTGATTCCCTGCAGGTTAGGGAAAAATCAATCAAGCAAAATCATGGAACAGAATATATACTCAAAATGCACACTCAACCCCTACAAGTTCTAATTTTATATGGTATTACTACCTGAAGAAGACTTGAAAATCTGATGGCAACAGGCAGGAGGGGTTTATTTAAATCTTTTTTTTTTTTTCTCCTGAAGGAAGATCTTATGTTCACAAGTTTAATATTGACAGAGCTTCATTTTCTTGGCCCATGTTACATGCTCATTTGAAGAAAGAACATCCACACCAGGTTCCTCAGAGCTAAAAATCCCTAACACTGATGCTTTTCCACTGACAGAGTGTCCTGTTAGGCCCCAGGTTATTCGAGTTGGTAACAGAAAGTTCATTCTAGATTGTGGCTTTCCCAAGCAGCTTTTGTTTTGCTTGAAATTTATAGTTTCCATTCTCTTTTATATCATACTCTCAAATTCTTCTAAATATTGTATCACTTCTATGGAATTGTGCTTTTTTTTCTAGACATATCTCTCTACAGCCCTTTCTTTATGTTGCAGTCTCGACTGGGTATTATTAGAACTTCCAGGCATCTATCATTGTGGGGCTCCCTTGTATTATTTTTAGGGGAGGACACACACTGCTCTCTGCATCCTAAATCTTCCTCTTTCTTGGTTCATCTCCTTATTTTACTGAAGTATCTATTCAACTTCCTAAGAAAAAGTAAGTCAAGGGAAGGTAAATCCTTGTAAGTTCTGATGTGGGTCTTCTTCCATGCTTGCTGATAACAGTTTAACCAGCAATAGAATTCTTGGCTAGGGGTCATTTTCTTTCAGAACTTAGAAGGCATTGCCTGACTGATTTTAGATTTTTAGGTGGTGATAGTGGTAACGCACCTGCCTGTCAATGCAGGAGTCACGAGAGGTGCAGGTTCGATCCCTGGCTTGGGAAGATCCCCTGGAGAAGGAAATGGCAACCCACTCCAGTATTCTTGCCTGGTAAATCCTATGGACAGAGGACACTGGCAGGCTACAGTCCATAGCATCACAGAGTTGGACACAACTGAAGCAACTTAGCATGCGTGCAATGAGAAGTATGAGGCCTGTTTGAATTATGTCTCTTTTTAATATTCACTTATCTGTTTATTTTTTGCTGTACCAGGTATTAGTTGCAGCATATAGGCTCTTCATTGCACCCTGTGGGCTTCTCTCTAGTTGTGGCACACGTGGGCTTAGTTGCTCAAGTGGGATGAGAAACTCATGTGGGATCTTAATTCTTCAGCCAGAGATCAAACCCACATTCCCTGCATTGGTAGGTGAATTCTTAACCACTGAACCACCAGGGAAGTCCCTGAGTTATGTCTCTTTGTACGTGGCCTTTTATTTATCTCTCTGAAATCGTATTTAGGATTTTAAAAAATCTTTGTCTTTAGTGTTCTGCAACTCCATGGGGGAAGTATCAGTATCATGGGGTGGGGGGGAGTTTCCTTTCACCTTGGTTGGCACTCAGTAGGAACCTGGATATACTTCCTAAGGACTTGGAAGAACCACTAAGAGCTCTGTGTATTGGGGTGAGACTATGAACTTTCTGGTTTCTTCAAGATGAATGAGAAGAGAAGGGTGTACCTTGGGGTGTCACATCCACATTAGAAATCCCAAGTCCTCCCCAGTTTTTTTCTATTTCATAATAGGAGATCCTTTCTGTTATTTTCCTGAGAGTTTAAGCCTCATTGGGGCTGTCCTGCAGGCAGAAATGTTGAGAGGTCAGCTGGTCCAGAGAAAGGCCTTAGCAAACCCCTCTGGGGATTTAGGGAACTCCTCAGCCTCCCTGCCTGCTACATTGTTGGGTGGGTACAATCCCCTCGGGATGACCCATGCCACCACTTCACCCCTTCACTTTACAGTTGGAGCTTTCCCTCACTTTTTGTATCCTCCCTATTCAGTGGGGCATCTAAAAGCTAATAATATGGCTCAGATTTAAGATACCCCAACAAGAGTGCTCCCCAAAATATCAACAAAGGCAGTAATGAGTGGTGAATGGCTCTTACTATCTAAATAAGGTGCTAAAGAACACTGGAAAATTCCGTGTCTGTTTTCTTTCCAACCAATGTTTTCTGTTTCCATATTTTTTTGCTAATAGAAAGAACAAGTTCATTTTTCACAAAGCAATATTCTCAAAGCGATGGAGATGGATAAACAAGCTGCTCAGGTTGAAGGCCAAGTGAAGAGACTTCCTCTCCTAGACAGGCTGCCAGGAGCCCCAAGGCCAGTGGCTCCTGATCCCCTTGGGTGGGGGCTTTAGAATGCAGACTTCATCCTACCCCCTGGAATCCACTTGTCTAACAAGCTCCCCAGGTGGTTCTGGTCCATAATTTGAGATAAGGTAGGTGAAAACACCTGACCTAAGGAAGAAGCTTGTGTGGTTCAGGCAATACATGGAAATTAGTGGGGAGATTTTCAGTGGAAGAATTTCTCACTTTTTTCTCCCTGATATCTCAAGAGATACTTAGATTGCTGCCTTAAATGCAAAAGAAGCAAATGACAGGTTACAGATATGTATGGCAATATTCAAGAGCTGATGACACTGACCACATATGAAATAGTTACACATCATAATCTTTGAGGCAGAACTAATTTTGCTTGCTTAGGGCATAGTTGCCAAAAATAAAGGCAAATTTTCCAGAACATCTTCACCTTCTGCACTTTTTCAAAATCCCAAGTCCCCAACCCACTGTTTCCATCTACTTTGCAAAAACTTCTGTCTGCCAGTGCAGGCTGGGGATGCTCTTAATGAGGGTACCAGGAAGAGTTACTGACCTGCCTCCTTGCTTCAGCTACCTTAGATGTTATTACCTGGGGGGTTGCTGGGAGGGAAGATGTCCAATTTTACCAACTCAGATTCTTCTGGATGGATTGTTCTAGATTTCACTTTTTTTTCTTCTTCTAGGGATTTTTCTAGGCAAGAAAAGTGAACAGCAAATGCAGAATTAGGGAAGCAAAGGCTCCATACATCGGGGAGCACAGATTTCCTTTCCAGTGGCCCGTGAGCCCACTAATTTATAAGACTGGAGCCAATCTGGGAGTCACTGACCCCAGTTAAGGAAGAAAGCCATTTGGAGAACTCTTAGCTGCCACCTGACGCTACTCTAGAGACAATACATCACAGAGTTCCATGGACAACATAAGAGGATGCCCTAGTCAGTTACTTTCCTTAAAATGCCACCAAGCTCCGCTGCCACCCAGTGTCTAAGTGTAGAGGAAACATCCTTCTACCATCAAAGCACACTTGCAACATGAATCAAGGGTACTGTGGCCCTTCCCCACCTCCTGTCCACGTATACCCTTCACCCCCTTTCCCTTGATTCCATGTCCCTGTTCTTATAATAACTCGTGGCTCACACTCAAATTAGCATCTGTATTCTCAAAATGCACATTTACATTTTAAGAATGTTTTGCTTGCAGCAGGACAGAGGTTCAGCTATACACACTTCCCCAGGAGCTGAACGATTCATCCCTGAACCAATGCCTTCAAATGAGCCTCTGTAAACTGAGGACCTGTGCCCACCTCTTCTGAAGAGTGGTGCCATGGAGGGCATCCCTCGATGAGGGAATAGTTATCTTTGTTCCAGCCCTCAGGAGTAGGTTACCCCTAATGCTGTTATGTTAAGAGGCTTTGGGAAGTGGCAGACTTAAGACTGAATCGTCCATAGCACCTGTCAGCTGAACTCAGGCAGGTCATTTAAATTTTCTGAGCCAGGTTCCACAGTTTTAACATGGCAGTGATATCATCTATTCATAAGGTTGTCCTAAAAAGTTAAATTATCCATATTAAATGAAAGTGCTTTTCAAGCTCGGAAGCTCTGTCTTATTTTGAACCCAAATAGCCATCACTGTTCTCCACCAGCTCAGATTCTAGCTTCGACATTTCTAGAGGGGTGTCTTGGGTGCACCCAGGACTGAACTCACAGTCCATGTTGAGAGCAATCCACTTTCCCACTGCCAGCCTGTGCCTCTCCATCTTCAGTGGACTCAGCACTTCCCTCCCAAAGCTGGGGGGCATCCTGCAGCCCTGCCCATATCTCTCCCTCTGCTCTGACAGGCATAGCCCTAGGGACTACACAGCCACACAGAGGAGAGAAGGATTGTTCTCCTCCCTTGTGGGGTCCCAGAGCAATGTGGTGTGGTTGTGTGCTAAGTCGCTGCAGTCATGTACATCTCTTTGTGACCCCATGGACTGTAGCCTACCAGGCTTCGCTGTCCATGGGGCTTCTTCGGGACAAGAATACTGGAGCGGGTTGCCATGTCCTCCTCCCAGAGATTTTCCCAGCCCAGGGATCGAATCTGCATCTCTTGTGTCTCCTGCATTGGCAGGCGAGGTCTTTACCACTAGCACCATCTGGGAACCCCTTGCTTGGTCTCCAGGGTATATATATGGAGAAACAGCTATTTATTATTACTGTTTTTATTGTTGTTGTAGTAGTAGAATAAACATAGCATAAAATTTGCCACTTTAACCATTTTAAAGTGTACAGTTCAGTAGCATTAAACACATTCACCATGTTGTCTAGCCCTCGGTGCTATCTCATTCTAGAACTTTTTCATCACCCTCAGCCAGAACCCCATCCCCAGGAGCAGTTACTTTCCAGTCCTCCCCGTCCTCACCCCTGGCAACCACTAACCTGCTTTCTGCCTCTGTGGATATGCCTATTCTGCACATTCCATATAAATGCAACTGTAGAGTATATGGTCCTTGGCATCTGGCTTAGGCTTGCACCAGAGGACTGTACTCAGAATGGGCTTGAACAGCCATTCAGTTCAGTTCAGTTCAGTCGCCCAGTCAATCACAGCACACCAGGCCTCCCTGTCCATCACCAACTCCCAGAGTTTATCCAAACTTATGTCCATTGAGTTGGTGATGCCATCTAACCATCTCATCCTCTGTCATCCCCTTCTCTTCCCACCTTCAATCTCTCCCAACATCAGGGTGTTTTCAAATGAGCCAGCTCTTTGCATGAGGTGGCCAAAGTATTGGAGTTTCAGCTTTAACATCAGTCCTTCCAATGAACACCCAGAACCGATTCCCCTTAGGATGGACTGGTTGGATGTCCTTGCAATCCAAGAGACTCTCAAGAGTCTTCTCCAACACCACAGTTCAAAAGCATCAATTCNGAGTTGTGAATTGGAAATAATGTAGTTTATTGGACTTACTCATATAGTAACCAAAAAAAAAGTCTCTAAAAGGTAATTTAAACAATTTTCTAGGTAACTTTACCTATGTGTACCTTTGCCTCCTGTAAATGAAATTACCCCCCACCTCTGTAAGATGCAGCTTCGTTTATGTTCTTTGTGAGTGAGTCTCTCCCCTCACCCCCATTTACACAATACCAAAATAATGTGGGTATGATTTGATCAGTATGGCACGTAAACTCATCTACCTTCCCTGGCTTTCTTTTCAGCTGCTGTTTCCTTGCCCTTTACTTTAGAGAGTGCATAGCATGTTGCTAGTAGATTCCTTCACTAATTGAATTAGTTTCCTAGAACTGCTTTATTACCACAAACTGTGTGGCTTAAAACAGTAGAAACTTAATCCTCTCCAGAGTTCTGGAGGCCAGACATTTAAAATCAAGGTGTTGGCAGGTCCAGGCTCTCTGAAGGCTTTAGGGGATGACTCTTCCTGCCTCTTCCAGATTCTAGTGATTGATTACCAGCTAACTATCTTCAGCATTTCACACTCCAGAATCTGTCTTTGTTGGCACATGACCTTTCCCCCGTTGTGTCTGTGTCCAAATTTCCCTCACTAGTATCCCTGTGAGGATACTAGTCATTGAGTAGGTACCCACTGCACTTTCTGCCATAAGGGTAGTGTCATCTGTATATCTGAGGTTTTGATATTTCTCCCGGCAATCTTGATTCCAGTTTGTGCTTCTTCCAGCTCAGCATTTCTCATGATGTACTCTGCATATAAGTTAAATAAGCAGGGTGACAAAATACTGCCGTGATGGACTCCTTTTCCTATTTGGAACCAGTCTGTTGTTCCATGTCCAGTTCTAACTGTTGCTTCCTGACCTGCATACTGATTTCTCAAGAGGCAGGTCAGGTGGTCTGGTATTCCCATCTCTTTCAGAATTTTCCACAGTTTATTGTGATCCACACAGTCAAAGGCTTTGGCATAGTCAATAAAGCAGAAATAGATGTTTCTCTGGAACTCTCTTGCTTTTTGAACAGCCATTGCCATCACGCTTTTGCAGGATTCCTGGTCTCTTGCAGGAGATAAATCCTTCCTGCTTCCTTCCTCCTTAGCACCAGTCCTCTCACCTCTGAAAACATATTGCTATGAGGTGACTCAGGTCCCAGCCAGGCTGGGAGCTTGTAATCCTTCCCAGCAGATTCTCAAACCCAAGCCTCCAATTTGCCAACCATGCCCAAAGATCCCTTAACTTGATAGTCCTGGAAAATGCTGACACTGAGCCCGCAAATAGAATAATAGTCTGAGCTGCACTTAGTGTTAACAAAGGTGAGCGTGTTGCTAAGAATCGCATAATCTTTAGCGTTTGAGTCCCATTCCACTTTCAGTGAATCCCAAGGTGTTTGAGTACCTTGCAAAGTACAAGAGACATTTGTATTTCTCCTGAATCACTCATGGCCATGCTCATGGGCAGAATTCCCTTTCCATTTCCCTGCCTTAGAAGTAATTGTATGTAAAGCCCATCCAGGATAGTTCTGTTGCCTCTGTGGTATAGCTTTTTTAATGTGCGTGGTTTCCTGAGAACATCTTTATCAAAGATCCTAAAAAAACACATTTTTCAAAAATAATTTACAGTTGATACAGAGTAACTGAACAAATAGAGAGATGCAAGCTTCTAGATTTCTTTGTCTTATTAAATTATTTATTTGGGAAGTTCTGACCCACTGGTCTTGCCTTACTGCTTCCTTCTCTCTAGAAAAGTCAAAATTTGATAGAATTTTTTTTAATCTGCACCACCAGGCTTTCAAGATCTTAGTTCCTCAACCAGGGATTGAACCCATACCCTCGGCAGTGAGAGGGCAGAATTCTAACCTCTGGGCCACCAGGGGATTTCTTGACGGAATTTTGTTTTGTGTTTCGTTTTCAAAATTGTAAGTTTTTAAAATTTTAAACGTCCTAATATAAATTTTTGTGCATCTCTTTAAGTTCTTCCGTATCTACTGTTACTGTAGTTAAACTTTACATTTAACTTTGACCCATGGAGTGTATAGTAACCAGACATAGAGGAAATAATCATTAAAGGACATAAATATTAGGGAAGAAAATAAAATCTTTAAATTGCTATGCATAGAATCACCCAACAATCACCATTTTATCTGCAAACATTCTCTTTATTTTCTTAACTTATGTCTGTACCTGTGTGCTTTACACAATGAGCCATTTAGAGGCTCCATATTTTAGTATTTATTTGCTCTTTTTTTCATATCATTGTGTATGTGCCTTTGGCATTTTTGAGACCAGAATTACATTCTTGTACAGCTCCCTCATTATTTCCTTTGTGTCCAGAACATACCTGAACATAGTTTACTGCCCATAATTCCTGGCTTGCAGATGCCAAATTAGTTGATGTAACTCAAAGAGGTTTAGTTTAGGTTAATGCCTTTCCGGGGAGGGTGCAGGTTACAGGGAAGACATAGCCAAGCAACGTGAACTCACCAACATCAAGAAGCAAAGACACATTTGGGACCCACGTCTCATTAGTAGGTTAGGGTCCGCTGCACCTACCTGTCTGCCAATATCTATCTGCCAATATTTCCCAGTCTTTCCTGTTTTCAAACACTGATTTAGATAAATGATTTTCTAACCAAAATGAAACAGTATGGTATTTAAGTCAACCATGAAAATAAGCACTGACATATATACCCCCTACCCTGAAAGAAATCTGGACAGGCTTGATTTGAATCTGGCAGGGGGCCAGATGCAATCAGGTTTCTGAAGTCTCTAACTCCACAAAAGGAGAGATCTAGCCCCCTCCGGATTACAGAAGATCCCAGGGGTCATAACTGAGCTGGGCTCTCTGGTCTTCGGTAAAACGTGGCTTTGTAGAATAGGAGCAAGGAGAGGGGGAAACAGCAAAATCAGATCATTCTTTTAAAGTTCTTATAACTGGGTATTTTTTTTTAATATGGACTTTAGTTTTTAAAGCAGTTTTATATTCAGAGCAAAATTGAGCAGAAAATTCAGAGTTCCCCTTGACTGGGTATTTTCCAGCCCTCTCTCACACATGTTGTCTCTACCGGTAGAATCCCAGAGTACTCTGCATTTACATCACAGGCAGGACACACACTGGTCTGAGTCTTTGAACAGACCTAGAGTAACTCACTGACTCAGGGGGACATTTGTCATCCCCACTGGTCCAACATGGAAGCTCTCTGTGTACCTGAGAGCAAAAAAAAAAAAAAAAAATTTGATGCCTTTGGGAAATAGCAAACTATCATTTCATCAGTATAGCTATGCCTTGCTTTAAATAAACCTGATTAAATTTAAAATCTGACTTATACCAGAGGTGAATTGGGAATGATCCACATTTCTACCACGTTCAAAGTCAGGCTTCCACCGCTCTAAGATCTAAAATCATCAAAGCTTCTGTTCCAGGCAGTTCATTCTCCACATTGTCCTTCAGAAATAGCACCTAAGCCATGCTGTCATCTGGGTGTCTTCCTGCCCGGAATATCCTCCCCTCCAGGTGTAGAACTCACTCTCTTGAGCCCTCTGCCCTCATTCCACATCCCCCAGGAACACTGCCTTAGCCTCTCTAGCCCACGAAGGAGCCACTCTCCTCATTTTCCTGGCCCTTCTGGTCAATTTTCACACTGTTGACTATTTAGACAACCAATTGATTTATATCAAGCACTTACCGTTAGCAAGATTATAACAGGCACCCCAAGCCTGATCGTTTCTTATAAGTTCCTCTTACCCCCACAAATCTACTATAAACTGCTTAAAGGCAGGACTATGTCCCCTTGTTAAATCCTACCTATTATCAGAACAGCACTGGTACCTAGTTGGTGTTTATATTTCACAAAACGATTCTTAACTTTACAAAAATAGTCAGTAGTTGACTTCTTTACAGAGAAATTTCTTCAGATGTGCTCAACGTAGGGTTCCATGTACATACATTTTTCAAGACCATCATTGTCAAATGAAGGTGGGTATATGATGTCACTTTATAGAGCCACTATATATTTTTTAAGAAGTTTTTTTTTTTTTTTTTAATTGGAACTAGTTTAATGTTGCAAACAGTAGTTACTACCTTTGGGAATCTTGATGAATTCTAAGTGGGGGAGGAATGAAGCAAAGGCCTATGGTTTCCTTACATTTATTTGTAGGTGTATGGGAAAGCTTTTAGACTGATATTCAGGCAAAGAAGAAAGCGAACTTGTAGCAATAATTTTCTCTAGACCATTTTTCAGCCAAACTGATTTCCTGCTGGAGAAATAGTTCAGGGCTAGATGGGCATATGAAAACAAAGTTAGTGAGCTCAATGTTAAGATAGTTTATCTTACCAACTCCTACTTTTCACAGAATAAGAAAATCTGGAAAGATGATTTCTTTCTCTCAGTTCCTGGCCTGTCCTTGAGGTCCCAATGGGACTAGTCACCACAGTTCACAGCTGACTGTACCCCTTCTTATATGTGGGGCTCTGTGGGGCTTCCAAGGTGGATCAACAGTAAAGAATCTGCTTGCCAATGCAGGAGACTCCATAGACACGACTTCAGTCCCTGGGTCAGGAAGATCCCCTGGAGAAGGAAATGGCAACCCGCTCCAGGATTCTTGCCTGGGAAATCCCATGGACAGAGGGGCCTGGCAGGCTACAGTCCATGGGGTTGCAAAAAGTCAGACATGACTTCGTGACTAAACACACATGCAGGTCTTTTTAACAAGCAGGCAAAAAGTTCAGACTGAGACTTTTGATTCTGCAAAATAGATGCATGTACTATCTTCAAATTAAAAAAAAAAAAACTGTAGAAAACAAAACTCACATATCTAAGCAAGTTGGCAGAGGTCTGATGAAAGTGGAAATTACACCATAAGTGGCACTGATGATGAAAAGGAGATTGCACACACCTTAGCTTTCTGTGCTGAACTCCATTCAAGCATTTGCCAAAAGGATTTAAACGAGTTGACCTTTAAAAATCTAAATCAGACCTTGAAAGTCTAAATGTATTTCCCAAACAGGATAGAAAGGAAGAGAGGGAGAAATTACTTTAAAATTACCTCTGTTCCTAGTCTTGGTTTTGCACCTGCTCTATCCCTTAGAGTGTAACGCCTGGTATGTTACACTCTGGTCCTCCCTAAATTTTAAAATTTCCCCAAGAACTGACTTTCGTACTCCCAGTGCCCCACAACCCTCTAAGACATCAAGGAGTTGCAGGGCACGAGGGTTAACATTCTCTAAAGGAGAGCCTTCTCAGCTCGCAGGGGACCGGTTGTCAAATCCACAGTCAGCGGTGTGGTGGTGTATTTTCAACTCTATGTGTATGTTTCAAGTTCACGTGTTTGTTTCAACTCGACGTGTGCGTTTCAACTCCACGTTCGCTCTCTCTCCTTGCAGCTACCTCATCCCTGAACTCCCAACTCCAGCAGCTCCAGCAGCTTCAGCAACTCCAGCAGCAGCCGCCACCGCCCCCGGCTCCGCCGGGCAGCCAGAACCCGCAGCCCGTCCCGCAGGCGCCCCCGCAGCCCCAGCAGCAGCCGCCCCAACCAGCCCCGCCGTCCCAGCAGCCGCAGCCCGCCTCCCAGCCGCTGCCGGCTCCGCCCGCGCAGCCCGCGCAGCCTCCAGCCCACCCTCACCCCCAGAGCCAGAGCCAACCGTCTCCGACTCAGCAGAGCGCCAGCCCCCCTCAGAAAGCCAGCCAGTCTCCCGGACACGGCCTCCCGTCGCCGCTCACGCCACCCAATCCTTTGCAGGTACGCCCCCGCCCCGGCCCGCCCACGCACAGGGGACCCGGCTGCCGCGCGGCGCGCCCTCCCTGGAAGCAGAGGGCCCGCCAGACTTAGCACCCACTTGTGCAGCGTCTAATTCAAATTGATCTCTTAGACGGAGGGAAGAGGGAGCAGACAGCAGGCAACTGGGGATGCATGTAAACGAAACAGATAGAAACCCATTGATGTTGCCTCCGAAGGATAAATGTTATCTGTTTCCTCCGGTGAGAGGCCGGCACTGTAAGTGCACTTGTAGCCTGTAATAACTCCACTTTATGATACTTTTTGAAGGCTGCAAAGATAGCATCCAATTAAAATTATTACTAGCAGAGTTTTGTAGCCCCGTGGAGAACTACATCTCCTGTCCATGAGGCATGGTGGTTATTTCTCTATATTATGAATACAGTAGTGTCTTACCTTAAGTACTTCAGTGCTCTTCTGTTTCTATTTTCCCAAAGATTCTCTGGGGTTAGGAGGGTAAAGAAATTTAGCCCCAGTCTTATGTCCCAGATTCCAACCATTACTCCATGGACTAACAAGTGCTCTAAATTCACACCAAACCCCTCAACAAGTATGCATCTTTATAAAATAATAAAGCTTCTCTATATTTACTTTATTGCTGTGAAGCTGAGGGCATCCAAAATAGAATTTCAGGCTAATCATGAAAGCTCATCTCTATCTACTATCATTGAGTAGCAATGAACAGGAGCATTCAGGAATATATAACTTTAGTGGTTCAGAAACTCATTCTTAGATGCCTTTAAAATAAACTAGCTTCCAAAGATAACGACTCTGATGTCAACACCTCAGATCCAGAAAGTAAAAGCTCAGTTTGGGACTTAAAAAAAAAATAAGGATTTTTTTTTTTTTTCCCCAATGAGATTTCGGATGGTTTAGTACACGTGTAGTGTAGTGACAAATTCCCACAGAGTGGAAAGCCTATACTTACTTCAAACACCAACTCACCTCCTTCCTCGAGGGTCGTTGATTCACAGTCAGTCAGTCTAGCCCAGCCCTTCCAGAGGACCACAAAAGTGATGTTATCCTTAGGTCCNACGTGTAGTGTAGTGACAAATTCTCACAGAGTGGAAAGCCTATACTTACTTCAAACACCAACTCACCTCCTTCCTCGAGGGTCGTTGATTCACAGTCAGTCAGTCTAGCCCAGCCCTTCCAGAGGACCACAAAAGTGATGTTATCCTTAGGTCCTAAATAGCTAAACACGCAGAATCAAAATAGGTTGGCCCACAGACAGAAAGGCGAGTAGATTAGAGACTTAGTATTTTAGAACTGATTTAATTTGTTGTCCTGTTTCTATGAGCTTGGTTTCTCAGTGGTGGCTCAGAGTTTTCTTGGAAATGGAAACATTTGAGTGAGATAAGTAATTGTGTCTTCCTTGGCACATGGGTCATGGCTACCTGAAAATTTGAACAGTTTTCCCCAGTTGAGTTTGAAGGTGTATTTTTAAAATATTACATATATGAAACAACATAATACCTTTGATGTAAGTTAGATTGAAATGAACACAGGCTAAAAAAGTCTTGATTGTACACTTGACATCTATGGGATGTCATATATATATATATATATATATATATATAAGTACATCTAATCAGATTTACCAGACACATGACTAGAGCATATTTTCAGCATTTGGGATTCAACAGTGATTATTCCAATGAATGGGTTTAATGTATTTTTAAAGAGCAGTTAAATTAGATATACCTCAGCACCCAGTGATTAAACACTTCCTTAATCTAAACCATCAAAGTAGATGAATTACCAAAGAAACCATCTGTCCTGCTCTGAGGGATGAGATTACTAAACCCTGCCCCTGTTGTTCAACTTAATCCAGTATTCTATAGAGTTGAGTGAAAGCTTTGAGTTCTGTGGACATCAGTCTTCCCAGAACACTGTCAACATTGTATAAATCTCTATCAGCCAGTAAAAAACAAGTGCAGACAACCCACTTGAATGGCTGTTGACAGGACTTTAGAAGAGGTGACCACTCAGCCTCCTGAAAACTAATTCTGCGCGGAGGATTTCCAGATGTCCTTCTAAAGGTTTCCCATGGAAATCTGGGAGGTATTTCATTTTGTGTTTTTGCAACAAATGAAGGCTCAAAATCACATTTATTTCTTTATAACCCTGAGAGACTATTCTAATTTTCACTATTGAAGTTTTAACTTATAAGCTTACTAAGTACATTGATGAGATAATGCTCTTTCTTCTTATGTGGATCTAGTGAATGACCACTGAAGGAGTGATTTGGTGAAATTTTAAGATATTATTGACTAGATAGAGAACTAATTTTGAAAAATCCACAACTGTAGGAATAAAAGGATTTTTTCCTTTCACTGTAGGCATGTGCAAAGGAAATAAAGAATTCTGTGGTTTTGAAATAGTATATTTTTTTCTACATTAGCTGAAGGGTTTTTGAGTTTGTTGAACATGTTATATTTGAACTTTTGAAAAAGAAAACTATTTAAGAGGATATGAAAGATATTTAACCCTCAAAGGTAATGATCTTTACAAACTAGAATAAAATATTTTTGTTTGAAGGTTATTAAGAGAATAATGAACAACTAAGTTCATATATGACAGCTTAAATTCTATTTTACATTATCTATTTTCATGTGGGCTTTGCCTTTTTACATTGTTCACAATCTGTCAGAGAGATATTAGTTTAAAATATGCAACTTAGGTTGTTAGAAAGGATAATAATCATTTCTAAAATTGTACAGATACTGTCATATCTTCAGAAAAAAATAATAAAGTAGCTTATGTAAGTATATTTGGTGAGGTTTTTCCTTGAGATGAAAAAAAAATAATAGTGCTGACAGGTAGTAACACTCTAGATTGCTGCTGCTAAGNCTCAAGAGTCTTCTCCAACACCACAGTTCAAAAGCATTAATTCTTCAGTGCTCAGCTTTCTTTATGGTCAAAGTCTCACATCCATACATGACTACTGAAAAAACCGTAGCTTTGACTAGACAGACCTTTGTTGGCAAAATAATGAATCTGCTTTTTAATATGCTGTCTAGGTTGATCATAGCTTTTCTTCCAAGAAATAATTGTCTTTTAATTTCATGGCTGCAGTCACCATCTGCAGTGATTTTAGAGCCCTCCAAAATAAAGTCTGCCACTGTTTCTACTGTTTCCCATCTATTTGCCATGAAAGGATGGGACTAGATCCCATGAACTTCATTTTGTGAATGTTGAGTTTTAAGCCAGTTTTTTTCACTCTTCTCCTTTACTGTCCTTAAAAGGATAAAAAAAACCTATTGGATTAGGATTCCACTCTTATGACCTCATTTAATCTTAGTGATCTCTTTAAAGTTTCTATCTTCACTTGTAATCACACTGGGTGTTAGGACCTCAATATATGGATTTTGGAGAATATAATTCAGTACAAATATTAAGGTAACTTGTTTTTGCTTTTAGATCTTAAGGTCATAATGCAGCTTTTTGATCACCTACAGAATGATGTAGTTCTGTTTTACAATAATCACAGCTATATTGCTTTTTTCTTTAGTTTTTAGTAAACATGAGTCTGCCTTTAGTTTCAATGATCACAAGCATGTGGGCCACCGAGCCTCAGGACATGTATTTAGTTAGCTCTCTGCCACTCCTTTTTCTTCCACCTTCCTCTTAATCAATTCTACCCAGTGATAACTATCTGCTTCTATTTATTTTCCCCCTGTTTCTGATTCTTGCCTCTTATTCATTTTGGCCAATATTTTATTATTCATGTTCTGATTATTAGATGACTCAAATCTTTTCTGAGACAAGGCAAAAACATATGAAGAAAAAAAAAATGAGTAGTCAATACAGAGAACTTGAATCATTTAAGACACACAGCCGAAGTCCATTATACACATACGAACTATGTACCTATGCCTGTAATTCAAGTTTACTATTTTCAGCCTTTTTCAGTTTTCACTTTCCTTTTGAATCCCCCTATTAAGTAGAAAGTTAAAAAGCTTTTGAGAGAATACATTTCCATTCATTATAGCAAGAACATGTTGGGAGACTTTTATATACAAGTATCAAAAGAATCGCACTAGTGCTAACAAGAAAGAATTTCATTATAATGTCATTTTTCAGTACCTACAAGTTTTTTTCTAAAAGAACTGAGAATATTTTGAGGAGAAGGAACCAAAGTAAAAAGAGAGACCTCTAGCATTCTTTGCATACCTTATCCATATTTACCACTGTGCCAGAAAGGTTTTCCAATTCCTGAAGGAAGTTTATCATGCCAAGATTTTAAGTCTGTCTCTTAACTTCATTAAATATCTTCCAAAGATATATAGGGCAGTAAAGGAAAGAGAAAGAGAACACAGATAAAAATGTAGACCCTCCTAATGGACTTTAACGCTAAATAATATGTACTTTCAGGTGCAATTAATATTTGCTCAGAGAAGAACCAGGAAATAAGGCAGGTGGGTGAAATGTGAGAAATCAAATATATCTTGAAAAGATGTACGTGGCTAATATTTGTTCTCAACTTCCCTGGATAAATTTATTCATTTGCGAATATCTCAAAGAATATAACTTGCTTAAAGGGAGAAGCTTACTGACCAATTGATAATCTGTTATATTTTTATAAAAATAAAGTGTGCATAACAGATCCTTGAAAACAAATTGTAATTTTTCTGTCAAGAGGAAATGCACCATGAGACAGGGTGAGATAAAAGAAAATAGAAACACACATAACAGTTCTAAGTTACTGATGAATTTGAGGACATTTCTATTAGACTATTGTGGATTTTAACTACAGATTTTATCAACCACATAAATATATAGTCCTATTACTAGTAGAAGACATTATATTGTTGTGAAAAAAGAACTAGGATAGGAAGTAGGAACAAGAGTTTGAGCCAACCTCCAACTTTTATTTCCTTGGTGACCTTAAGCATCTCATGTAGTTTTTCAACACACCAGAAATATTTTCCCTATCTATCAGGCCCAACTGTTTAACAATCAAAGGGGCAAAGGAGATATATAAAATCATTATACATTCAAAAGGTACTGCTACTGTTGCTGCTGCTGCTAAGTCACTTCAGTCGTGTCCGACTCTGTGTGACCCCATAGACGGCAGCCCACCNTTTTTTTTTCATTATTTTACTCAATTCCATGAAATGAATTGCATATCCAAAACCAGGTTGTTGTTTTAAGACAGAGAAGAGTCTAAAGTATTGTCACCTCAGAGAACTAATTTTGATGGCTTAGAGTTGTAGAGGGGCTGGTGGTCCAGCATGGATATCAGAAGCTGGCCCCTGGAAGCCTGTGTTTAAACTCTTCACGGGATTTAAAGTCTGCTCACCCAATTTCATTCTCAGGAGGGAGAAGTTCTGAACAAGATTATAAGTGCAAAGATTTAGGGGCCAGGCAGTCAGCATAAACAAGTAAAGCAGACTTGAATATAAAAATCCAAGTGAAATTTTAGAAACGGTGTGTGGGACAAACAAATGTGAGTTGAATTTAACCCTTAGGTTCCAGATAGATAACAATCCATGCTCTTTATTTTTGTCCTAACCCACCTGCCACAGGCCGCACCAGAATCTAAAACTACAAATGCAGTATGTGTGTTGAGTGGGAACAGATCAGAAACATATATGGAAGCAATCTTTGTGGGGGGAAAGATATGGTCTAATCATTCCTGAGTAGAAAGAACAATATACAGTTTTAATTTCAGTGTATGATATTTATCTGAATAAAAACCCCATAAGCCTAAGAATGACAAAATACCTCCTTTCTGTGACCTTTGAGATGACTTTTCTTGAGACTGTTCCTTGGGAGTTTTTAACTTTCACTAAAGAAAATACAAACATTGTGTAAAAGTCTAGTGTGTTCCTACATGAGTGATCTGGAGATGAAGAGGAAGCTTATTCTAATTCTGACCCGGCTTCTGACTAATTCACAACTTGAGACAAGTTCTTTGGGCTTTGTTTTCTTTGTTTGTTAATTGTGTGGTGGTTTATCATTTGTCAGATCCTTTTTGGGTCTTTGAGTCTATAATCCAAATACTGGTAGGCCTCTAGAATTTTACTGGATACTGAAAACCCAATGTTCCTGAAGATTCTCTGAGTATTCTTCAAGGTCAGGTTAATTTCTTTCCACTCAGCTGGGTGGCAGAGTAGAAAGAGAGTGAGGACAAGCCTAAGTGGGATAATGATAGCAGAAGCTGATTTTATCTTAGCCCGAGTCAACGTTAAAGTCAAGTTTTCATCCTCAGAGAGTCAGTGCCTTAAACTCTAGGTCCCAGATTGCTTTTTCACACCTATACATTAGAGAAGCTTAAGAAACTAAATGATGCTTTTAACCTTGGCTTTTGCATAGCGTCTTGCATGGCAGGAAGCAGGATCATCTTTTTCTCTTGTTGTATTGCACATTTTAATAAAAAAAAAAAAAGACAAAACACAGAGAGAAAGAGAAATCAGTGGAAGCAATTAGGGGAGAGAAAACTATCTATGCTTGTAGGAGGAATGAGGAGCACAGTCACCTCTCAGAGATGAAGTTGCTCGAGAGATAGCATAAAATTGTCCTCTACCACGTGCATTTCTTCATGTAAAGGTCTTGGTACCACTCAGGCATCAGCAGTAAATCTGCATTCAAATTCCACCTCTGCTATAGCACAGGCTCAGCCTCTTGATCTTCTCGTATAGGATGTTTTCCCCCTAGCAAAGTTTCAGTACTACATTCCAGAGTGATGGAGAGGATGATGTATTATCACTTTTTAAAACAAAGAGCCCAAGCCCTTGAGAAGAAGTTAGACCCACGTGATCTCCATCCTTTTAAAGCAAATAATCTCCGATCATGTCTCCTTCCTATAAAACAGACCCAGTGCTTGGGGCCAACCCCTTCTCTCCCCAGTAGTTAGTCTTAATTTAACACAGTATTAGTCAAAGCTTGGTGGGTCTAAGTTTTTTTTCATCTATAAGTAGAGGGGGTAAACTTAAATACTTTCTGGAACTCTTTCCCTTCTATTTGGAATTGTAGGTTACAAACCTCTAAAACTCACCTTGGGTGACCTATGCAGGTGCAGGGGAAAAAACTCTTTTTCCCTCTACTCATTCTGAGTTTTCAAACTGGGGATCTATAAATTAGACTAGAAAAGACAGATTAAGAAGAGAAAAACAATTTTTTTATGACATGTGCTTCCTGCATATACATAGGAGCACTTAGTGATGAGGAACTCAAAGGGGTGGTTAGAATTTGGGCTTAACCAGCATCTTAATAACAGAACACAAGGAATAACAAGACTGAGCGAAAGGACTATAGGCTTCTAAGAGTGGCAAATTGTGGGAAGATGATACATAGAGAAACTAATAGTAGATAAGCAAGATTTGTTACATATATTTTTCTGGTGCCATCTCTGGACTGATACAGGTCTAGACTTGTCTCCAGTCATTAAATTCTGTCCATCTTGGTAGAGGAGGAGTTGGGGGAACACCTTTACAAGTTTATGTCCTGCTTTTAGACACAATAGGAGGATGGCAGAGAGCTGTTCTTCTATCTGTTGATACTTAATTGCCTTCAGCTCAAAATAATCTTCATGCCAAAGTGGGCATATTTTGAGGTGATATATTCTGCTACCTTTTGTAGGTATAGTTATATAACTCCCTTGTGGCCATTGTAAGTTCTAGTAGAACTCTGTTTACACAGGACTGAATCAAGCATAAAATTCCCTTCACCTGGACTGAGGNGATCCCCTGGAGAAGGAAATGGCAATTCACTCCAGTACTATTGCCTGGAAAATCCCATGGACAGAGGAGAAAAAATGTTATGGCAATCAAAAACTTCTTTGGCTGATATTTATCACTGAACTAATTTACAGTTTTATGAGATTAAGTAGGTTTGGTAAAAATGACAAAAAGTATCATTATGTAGACAACACTCTTCCAGAGCAATCCAGGCCATGAGGATCTTTTAAAAACTGGAATTGTCCACAGGGAGTCACTAAGGTTTCCTCCTGGGCTAAAAAGCCAAAAGAAATTTCATTATTATGGATAAGAAAAATCTATTCAAGCCCAGAGTTTCCAGGAAGATTAAATATGATATACTAATGAAAATGCTCTGTAAGGTATGCATTTGTTAAACAAATGTTGATAACACTACAGATATGAAAAAGTATGAATTTATTTCTGTTTATATGACCATACAGTAAATTGAGGGCTTTGTTCATGATTCCCTCATTCAGCAAGAGGTTGGGTAAGAAATGGGAGTCCCTTTACCCAATTGTATTCAGGCCTGAATATAATAAACAAAACATGTTTAGCTATATTCTCTGCAAAGTACAATTTTTCCTTTTATGAAAGAAAGAAAACCTCCTTTAAAAAAAAAAACCCTCAGTTCAACATTACTGACATTTCAAAGAATTTATTACAAGCATTTGAGATCCAGGAGGAACAACAAAGTTTATATTGCTTTGAGAGTAGCAGGGGGAAAAATTAGTTTAGCAAGAATATACTTACATACTGTGGTGCTTCTTTGTCATTGTCTAGATGTACGTTCCTAGGTACTGCTCTGCAGATTAGTCAAACCATGTAGAAAGGAGCTTAACAACGCAGCTCTGACTGTGGAAGCTTATGTCAAGTAGCAATAGATGGAGAGAGGGCCAGACTCAAAGCGGGGAGCATGGAAAGATTCCTGCAGTATTTGAACTTGGTAGCTTCTGTCTTCTCAAGGAAACTGCTCTGATCACTACAGTGGGGTAGATTCCTGGCTTGTCCACAGTGAGTTCAGTGGTAACCCTGGAGCCACACACCCGACCAGGTCCCATCACTGTCTGCTGGATGTAACTGACAGGCTGACCCCAAAGTCTAGTTCAGAATGCTTGTAAAACAATTTCGCCTGCATGTGCGTAGTTCCAGGTTTGAGTGGCAATGGGAGGAGCCCAAAATGTGCTGGCTGGTATTTTGCTCTGAATTAGCAAGTCATGATCAAGTGTTATTTCTCATAGTTTAGGCTCAATTTGTTCAAGGTAAATATTGTGGTAAATTTCCACAGGTCTTTTGTGTGTGTGTGTGTGTTTTTTAACATTTACATGTATCTATTCTTTTTCAAGACCTTTTCCTATTCAGGTTATTCTAGAATATTGAGCAGCATTCCCTGTGTTGTACAGTAGGTTCTTGTTGGTTTTAATTTTTCACATTAATTAAATAAAATTTAATTAAGTAAAATTTAATTTAAAAAAAAACTATATTTAAAATATCTGTTTTAGATATAGTAGTGTATACATGTCAATCCCTAACTCCCCAGTCTGTCCCTCTTCCCCACCCTTCCTGTCTGGTAAGCATTAGTTCCTTCTCTAAGTCTATGAGTCTGTTTCTGTTTTGTGAATAAATTCATTTGTATAGTTTCTTTAGATTCTGCATGTAAAGGATATATGATATTTGTCTTTCTCTGTCTAACTTACTTCACTTAAGATGATAGTCTCCAGATCCATCCATGTTGCTGCAAATGGCATTGTTTCNTGAATAAATTCATTTGTATAGTTTCTTTAGATTCTGCATGTAAAGGATATATGATATTTGTCTTTCTCTAACTTACTTCACTTAAGATGATAGTCTCCAGATCCATCCATGTTGCCGCAAATGGCATTGTTTCATTCTTTGTAATGGCTGAGTGATATTCCACTGTGAGGAAGGCATGACGGCCCACAGCAGTATTCTTTCCTGGAGAGTCCCATGGACAGAGGAGCCTGGTGGGCTGCAGTCCCTGGGGTCGCAAAGTGTCAGACGCGCCTGAGTGACTAACACGGCACAATATTCATTGTATATACGTGCCCCATCTTCTCTATCCAGTCCTGTGTCAGTGGGCGCTTAGTTTGCTTCCGTGTATTGGCTATTGTCAGCAGTGCTACAGTGAACCCTGGGGTGCGTGTATCCTTTGGATCATGTTTTTCTCTGGATATATACCCAGGAGTAGGATTGCAGGTCATATGGTAGTGCTAGTTTTAATTTTTCAAGGAATTTCTGAACTGTTCTCCATAGTGACTGTACCAAATTTCCTACCAACAGTGTAGGAGGGTTCCCTTTTCTTCAGACCCTCTCTAGCATTTATTGTTTGTAGATGTTTTGACTGGTGTGAGGTGATATTTCCTTGCAGTTTTTAAAAAGTCTACAAGGTTTTTAGTTGACTCCTGAAGTACAGGTTTGCAAGTAAATATTCTCCAGATCATAAAGAAAGCACTTTTTACCGTTATCTGCATTTATTAAGCTCATATGGGATGCTCTGTGCTCTTAAGGAATGTTTGAAGAACAGCTTGATGCCATAGGACAAGCAGTTGTGTTTAGAAGCGGACACACTTGAGCTCAGATGCTGATTCTGCTGGGTGGTTGTGTGAGGTCAGCCCATCCTTCTGAGCCTCAGTTTCCTCATTGGTTGGAGGGTTGATGTCAGGATTGAATGAGATTATTTTTATGAGAGTATCTAATTCAATTCCTGATAGCTGGGTCTCCAAAAATATCAGTACCCTGCCTGCCTTTTTGCTTCCTTGATTATAGATACTATAATTCAAGGAGGACTATCAGACAAACAGACCCACTCGAANTTATTTTTATGAGAGTATCTAATTCAATTCCTGATAGCTGGGTCTCCAAAAATATCAGTACCCTGCCTGCCTTTTTGCTTCCTTGATTATAGATACTATAATTCAAGGAGGACTATCAGACAAACAGACCCACTCGAAGATGAACAAAAAGAAAATAATCATGGGAATTAGAAGGCATGTGTACACCATAAAATGATGCACGGCACACTATGTGAAACCCCATAGAAGCTAGAATGCAGCTAATAATGATACATGAGTTTTGTAGCTTTTTTATGAATGAAAGAGGCTAGGAAGATTTCTGAAAAGGGGAGCATAGCGGAGGGGGTATAGAACACAGCCCAGGCCAGGACTGGATGTGGGAGATGTGTGGAGAGCAGGCAGAGAGAGAATCGCAGCCTTATGCTTGTGTCATCTTAAAGGATTCTCACTTCAACCCCCATAACCTTGGCTTCACCATCCATATTATTAAGAAGTAAAAATTCTTCTTTCCTTCTATATTCCCAGTGTTGTGGTTTTTAACACATGAGTAAGCAGGAAGCATCTTGGTGATGCTGGTTCTGCCCTTAACTAGCTCTGTGACCTTGGGTAAGCCACCTAGTCTNAGGTCAGCCCATCCTTCTGAGCCTCAGTTTCCTCATTGGTTGGAGGGTTGATGTCAGGATTGAATGAGACTATTTTTATGAGAGTATCTAATTCAATTCCTGATAGCTGGCTCTCAAAAAATATCAGTATCCTCCCTGCCTTTTTGCTTCCTTGACTATAGATACTATAATTCAAGGAGAACTATGAGACAAACAGACCCACTCGAAGATGAACAAAAGGAAAATAATCATGGGAATTAGAAGGCATGTGTACACCATAAAATGATGCACAGCACACTATGTGAAACCCCATATAAGCTAGAATGCAGCTAATAATGATACATGAGTTTCGTAGCTTTTTTATGCATGAAAGAGGCTAGGAAGATTTCTGAAAAGGGGAGCATAGCAGAGGGGGGATAGAACACAGCCCAGGCCAGGACTGGACGTGGGAGATGTGTGGAGGGCAGGCAGAGAGAGAATCGTAGCCTTGTGCTTGTGTCATCTTAAAGGATTCTCACTTCAACCCCCATAACCTTGGCTTCACTATCCATATTATTAAGAAGTAAACATTCTTCTTTCCTTCTATATTCCCAATGTTGTGGGTTTTAACACGTGAGTAAACAGGAAGCATCTTGGTGATGCTGGTTCTGCCCTTAACTAGCTCTGTGACCTTGGGTAAGCCACCTAGTCTGTGGGACTCAATGTGTCACTTACTACATGAAAAGTTTGTATTAGATGACCTTTAAGTTCATTCTAGCTTTACATTCTGTTTATGAAATAGCACAAATAAGGTGGTTTGAAGTATATATGTACAACACCATAACCCACAACACACATGCAGGACTCAAGAGATACTCTTGATAGTATTTGGCTAATATTTGCCATGTGTCTTGAAATTTACAAAGTACATTTTTAAAAATTTATCTGTTTGTTTTTGGCTGTGCTGGGTCTTTGTTGCTGTGCAGGCTTTTCTCTAATTGTGGCAAGCGGGGGCTACTCTCCAGTTGCTGTGTTCGGGCTTCTCATTGCCATGGCTTCTCTTGTCGTAGAGCACCGGTTCGAGGGTTCACCGATTGCAGAAGTTGCGGCTCCCAGGCTCCAGAGCACAAGCTAGATAGTTGTGACACACAGGCTTAGTTGCTCCTAGGCATGTGGGATCTTCCCAGATCAGGGATCGAACCCAGATCTCCTGCACTGGTAGGCAGATTCTTCACCACTGAGCCCCCAGGGAAGCCCTGAAGTACATTTTTATATACATAATTTCATGCATTTAGCCTCACAGGTTCACAGTTCTGATTGGAATAATCATTATCATTGTTCAAATGTATCTTATACTCTCTAAAGACTTCAGCTTCTCATTTTCTCCTCACAACAACCCAGAAGAGACAAAAAATCGTCTTTACTCAGATTCAAGAGTATTAGAAAGTTGAAGCAACTTCCTCAGCATCACTGTCAGACTTCAAGGCACTTCAATTTGTATTTTACTGTCTCGGCAATGTTCATTGGAGTGTCGGCAAATATTTTTTATTTCCTAATTTGGCTGCCAGCATTTTTGTAAGGCAGCGTTTCTCAAAGTGTCTTCCACAAAACTCTAGTCCAAAGGGAGTTTATTGAAAATGGATTCCATGGTAGTAGGTATATAGGTAAATAGATATGTGTGTGTCTCTGTGTGTGTGCCTAGTTACTCAGTTGTGTCCAACTCTTTGTAACCCCATGGACTGTAGCCCGTCATGCTCCTCTGTCCATGTGATTTTACAGACAAGAATACTGGAATGGGTTGTCATTTCCTACTCCAGGAGATCTTCCCAACCAAGGGATCAAACTTGCATATCCTGCATTGGCAGGAGGATTCTTTATCACTGAGCCACCTGAGAAGCCATATAGATAGGGAGGGAGATACATAGACAGACAGATAGATATCACTGTTGTACAGTATATGCTGTTCCTGGATATTTCTTGATGAATATTAGAATACTAAAAGTTAAAAGACATCCTGTAGTAAAGATGTCTAGTTTAAATTATGTAAGAAATAATTTAGAAAGAAATCCCCAAATATATAATCAC
>SJYV01035769.1:20694-47898 GCA_006410875.1 Neotragus pygmaeus
AAGCATATATACTATTATGTAAGAAACGAATCACCAGTCTATGTTTGATACAGGATGCAGGATGCTTGGGGCTGGTGTACGGGGATGATCCAGAGAGTCGTTGTGGGGTGGGAGGTGGGAGGGGGGATTCGGGAGTGGGAGCTTGTGTACACCTGTGGTGGATTCATGTCGATGTATGGCAAACCCAATAGAATATTGTAAAGTTAAATTTAAAAATAAATAAATTAATTAATTAAAAAATAAAATAAAATATATCTCTACTGTCTAGCGTAGAATGATAGATTCTACTCTCAGAATTGTCTTTCTTGGGAAAAGTAGGGAGAAGAATCAAGTTTACAAGCAAGGAATAAATTTAGAGATGATTTACAAAAATATATATACAATCCAAAATAAGGGAAAACAGTAAATTATACTAGGGTGATAAATGCTTAAGCGTAAGAAATGAATACTTAATATATTTCAAATTTAAGTTCAGTGAATTTTTCAAATAGACAAGATATAAGAGCAAAAAGAAATGAGTAAAGGATGATTTCAAGGATTTTTGTCTGAGCAACAAGGACAATAAAATTTCTATACACTGAAACAAAGAAATTACTAAAAGGTAATTTCAGTATATGTGGAGGTAATGGTAGCGGTAGTGCTAGTGGGACTGATGTTTAACTTCGAGTATTAGTTATTAAACATTTAAAGTTTGAGAGCTCTCTCAGATACTTAAGTGGTAGTCAGCAGATGGTAGGATATGTGAGTCTACTGTTCAGAGAAGATGCTGGAAACCTCTCTTTGGTTTTGCCTGCACATCTGATAGACATACTCATGTTGAAACAAAAATTGCACTGAACATGTTGAAGAGGTAAGGAAGAGTTTATTAAAGACTATTACATTAAGAGAGAGATATTAGAACTGAACTCCATGTAGAACAAAGGGCTGGAGTGTTTTTAAGAGCTATGTTGTGGGCGGGGAGATCTTAGTCTATTATTTTGTGTTTGCTAGCTGACTTTGTCTAAAGTCTAAGTGAACATACATATATCTTCATGATATGAGGTAGTTTTACAACTTGCAGCAAGGTGCCCACCGAACTTAGGCTTCTGTCCTCCAATAGAAATCAGGATATTCCTTCATGGCTATATTTCAAAGGGATGTCTCCCACATCCTTAAAAGCAACATTCATGCATTGTACAGTTGGCAAGAGGCTTTGAAAAGGATTCACATCTCAAAGGGTCAGAGAAAGAATTTACTATTACAAGTTTTCCAAAGGGGGGGGGAAGCTAAGAAAATGGGTAGGGGGAGAACTCTTGCAGTTAAATCAGCTGGCTTCTATAAGAACAGGGAGTAAGAAGGAAGTTGGACCTAGAGGGAGGAAGAAACCTGCTTCAAATTAGCCAAACTGAAGGAAATATTAAGAGTGAATTGTTCAGTCTTTAATAATGAAGCCATGTAATTTATTTCTGAATGCACTTCACTTTGAGAATGGAAGAGGACATTATTAATAATTAAGCTGGATAATAGGTATACAATAGACTACCAAACATTAAACTTGGATGGATGGTTATTCTTCTTTTACATTCCATTTTCATGCAGGTTGGAGCAGAGAGTGTCATAAAATATAGTACAACCATGAAGATAAATAAATGTACCTTAAAATACTATCTATCAAATTGCTAAGAAAAGCTGTATGATACCAAAGACTTGAGGAATCTGAGATCACAAAATCCCTCCTTAGTCACTGTTACTTTAGCAGCTAACAGTGTACCTTGTATATAGTAAATGGTCAATAAATACAGGTTGATTAAATTAATGATGAGGGTAAAAAAAGAAAGCCAAATTTTGTGACAACATGTTAAGCCTCAAAGACTGCAGATACAGTTGTAAAATAAATAGAAATTAAAGTATCAGAATGTGTGATGCTTGCTGCTTTGTTTCATATGGGATTAAGCTTATAGTATAGAGCCAGGGAAGAGGAGAAACATACATTTACCTAGTGGTATCTATAATGTTATTTTCTGCATTCTGCTTTATATTTTCTTTCTATTAAATGTGCTTTTTTCCCATTAGTGCTTCATGAATTAACCATTATTGCCACCAATGTAATTAAAATATCGATTGCCAAGAAGAAGGGAATATTAAGCTTTTATTATTTCTGTAAAAACTTATGAAGTCCTACTATATGCCTTTCCTTGAAATAGGTCCCTGGGATAGCAAGTAATTATCTTGGCTGCACCAACTTGGGGGTAGAGTTGAATTGAAACTGTGCCAAGTGTCATTTTATAGCTCCAAACTCTTCAGGTAAATTGCAAATTATCTTATCTAACACTGATTCTAAGCAGTGAATACTGCCTGGTGTATTTAACAAATAGCACTAATATGGATGAAGGTGGGCCTCTGTCAGTGTGGCATGGCTTCCTCTTATTGGGGTACCCAGGAGCCCTGCCATTACCAAGAGAATCCACTCATGGTTGCACCTAGCATCAATGTTATATCTGTCTATTTCAGGTGTTCGCACTGTAGTAAAATATTATTCAACTTTCCATTAAACCCTTGTTTTTGTTTTTTACTATAACTCATTTGCTTTTCTTATACCTGACTTTATCTTACTAGGGTGAATTCATTACCCATTAGTGCAGTGGTGAATCAGATTTTTAACATTCAATATATGCATCATTTACTGAGAATATATGTAATAATTGTTATGATTATTATTACAATGACTCAATGCATTTGGCATTATTGTCATTTCTAGTTTATATATAGAAGTTTAAGTCACTTTCTCAATATTAAGCATCCCTAATCCAGGGTATAGCTCAGTCATTATTTCTTATCATCAAGAAGCTTGATATTCCTGTTAAGAACACCTACATGATCTCACCACTCTTGCTTGCCAGAAATACACAGAAATGGTCTAGTATGTTGAATATACACTATAAGGCCACATGCAGGGAGCAGCCTTGCAACACAGATAGGAACAGTGTGTGGACACAGGGGTCAAAGCCTTAAAGTATATTAAGTCATACAATAAAGTGCAAAAATACCCATGTTATTCAATTTGAATGAGGTATAGGTAGATTGCTACAAGTGTAGAGAGAATGGGGAAGGGGGTACTACCTAGAGATAAACCTGAAATATTAAGTTGCAAAAGATTAGTATTTTGAATGTCATTCTAGCATTTGGGCTTCATTGTGCTGCAACAAAAATATGTATAAGTATATGATTAGATATGTGTTTTCAAAGGAATTGAAAGAGGTTTCTCTCGGAGCAATGCAGAGACTGGAGAAAATTAGGATGCTCTTGTAGTTGCATAAGCAAGAGATAGCTGATCTGGTACAATGATCATGAAAAGTAAAAGAAGCAGCAGAGCTAAAAGGATGTTACTAGAGTAGATCTATAGAATTTAGCAATTGACAAGAGAAGAGGAAATTGCCAGCAATGCCTGAAATTCCTCATGATTCCTTATAGTAATACCTTACAATGATTTCCTTATGATGAGACCAGCCTCCCACATATTCTAGTCTCCAGTCACTTCCTTAACCTCAACGCATATTATTCTTCCCTTTTCTCACTCCCTCCAGTTGTACTGACCTTTGGTAAACATTTCTCTTCTCAAGATAAGCTTGCAGTTGAGGGCTTTTGTATTTTTCTTCCCTTTCTCTGGAGTAATTCTCTTCCAGAAAAGTCTTCAAATTCTCAGGTTTTACTTTCTGAATAAGGTCCTTATCTGTTAAACACTTAAAATTACACACACACACACACACACACACACACACACACACTTTTCCCACTGAGGTCACCTTTGGGATTGGAAATAGATTTTGGTCTATGGCATTGAAATATCCATCACTGCCTGTGATTTATCGATGTTGTATTAAGTACCTGCCTTAATGCCAAACCTATAGCAGATACTTAGCCAATTTTCAAAGCAAGCTACAGAAGCAGAAAGACACTAAAAACAACCAGTTTTACATCCAGGTGATATCAAATCTTCTGACAAGAGTTAGTGCTCAAAATAAAAATAAAAGATTCCTGTTCAAGATAGTGGAGTAGAAGGACATATGTTCATCTCCTCCTCCAAGAGCCCCAAAATTGCAACTAGCTATTGAACAGCCATTGGCAGGAGGATGCTGGAACCCATCAAAGGAAGATACCTCACATCCAAAGACAAAGAAAAAGCCATAGTGAGATGGTCGGGTGGGTGCAATCATGATAAAATCAAATTCCATACCCGCCAGGTGGATGACCCACAGACTGGAGAACAATAATACCAAAGAAGTTCTTGAACTGTTCTGAAGGTTCTGAACCCCACATCAGGCTTCCCAGCTCGGGAACCCAACAAAGGGACTGGGAATCCATAGAGAATTTGGCCTCATGGGTCAGCAAATTTGATTATAGGACTTCTAGAAGACTGGGGAAAACAGAGATTCCAGTCTTGGAGGGCATAACAAAAATTTTGCATGCACCAAGACCCAGAGGAGATGAACAGTGATCCCCATATGAAACTAAACAAAAATACCTGCTAGTGTTAGAGAGCCTCCTACGGAGGTGTGGGTCAGCAGAGGCCCACCACAGGGGCAGGGGCACTGGAAGATCCCCCTTGGCAGAAACTCTCTTGGAGTCTACCATTAACCTTACCATAGAGCACAGTCTCATGGTGGCTAAAACAAAAACCATATTACATAAAGTAAACCATGATGAAAAAGCAGAAAGTTATGTCGCAGATGAAGGGACAAGGTAAAACCCCAGAGAAACACTTAAATTAAGTGGAGATAGGCAAGCTTTCAGAAAAAGAATTCATAATAATGATAGTGAAGATGATCCAGGATCTCAGGAAAGGAATGGAGGCAAAGATTGAAAAGATGCAGGATTGAGAAGAGAAATGTTTACCAAAGATCTTGAAGAACTAAATAACAGAGATGAAAAATACACTAGAAGGAATCAATAGCAGAATAATTTAGGCAGAAGGGCAGACAAATGACCTGGAGGACAGAATGGTGGAAGTCACTGCCACGGAACAGAATATACAAAAAAAAAAAAAAAGATGAAGATGGCCTCAGAGACCTCTGGGACAACATTAAATGCACCAACATTCACATTATAGGGATCGCAGAAGGAGAAGAGAGAGAGAAAATACCTGAGAAAACATTTGAAGAGATAATGGCTAAAAACTTCCTGAACTTGAGAAAGGAAATAGTTAAACAAGTTCAGGAAGCACAGAGAGTCCCAGGAAGGATAAACCCAAGGAGGAACACACTGAGACTCATAGTAATCAAATTAAAAAAAAAAAAAAANCTGAACCCCACATCAGGCTTCCCAGCTCGGGAACCCAACAAAGGGACTGGGAATCCATAGAGAATTTGGCCTCATGGGTCAGCAAATTTGATTATAGGACTTCTAGAAGACTGGGGAAAACAGAGATTCCAGTCTTGGAGGGCATAACAAAAATTTTGCATGCACCAAGACCCAGAGGAGATGAACAGTGATCCCCATATGAAACTAAACAAAAATACCTGCTAGTGTTAGAGAGCCTCCTACGGAGGTGTGGGTCAGCAGAGGCCCACCACAGGGGCAGGGGCACTGGAAGATCCCCCTTGGCAGAAACTCTCTTGGAGTCTACCATTAACCTTACCATAGAGCACAGTCTCATGGTGGCTAAAACAAAAACCATATTACATAAAGTAAACCATGATGAAAAAGCAGAAAGTTATGTCGCAGATGAAGGGACAAGGTAAAACCCCAGAGAAACACTTAAATTAAGTGGAGATAGGCAAGCTTTCAGAAAAAGAATTCATAATAATGATAGTGAAGATGATCCAGGATCTCAGGAAAGGAATGGAGGCAAAGATTGAAAAGATGCAGGATTGAGAAGAGAAATGTTTACCAAAGATCTTGAAGAACTAAATAACAGAGATGAAAAATACACTAGAAGGAATCAATAGCAGAATAATTTAGGCAGAAGGGCAGACAAATGACCTGGAGGACAGAATGGTGGAAGTCACTGCCACGGAACAGAATATACAAAAAAAAAAAAAAAGATGAAGATGGCCTCAGAGACCTCTGGGACAACATTAAATGCACCAACATTCACATTATAGGGATCGCAGAAGGAGAAGAGAGAGAGAAAATACCTGAGAAAACATTTGAAGAGATAATGGCTAAAAACTTCCTGAACTTGAGAAAGGAAATAGTTAAACAAGTTCAGGAAGCACAGAGAGTCCCAGGAAGGATAAACCCAAGGAGGAACACACTGAGACTCATAGTAATCAAATTAAAAAAAAAAAAAAAACACACACACACACAACAAGAACAACAACAACTAAAGACAGAGAGGAAATATAAAAGCAACAAGGGGAAAAGTGAGAAATAACATACAAAGGAAATTCCATTAGATTATCAGATGATTTTTCAACAGAAACTTTACAAACCAGAAGGAAATGGCATGATATATTCAAAGTGATGAAAGGGAAGAACCTACAACCAAGAATATTCTACCCAGCAAAACTCTTCTTCAGATTTGACAGAAAAAACCTAAAGCTTTTCAGACAAGCAAAAGTTAACTAAATTCAGCACCACCAAACCAGCATTATAGCAAATGATAAAGAACTTTTCTAGGCAGTGAACACAAGAAAAGGAAAAGATGTGCAGAAAATAAACTCAAAACAATGAAGAAAATGGCACTAAGCTCATACATATCAACAATTACCTTAAATGTAAATGGANTAACTAAATTCAGCACCACCAAACCAGCATTATAGCAAATGATAAAGAACTTTTCTAGGCAGTGAACACAAGAAAAGGAAAAGATGTGCAGAAAATAAACTCAAAACAATGAAGAAAATGGCACTAAGCTCATACATATCAACAATTACCTTAAATGTAAATGGATTAAATGCAACAACCAAAAGATATAGACTGGCTGGGTGGATGAAAACATGTGCATATATCCACTTCCACTTACCACATCTCTCAGCTTAAACACCCCAAATTGTATACAATTTTTTTTACTATAGTTAAGTTAATCATGTTTTCATTATGGCTTGCAATTGTAATTATCTTTATTGTCTGGCTGTTGATTGTGAAAAATGATTTTTTACTATTGTAATTATGTAACAATTATTAACTTAATACGATGTTATCATGATTGGTCAACAGAAAGATAATAGAACTCTATATCACCAAAGGCAAAATGGAAGGATACTGAAAGAGGTACTCCCCAGGTCAGTAGGTGCCCAATATGCTACTGGAGGTCAGTGGAGAAATAACACCAGAAAGAATGAAGGGATGGAGCCAAAGCAAAAACAGTACCCAGTTGTGGACTCGACTGGTGATAGAAGCAAGGTCCGATGCTGTAAAGAGCAATAGGAACCTGGAATGTCAGGTCCATGAATCAAAGTAAATTGGAAGTGGTCAAACAAGAGATGGCAAGACTAAACATAGACAGTCTTGGAATCAGTGAACTAAAATGGACTGGAATGGGTGAATTTAACTCAAATGACCATTATATCTACTACTGCCAGCAGGAATTCCTCGGAAGAAATGGAGTAGCCATCATGGACAACAAAATAGTCTGAAATGCAGTACTTGGATGCAATCTCTAAAATGACAGAATGATCTCTGTTCGTTTCCAAGGCAAAGCATTCAATATCACAGTTATCCAAGTCTATGACCCAACCAGTAATGCTGAAGAAGNAGCCATCATGGACAACAAAATAGTCTGAAATGCAGTACTTGGATGCAATCTCTAAAATGACAGAATGATCTCTGTTCGTTTCCAAGGCAAAGCATTCAATATCACAGTTATCCAAGTCTATGACCCAACCAGTAATGCTGAAGAAGCTGAAGTTTAACAGTTCTATGAAGACCTACAAGATCTTTTAGAACAAACACACAAAAAAGTTGTGCTTTCATGATAAGGGACTGGAATGCAAAAGTAAGAAGTCAAGAAACACCTGGAGTAACAGGCAAATTTGGTCTTGGAATGCGGAATGAAGCAGGGCAAAGACTAATAGAGTTTTGCCAAGAAAATGCACTGGTCATAGCAAACACCCTCCTCCAACAACACAAGAGAAGACACTACACATGGACATCACCAGATGGTCAACACTGAAATCAGATTGATTATATTCTATGCAGCCAAAGATGGAGAAGCTCTATGCAGTCAATGAAAACAAGACCAGGAGATGACTGTGGCTCAGATCATGAGCTCTTTACTACCAAATTCAGATTTAAATTGAAGAAAGTAGGAAAAACCGCTAGACCATTCAGGTATGACCTAAATCAAATCACTTCATGGGAAATAGATGGGGAAACAGTGGAAACAGTGTCAGACTTTATTTTTCTGGGCTCCAAAATCACTGCAGATGGTGATTGCAGCCATGAAATTAAAAGACGCTTCCTCCTCAGAAGAAAAGTTATGAGTAACCTAGATAGTATGTTCAAAAGCAGAGACATTACTTTGCCGACTAAGGTCCGTCTAGTCAACGCTATGGTTTTTCCTGTGGTCATGTATGGATATGAGCGTTGGACTGTGAAGAAAGTTGAGCGCCAAAGAATTGATGCTTTTGAATTGTGGTGTTGGAGAAGACTCTTGAGAGTCCCTTGGACTGCAAGGAGATCCAACCAGTCCATTCTGAAGGAGATAAGCCCCGGGATTTCTTTGGAAGGAATGACGCTAAAGCTGAAACCCCAGTACTTTGGACACCTCATGTGAAGAGTTGACCATTGGAAAAGACTTTGATGCTGGGAGGAATTGGGGGCAGAAGAACGGGACAACAGAGGATGAGATGGCTGAATGGCATCACTGACTCTATGGACACGAGTCTGAGTGAACTCCAGAAGTTGGTGATGGACAGGGAGGCCTGGTGTGCTGCAATTCATGGGGTCGCAAAGAGTCAGACATGATTAAACGACTGAACTGAACTGAACTGAACTGATATCATCAAAACTAAGAGGTAATAGAAAAACCTGTAATCACTTTTTACAATCCCGATGCATGTCAGAATTATCTTGAACTCTTTTGAAAATTACAAATGCTCAGGTATAACTATTTTTCCTCCAGAAGTACAAATATGCTTCTAATAAACTTTCATGTTTAAAAACAGCTGTACTATATGATAATATTTTACTTTTATCTGGTTTTAATTTTTATGTTTCACCTTGAGTGCTTTCATTTAATTTAGTTTGTTTTCTAGTTTCTCCATCTCTTCTATGTTTTTAATATTCATTCTCAAGCCTTTATCATGTATATATAAATGTGTATAATATATATATTTTAGAAAACTTATGAATCTCTGCCTAATTAAAAAATTCATGACACTTTGATTCCACTTTGGTGTAGTATGAATGGAATGCTAGATTTCTAATTTAAAAATAGATATTCAACAAGCAAAAAAATATACTGTATAACATAGGGAACTTTAGTCAATATCTTGCAATAACTTATGATGGAAAATAATTTCAAAAATAATATATGTGTATTTTTATGACCAAATCAACTTGTTGTGCACCTGAAACATTATAAATCAACTATACTTCAATAAAATGTATATATTAAAAAAATAAAATTATTGTCATGAAACTAAAAATTAAGTTGATGAAAAGGGTAAAAGATATTCAAAGACATGATTTAAATAGTCCGTTTATTTCAGCCCCTTTAGCAATCTCATATGGAAGCATGACATTTTAAACCACAGGCACCTGAGTGGTTTTCTACCACAAAAAGAGAACGAATATTTGCTAAACTGAAAATAAGGATATCTGGGGTGTCATCTGTTTGTTATCTATCACTGGCATAATCTGGGACTACAGGTTAGAAGACATCCATGAAAATTCAGATTGTCCTTCACTCAACCATGAAATTAAGCCAATGTGCTAAAAATACATTTATCAAATGAAATTTGCCTCATCACAAATGACTGATTGTAAAAAATTTCTGAAATTTGGTAGATTTTATTTTAATAAATTAAGAAAAAGATTTAAGTGACTCAATGGGAACATTTTAACAGCCTAGCAGGAATATAAAAATTTGAGGCCTCAGCTGTAACATAATTTTATGAACAGTATTAGAGTTCTAAATTTATGTATATATTTATTTTAAAATGTGAAATATAGATTATGTAACCTGGTTCCAAATAGGAAATGGAGTATGTCAAGGCTGTATATTGTCACCCTGCTTATTTAAGTTATATGCAGAGTACATCATGAGAAATGCTGGACTGGAAGAAACACAAGCTGGAATCAAGATTGCCAGGAGAAATGTCAATACCCACAGATATGCAGATGACACCACCCTTATGGCAGAAAGTGAAGAGGAACTAAAAAGCCTCTTGATGAAAATGAAAGAGGAGAGTGAAAAAGTTGACTTCAAGCTCAACATTCAGAAAAATGAAGATCATGGCATCTGGTCCCATCACTTCATAGGAAATAGATGGGGAAATAGTGGAAACACTTTCAGACTTTATCTTTTTGGGCTCCAAAATCACTGCAGATGATTACTGCAGCCTTGAAATTAAAAGATGCTTACTCCTTCGAAGAAGTTATGATCAACCAAGATAGCATGTTCCAAAGCAGAGACATTACTTTGCAAACAGAGGTCCATTTTGTCTAGGTTATGGTTTTTCCAGTGGTCATGTATGGATGTGAGAGTTGGACTGTGAATAAAGATGAGCACTGAAGAATTGACGCTTTTGAACCATGTTGTTGGAAAAGACTCTTGAGAGTCCCTTGAACTACAAGGAGATCCAACCAGTCTATTCTAGAGGAGATCAGTCCTGGGATTTCTTTGGCAGGAATGATGCTAAAGCTGAAACTCCAGTACTTTGGCCACCTCATGCGAAGAGTTGACTCATTGGAAAAGACTCTGATGCTTGGAGGGATTGGGGGCAGGAGGAGAAGGTGAGAACAGAGTATGAGATGGCTGAATGGCATCACCAACTCGACGGATGTGAGTTTGAGTGAACTCCAGGAGCTGGTGATGGACAGGGAGGCCTGGAGTGCTGCAATTCATGGGGTTGCCAGGAGTCAGACACGACTGAGCGACTGAACTGAACCAAAGTTTCAGAACATTATATAAGAATATTTCAGGTTAATGTAATTTGAAGCAAAAAAAAAAATGTTCATCTTAAATCTATAATATTTAATAATTTCAGAATTTATTTGGTAATTTCTGGTAGCATTTTAAATTTCAGTTGTTATATATAGAAATTAGTTGCCACAATTTATTACATGCCATCTATAATGTATACAATCTATTGTGTTATGTGGTTGCTCCTGTCATTTCCTTGTTTATTTCTATATAGAGAGCAAGTTATATTTATTTATTTGCAGTATACATGTCTTGCTTTCATGCTTGAACATTTTAACTCTTTGATACTGAATCTTGCTTCTAACAGATAAAGAGTTCATATTTTCAATTTATCATTGTAGATGATTTCAGAAATTTCAGTATTTCATAAGTGATATGAGTCTTTTAATTACTTCAAGTTTCTTGTAGAGGCTTTTGGATGCCATTTTCTCTTTCAAAAAATAAAGAATATTAGGTTTAATGTGTTGTGTATATGCTGTTCATGGGATTCCTCAGGTAAGAATATTGACTTGGGTGAGTACTCTTGATAATGACAATAATGATGATGATATAGTAATTTTTAAATTCTTAATTCTTTTGCATTCTTGGATAATCAATGTTTCATAATTGCTAAAAAACAACTACTACTTAGCAAGCTATGAGCTAGGTATCAGGAATATATTTATGAAAATAAAATTTCTTCAATACAGACTAGAAAACAGGCATACCTTAGATCTTATGATATAGCATATGCATAGTTTTAATATAGAGAATGGAAAAGAGTATGGAGGTTCCTTAAGAAGCTAAAAGTAAAGCTACCTTATGATCCAGCATGATTCAAAGGAATACATGCAACCCAATATTTATTGCATTGCTATTCACAGTATCCAAAACATGGAAGTAACTGAAAGATTCATTGGCAGAGGAAAGAATAATTAAAATGTGGTGCATATATTCAATATAGATATTTAATCAATATTAAATGGAATATTACTCAACCATTAAAAAGAATGAAATAATGCCATTTGCAGAATGGATGGACTTAAAGATTGTCATACAGAGTGAAGGAAGTCAGAGAGGGAGAAATATCATATGACATCCCTTATATGTCTATATATGGGAATCTAAAAATAAATTATACAAATGCACTTTATTTACAAACCAGAAACAGACTCACAGACTTAGAAAATGAATTTATGTTTGCCAGAAGGGAAGGATGGGGGGAAAGGATAGTTAAGGAGTCTGGGATAGATATGTACACCCTACCTTCCCCCACTTAATCTCTCAGTTATGTCCAACTCTTTGTGATGCCATGGACTATAGCCTGCCTGGCTCCTCTGCCCATGGCATTCTCCAGGCAAGAATACTGGACTGGGTTGCCATTCCCTTCTCCAAGTTCATTCCCTTCTGACCCAGGGATTGCACCCAGATCTCCCGAATTGCAGGCAAATTCTTTACCATCTAAGCCACCAGGAAAACCCAATATATACACACTGCTATATTTAAAAATGGATTACCAACAAGCACTTACTGCTCATAGAAATCTGCTTAATGTTATGTGGCAGTCTGGATGGTAAGGGAGTTTAGGGGATAATAGATAGAGGTACATGTATGGTTGAGTCACTTTGCCGTCCATGTGAAATTTACAACATTGTTAATCTGTTATATTCCAATATAAAATAAAAAGCTTAAAAAAAGACAAACAAATAAACAGGCATATATTGTCATATGACAATTTATGCAGAATTGTAATACAGATAGATTAGAAATTAATCTTTCTTAATCCTCTGTGGCAATATGACTCTGATACATTTATAAGAACTTTTATAATTAGCTATAACAAGAAATATATCTCTGTTATTAAATGCATTGAAATCTGTTGGTAAATAATACTATTGAATTTCACAGCATATATATATTATATATATATATATATATATATAATTTAAAAGCCTCACATTTTTATAGCAATCATATCACATATTATGATATCATGGTTAAGTAGATATATTTTGTAATAGAACTAGAAAATTATTAATAAGCCTTGATATTATAAATCAGAAGGATTATATTCAGAATTTCCTTTATGAAGTTATTGAGTGATGTTCAATGATCTATAAGCTCCAAGTATATGGTGGTGGTGGTGGTTTAGTTGCTAAGTCATGTCCAACTCTGGCGACTCCATGGACTATAGCCTTCCAGGCTCCTCTGCCCATGGGATTCTCCAGGCAAGAATACTGGAGTGGGTTGCCATTTCCTTCTCCAGGGGATCTTCCCAACCCAGGAATCAAACCCAGGTCTCCTGCATTGCAGGCAAATTCTTTACCGACTGAGCTACAAAGGAAGCCTTGATTCTGTTTAGAAGAAACTAAATAGTATAGCTGGGGGGATTGGGGGCAGGAGGAAAAGGGGAGAAAAGAGAAAGAGATGGGTGAAAGGCATCACTGACTTGATGGACGTGAGTTTAAGTGAACTCTGGAAGTTGATGAAATACAGGGAGGCCTGGCGTGCTGTGATTCATGGGGTCACAAAGAATTGGAAGTGACTGAACGACTGAGCTGAACTGAACTGAAATAGTATAGACAGTATATCCTGCCCCCCAATCCCTCATACCATCAGAGTCTTTTCCAATGAGTCAACTCTTCACATGAGGTGGCCAAAGTATTGGAGTTTCAGCTTTAGCATCAGTCACGACTGATCTCCTTTAGAATGAACTGATTGAATCTCCTTNGGCCATGCACGGGGCTTTCTGACCTGATTCTCCAAAAAGCTCTGCAGCCCGCACCTCCCGTGGCCCGATTCTTAGAAAGCACTGCCGTTTGTGCCTCCCGCATCTCCCTGCCCAATCCCACTTGCTAGTGGTGGATGCAGGCATCTGCGCTGCTATCCCACTTGGGGATTTGCTGTAGGGCTCATAATCTTTTGGTTTTAATTATTTATCTACTTTTCTTTCCTGTTATATTGCCCTCCATGTTTCCAAGGCTTGCCTCAGACTCGGTTGCGAGAATGTTTCCTGGTGTTTGGAAACTTCTCTTTTTAAGAGTCTCTTCCCGGGAGGGAATTCCCTTTCTTTCCCGGGAGGGAGCTCCTTCCCTACCTCCTTTGACTCTTTTTTTGTCTTTTATATTTTTCCTACCTGTTTTTGAAGCCAATGATCTGCTTTGCTGGTTGCCTGATGTCCTCTGCCAGCATTCAGAAGTTGTTTTGTGGAATTTACTCAGCGTTGGACTGTTCTTTTGATGAATTTGTGTGGGAGAAAGTGGTCTCCTGTCTTATTCCTCTGCCATCTTGGAACCGCCTACATTTTCTTTTAACATACTCACCTATTCACATCTTTGGTGGCTTTAGAATATGCAGTGTCACTACCCATTACAGTTTCATTAGTACACATTAAGACATATTTACAACAGTGCTTTTCTAATAGCAGAATTTCGATAATAATGTCATTATACCTTTAAATTTATCAATATGCTGATTTTTCTATAAAAGAAAGAAAAAAGGCCTAACTTTACATTTAAAAATAAATATGCAAAGCAAATCTGTTGAAATACATAAATGCAGCTAGATAACTAGTGGAATATTTTACATAGTAAGGATACCTCCTGAGACCAAGGTTCATATTGTAAATTCATCCTATAAATTCTAGGTGCCATGCTGCATTAAGTGACTGCAAGAAGAAGACTAGGTTATGAGTTTTAAGCAGATATACATTAATCTCTGCTCTGCATACTTCAGAAATGTTACATTTCCAAATAATAAGTCATCTGATATTGTGTCACAAAAAAAAATTCCCTATGATAAATTTTTACTCTTTAACCTTTCTCTAAATGAGAAGGGAAACTTAAGCAGTATAACAACTTAAAATTATTATATATGAATAGCATGTTTAAGAGATGAAACATTTGAAGATATATCTGAAATCATGAATATACTCCCATTGTGGCATGTTACAAATATAGTGATATAAAAAGTTATTTTCTGACTATTTGCTTACTTTGCTTGTTTCTTATTTTGGATCTATATAATAGAGATGCTCTTAACATGCTTGTTGCAAGTGCATATTAAATCATCAATCATACAATAAGCTAAAGATTGTTCTCTTGAATTTCAGAATATATTAGAAATTATCAGGACTCAATTTCTGCACTCTAGTCACATGCAGTCATTTAGTTTCTCTCTCTTCTTTCTTCCTTTCCTTTTAATTCCTCCTATATTAGACACTGTTTGTGCTCAGCACAATCCATGTGATGCTGTTTTTGCTTTTTTTTTTTCACATTCCCCATGTGTCCTTGCTCTAGGAGTGGGTCTCTGTCTAATTCTTGTAATGAAAGTGAGTACAAGTGATAGAGTGATAGTTTTCATTGAAAATAAGGGTATCCAATAAGCTTTTCCCATATTTTCTTCTTCCATCTGCTGACTAAATTTTCTTAAAGTTAGAAGGTAGTGAAACCTATAAGACAAGAGGAGAATAACAGAATGGGTTCATTATCCAAAGTTACTATTCTAAACAAATTTTACAAAAACTCTACATAAGATTTTACTGAGGGCTGCTTAAGTTTGCTATGAACCATTTTCCCCCCATATGACTTTCCTTCCTTGTATACACTTCCTTTAATAATTCTGCCAAAATTAATAACAAAGTATCTATAAAAGACAGAGAAGGATTTTAATTTTCTAAATTTTTGATCATCAAATTATCAACAAAACTGCATCCTAGATCCTACAATCTTAGTGTAAGTCTTGTAGGGTGAATGAGTGCATGCACATGCCCAAACATCTGGGGGAAAAGCAGAAGGAGGGAAGATTGAGATCCCTATACATATCTAATATTTAGATTTAGCTAATATGAAACTGTTAGGCTTTAAAAAAATCTAATTAGTTGAATTTAAAGGGAGAGTAAGACCCTGCATTAAATGCAGGTAGGCTAAATTGGGATACAGAGTTTAAGTAAAGCTCATGAATTTAAGGCAATATTTTATAAATACATACATAAAACTTCAAAAACTTCATTAAAAAAAAAGCAGTCTATCCTAAAGGGAATCAACCCTGAATATGCATTAAAGACTGATGCTAAAGCTGAAGCTCTAATACTTTGGCCACTTGATGCAAATAGCCCACTGATTGGAAAATATACTGATGCTGGGAAAAACTGAAAGTCAAAGGAGAAGAAGGAAGCAGAAGATTAGATGGTTGGATAGCATCACTGACTCAGTGGTCATGAATCTGAGCAAACTCTGGGCAAAGGAGTGAAAGACAAGGAAGCATGGCATGCTGCAATCCAATGTGGTCACAAAGAGTCAGGCAAAGTTTAGCGACTGAACAACAGAAACATAAAACTTCATGTTGCATCTTTTGAGAATATAAGAGAAATCCAAAAATATGTCTTAAGGTTAAAACAGATACCCAATGATATCATTCATACAAGCAATGTTAAAAAAAAAAACATGTAAACAACAACAACAACAAAAAGAATACATAGAGAACAGAGTATTGGTTACTAGAGGGGAAGGAAAAGTGTGGAAGGAGAAATGGGTAAAGGAGGTCAACTGTATAGTGATGGATGGAAATTCAATTTTTGATGGAAAGTATGTTGTAATGTTTACAGAAATTGAAATATAATGTTGTGCATATGTTGTATATAATATCAGAAACAAGCATTCAGTTGTATCCGACTCTTTGTGACCCCATGAATCGCAGCACGCCAGGCCTCACTGTCCATCATGAACTCCCGGAGTTCACTCAAACTCATGTCCATAAAGTCTGTGATGCCATTCAGCCATCTCATCGTCGGTCGTCACCTTCTCTTCCTGCCCCATATTCCTCCCAGCATCAGAGTCTTCTCCAATGAGTCAGCTCTTCGTATGAGGTGGCCAAAGTATTGGAGCTTCAGCTTTAGCATCTCCTTTAGAATGGACTGGTTGAATCTCCTTACAGTCCAAGGGACTCTCAGGAGTCTTCTTCAACACCACAGTTCAAAAGCATCAATTCTTGGCTTTCTTCATAGTCCATATCTCACATCCATACATGATCACTGGAAAAAACCATAGCCTTGACTAGTTGGACCTTAGTCGGCAAAGTAATGTCTCTGCTTTTGAATATACTATCTATATTGGTCATAACTTTCTTTCAAGGAGTAAGCATCTTTTAATTTCACGGCTGCAGTCACCATCTCCACTGATTTTGGAGCCCCAAAAATAAAGTCTGACACTGTTTCCACTGTTTTCTAATCTATTTCTCATGAAGTAATGGGACTGGATGCCATGATCTTCATTTTCTGAATGTTGAGATTCAAGCCAACTTTTCCACTCTCCACTTTCACTTTGGTTTATTTGTTTTAATAAGTTGCTCCTAGCAATATCATGTATAATAGAAAAGAATATGAACTTTGGAATCACAAAGTGGTTTTGGAAACTGACCTTACCTCTAACAAATTATGTGCTTTTGGACAAGAATCTCATGTTTCTAGGGGTTTAATGCTTTAACCATCAAATGGGGATAATAAACCCTATATATCAGATTAAGAATTAAAATATAATGTGCTGTTCTGTCAAAAGTTTTCACTTTTGTCTCCAGTTCAAAGGATTTGTTAACAAAGTAAGCCACTCATTCTATACAAATAAATAATACCAATACAACTCCCAAGGAATCTGATTTTGCTGGCCAGCAGTATTTGATTACAGAACTTCCACAAAACTAGGGTAATAGACTCTTGGAGGTCACAAACAAAACCTTGTGTGCACTGGAACCCAGGAGAAAGGAGCAGTGACCCCAAAAGAGACTGAAGCAGTGTTGCCTATGAGTATCCAGGAGTTTCCAGCAGAGGCATGGGCCAAAATGACATGCCAAAGGGTCAGGGGCACTAACTACAGGAGTCCCGGCATAAGTCCTTTTGAAGGAGGTCACCATTACTACCACTCAGTTTCAGATCAGTTGCTCAGTCATGTCCGACTCTTTATGACCCCATGAACTGCAGCACGCCAGGCCTCCCTGTTCAAAACCAACTCCCGGAGTCCCCCCAAACCCATGTCTATTGACTGGGTGATGCCATCCAACCATCTCATCCTCTGTCGTCCCCTTCTCCTGCTCTCAACCTTTCCCAGCATCAGGGGATTTTCAAATGAGTCAGCTCTTTGCATCAAGTGGCCAAAATATTGGAGTTTCAGCTTCAAAATCAGCCCTACCAATGAACACCCAGGACTGATCTCCTTTAGGATGGACTGATTGGATCTCCTTGCAGTCCAAGGGACTCTCAGGAGTCTTCTTCAACACCACAGTTCAAAAGCATCGATTCTTCATCACTCAGCTTTCTGTATAGTCCAACTCTCACATCCATATGTGATGACTGGAAAAACTATAGCCTTAACTAGACGGACCTCTGTTGACAAAGTAATGTCTCTGTTTTTTAATATGCTGCATAGGTTAGTCATAAATTTCCTTCCAAGGAGGAAGCATCTTTTAATTTCATGGCTGGAATCACCATCTGCAGTGATTTTGGAGCCCCCCAAAATAAAGTCTAACACTACTTCCACTGTTTTCCCATCTATTTGCCATGAAGTGATGGGACTGGATGCCATGATCTTCGTTTTATGTTGAGCTTTAAGCCAACTTTTTCACTCTCCTCTTTCACTTTCATCAAGAGGCTCTTTAGTTCTTCTTCACTTTCTCCCATAAGGGTGGTGTCATCTATATATATGAGGTTATTAATATTACTTCCGGCAATACTGCCACTAACCCTACCATATTTTGACCCCAGGCCAAATGACAAGGAGGGAACACAGCCTCACCCTTCAACAGAAAAGTGGAATAAAAGATTTGCTGAGCATGGATCTGCCATCAGAGAAATATACAGATTGCCCCACAGATGGTCCTTCCCATCAGGAAGCTCCCATAAGCCTTTTATCCTTATTGATCAGAGAGCAGTTAGAATGAAAGCCACAATCATAGAAAACTAACCAAACTGATCACATGGATCACAGCCTTGTCTAACTCAGTGGAAATATGAGCCATGATGTGTTCAGTTCAGTTGATTCACTCAGTTGTGTCTGACTCTTTGTGACTCCCTGGATTGCAGCATGCCAGTCTTCCCTGTCCATCACCAACTCTTAGAACTTGCTCAAATTCATGCCCATCAAGTTAGCGATGCCATCCAAACATTCATCCTCTGTTGTCCCCTTCTCCTCCTGCCTTCAAACTTTCCCTGCGTCAGGGTATTTTACAAAGAGTTAGTTCTCATCAGGTGGCCAGAGTATTGGAGCTTCACCCAAGAAAGACAGGACATGGTGTATAGTCCTGAAAAAACATGGTCCATTGTAGAAGGGAATGGCAAACCACTTCAGGGTTCTTGTCTTGAGAACACCACAAACAGTATGAAAAGGAAAAAAAAAAAAAAAGGCACTGAAAGATGAGCTCCCCAGGTCAGTAGGTGCCCAATAAGCTACTAGAGAAGAGCAAAGAAATAGCTCCAGAAAGAATGAAGAGCCAGAGCCAAAGCAAAAACAATGCCCACTTGTGAATATGACTGGTGATGAATGTAAAGTCTGATACTGTAAGGAACAATATTGCATAGAAAACTGGAATGCTAACTACATGAATCAAGGTGAATTGGAAGTGGTCAAACAGGAGATGGCAATAGAGAACATTGACATTTTAGGAGCCAGTGAATTAAAATGAACTGGAATTGGTGAATTTAATACAGATGACCATTATATCTACTACTGTCAGAAATAACATCTTAGATGAAATGGAGTAGCCCTCATAGTCAACAAGGAGTCTGAAATGCAGTGAAACTAAAAGCTGCTCAGTCATGTTGGATTCTTTGCCACTCCATAGACTATATAGTGCATGGAATTCTCCAGGCCAGAATACTGGATTGGGTAGCTGTTCCCTTCTCCAGGGGATCTTCCCAAATGAATGGCAGTACTTGGGTTCAATCTCAAAAATGACCTAATGATCTGTTTGATTGCAAGTAAAGCAATTCAGTATCATAGTAATCTAAGTCTATGTGCCAACCACTAATGAAGAAGCTGAAGTTGAACAATTCTATGAAGACCTAGAAGACCTTCTAGGACTAACTTGAAAAAGAGATGTCCATTTCATCATAGGGAGCTGGAATGCAAAAGCAGGAAGTCAAGAGATACCTGGAATAACAGGTAAGTTTGGCCTTTGCATACAAAATGAAGCAGGGCAAAGGCTAGTAGAGTTTTGCCAAGAGAATGCATTGGTCATAGAAAATGCCCTCTTCCAACACAACAGAATGAAAGACTCGATATATGAGCATCACCAGAAGGTCAATACCAAAATCATATTGATTATGTTCTTTGGACCCAAAGATGGAGAAGTTCTATAAAGTCAGAAAAAAACAAGACTGGGAGCTGACTGTAGCTCAGGTCATGAACTCTTTACTGCTAAACTCAGACTTAAATTGAAGAAAGTAGAGAAAACTATATTACTCAGGAATGACCTTAATCAAATTCTTTATGATTATACAGCAGAAATGACAAATAAGTTGAAGGGATTATATTTGATAGACAGAGTGCCTGAAGAATTATGGACAGAAGTTCGTGACATTGTACAGGAGGTGGCATTCNAAGTTGGTCATAACTTTCCTTCCAAGGAGTAAGCATCTTTTAATTTCATGGCTGCAATCACCATCTGCAGTGATTTTGGAGACCAGAAAAATAAAGTCAGCCACTGTTTCCCCATCTATTTGCCATGAAGCGATGGGACTGGATGCCAGGATCTATAGAAGGTCCTGGAAGCAATCTCCTGCAGATGCTGATGGACCACTGTGCCCTGCTTTTTTATAGCTTCATCCACTAATTTGGCATCTTTAACTTGCAATAATTATTACTGCAGTGTCAGCTTCTAGGTGGCGCTAGTGGTAAAGAACCCGCTTGCCAATGAAGAGACCTAAGAGATGTGGGTTTGATCCTTGGGTTGGGAAGATCCTTTGGTGGAGGGTATGGCAACTGACTCCAGTACTCTTGCCTGGAGAATCCCCATGGACAGAGGAGCCTGGTGGACTAGAGTCCACGGGGCGCAAGGAGTCAGACACGACTGAAGCAACTTACCAGCAGCAATAGCAGCAGTAATAGTGGTAATTCTCTGTTTCCCTCTTTTCTTCTACATGAATTAATGGAATTTTACTGTCAAGAAGAATTATTTATTTTACCTCATTTCCATATAGTATATATGGAAAATGGATATTTTACTTATGCTATGGGTTATAACCCATTACTAACAGTCATTTTTTCCTCAAGTCTGTAATTATTTGCCACCAGGAGCTCCTTCAAATTGGCTCTTGTGTGTTTTTGACATGTTCCCATCACTTGTTTTTTTTTTTTTTTTGGATCCCCTTCAAACTGTGGTTCTGGAAAAGATTCTTGAGAGTCTCTTGGACAGTAAGGAAATCAAACCAAACAATCCTAAAGGAAACCAGTCCTGAATATTCACTGGAAGGATTGATGCTGAAGCTCTAATACTTTGGCCACCTGATACAAAGAGTTGACTCATTAGAAAAGGCCCTGATGCCAGGAAAGATTGAAGGCAGGAGGACAATGGGACAACAAGGATGAGATGGTTGGATGGCATCTCTGACTCGATGGACATGAGTTTAAGCAAACTCCAGGAGATGATGAAGGATGGGGAAGCCTGGCGTGCTGCAGTCCATGGGGTTGCAAAGAGGTGGACATGACTGAGCAACTGAACAACAACAGCATCATGTTTTTTTAAAGACTTCCTTACTTCTTAGTAGCTCAGCTGGTAAAGAATCCTGCTGCAATGTGAGAGATCTGGGTTCGATCCCTGGGTTGGGGAGATGTCCTGGAGAGGGGAAGGCTACCCACTCCAATACTTTGGCCTGGAGAATTCCATGGGCTGTATATTTCACGGGGTCACAAAGAGTAGGACAGACTGAATGACTTTCACTTCACTTCGCTTACTTCTTAGTGCCACAAAGTGTTCCAGGATTATTTTATGTGTTTTGACCCCAGCCTAAATTCAACCATTCCTCCAAAGATTCTGACCCTTTTGTGGGAGAATGGTATTTATTAGAATCAAGATCTGGATGGTGTGCTCATTGCTACTGGTATCATTGCTTTGGGCCTTCTCAGGAGCTAGAACAAGATAGCATGTATGTGTATATAAAAAAGACAAATATATCTGTATAAAGATTAAAAATCATGAGTTCATACTATTTTCTGTTCCAATCCAACAGTCTAGGGTTCATCCCTTATTTGCAACCACTTTCATTAATTTCTGGTTTATCCTTCCAGTATAAATGTGCAGATACTTTTATATTAAATCTTGTATTTTCATTTTTCTCAAATACACAGTGGCATTACACAGATGCACTTTTGTATTCTGCTTTTTCCAATCATCAAAATGTCCTCCATGTCAATTCTGAGATCTTTCTCATTCTTTCATGAAACTGTATAACATTCCACCGTATTGATGATGTACCATGACTGATTTAGCTACTCTATGTATGGCAGAGAAGGCAATGGCAACCCATTCCAGCACTCTTGCCTGGAAAAACCCATGGACAGAGGAGCCTGGCAGGCTGCAGTCCATGGGGTCGCTAATAGTCGGACATGACTGAGTGGCTTCACTTTCACTTTTCACTTTCATGCATTGGAGAAGGAAGTGGCAACCCACTCCAGTGTTCTTGCCTGGAGAATGCCAGGGACGGGGGAGCCTGGTGGGCTGCTGTCTAATAGGGTCGCACAGAGTTGGACACGACTGAAGCAACTCAGCAGCAGCAGCAGCCTATGTAAGGATATATATGTTGTTTCCAACATTTTGCTATATTATGCAAAGTTGCAATTAATTTTTCCATAAAAATTTTTTTCTTAAAAATATACATATATCTTATATAAACAAGCCCTCTGTCAGATGTATAAGATGTATGTTGTAAATATTTTCTTCAATCTCTATTTCCTTTGCATTTTCTTAATGGTATCTTTTGATGAACAGAGTTCAAAATTTTGATGAGGCCCCAATTTTTTATGAAAAGACAGTAAAGCAGAAGAAAGTTTTAAGTCTGCAGAGTTACTGAAATCTAAATACCTATTTTTAAAAAATGGGTCAGCTATACACANTATCTTTTGATGAACAGAGTTCAAAATTTTGATGAGGCCCCAATTTTTTATGAAAAGACAGTAAAGCAGAAGAAAGTTTTAAGTCTGCAGAGTTACTGAAATCTAAATACCTATTTTTAAAAAATGGGTCAGCCATACACATTGTAAATATGCAGCTTAAGAAACCTTATATTCAAGCCTATATAATAACAGCATTCAGAGAAACAGAATCTTTCCATTGCAGTCAGACTGCTGGCAGGAGAGAAAGGCAAGGACATAGTCCAAACCTCTGCATAACACCAATAAAAGGGTTGGCAAGCATAGAAGAGATGAACAATTGCAGTGAAAGATCTGAGTACCAAGAGAAACATGTGGTCCAGACTCCATGAAAATAGACTCCTGACAAAGAGACAAAGTCTAGGCTGAGAATCCACCTCTCAGCCTTTTGCTGAAAGTAGACCAAATTAAGTTAGATTAGAGACCAGTATACACGCCAGTTCTGGGGCTGGAGGGGATCCCAAGAACCTGATTCTAAAGAAAGAAATGCTATCTGGCCTGTGGCTCTCCTGGCAGAAAGGGATAAGGCCTGGTTAGAGACTACTGACATTCTCCACTCATAAATGCATGTTGTGACAGGACACAGACACTCCTATGCTCCTCAGGTCTCCCCGTTCTACGATCTAGAGCAAAGAGAAAAGACACCAAAGGGAAATCACCAGGGTGACCCCTGGCCACAGGTCCCAAATGAAACAGTTAGAAGAGCAACTAGAGATTATTATACTATGGGAAATAAGTCAAAAAGAGCAAGAGAAATACCATACGATATCACTTATCTGCGGAATTTAAAATACACCACAAATGAACTTATCAATGAAACAGAATCAAGGACATACAGAACAGGTGGGTGCCAGGGAGAGGGTGTTGAGAGACAGATGAAATGGAAGGTTGGGGTTAGCAGATGCAAACTTTAATATACAGCATGGATAAACTACGAGCTCCTACTGAACAGCACAGGGAACTGTATTCAACATCCTGTGATAATGGAAAAGAATATATACATATCATCACTTTGCTCAGAGAAGGCAATGGCGCCCCACTCCAGTACTCTTGCCTGGAAAATCCCATGGATGGGGGAGCCTGGTAGGCTGCAGTCCATGGGGTCGAGAAGAGTCGGACATGACTGAGCGACTTCACTATCACTTTTCACTTTCATGCACTGGAGAAGGAAATGGCAACCCACTCCAGTGTTCTTGCCTGGAGAATCCCAGGGATGGGGGAGCCTGGTGGGCTGCCATCTCTGGGGTCGCACAGAGTTGGACACAACTGAAGCGATTTAGCAATCACTTTGCTACACAGCAAAAATTAACACAGCACCATAAATCAACTATACTTCAATGAAAAGAAGCAAACAGAAGAAAGTGGACTTTTCCATAGGCTGTTTGAAACTGGAAAGACCTTGTAGTGGTCACTACTGTTGCCCACAGAGCCTCCCGCATCTCCTTTTCCCTTCCTATCTCTAAATAGGCCCCCTTTCCACTCCTTCCCACACAGATATGTACTTCAAGATATCCACCTCCCATCTCAGCCCCAGGAAAATTCTTAATCCTACAGGTTATACCAATTCCCATGTCGAGAATGATTCACCAGTTGAGTGTGCAAATCTAAGGCCAAAGGTTTGCTGAGGACTTTGGGAAAAACAAAGCAGTCTTACTTATTTTCTCAATGAGTTCTATCTCCCTTTGTACAGAAACGAAAAGCACACAGCTCCAGTTGCTTCTGGGGGTAAAACAGGCACTAGGCATCCGCCTGCATTGCGGGAGACCTGGGTTCGATCCCTGGGTCAGGAAATGGCAACCCACTTCAGTATTCTTGCCTAGAGAATCCCATGGATAGAGGAGCCTGGTGGGCTACAGTCCACGGGGTCGCAAAGAGTCAGACACGACTGAACGACTTCACTTCCCTCACTTAGCGGGGAGAACGAAGAGAGGATGGTAACATGGATCCTGATCTCGTTGCTCTCTATTCACCAATCCTGATGCCTTCCTTTCTTCTGAATTTGCAAGAATGTGAGCAAGTAATTTTTCGCATTATCGAAGGCTCTGTGTGTTGGATTTTTGAAAATTAATTACAGCCAAAAGCATTCTAAATAATAGAATATACTATTTAATATCCAATACTTTTGCCTCAGTTAAGGACTTTCTTCCTTCATTTCACTTAAGCTTGCCTGCTCAGTCCTAATCATGCGGTAGGCTGGGAGAGCAGTGAGCACAAGTTCCACAGGAAAAATGTGAGAATATAATTATGCTGTAAGTCTTAGTCCTAAATTCAACAGACCAGGTGGTTCCTAGGATCGCAGTAAAGTTTAGCAAAAGCTAAAAAATGAGAAAGATGGGCTCAGCGAATTTGCAACATTTAAACATCAGTTACTGAAAATAAGCTCTTGCAATACAAACTCCAAATAAAAATTCTAAGATGTGAAATCCATAAGTGGGCAGGCACAGTGGTGGTCTTGTGTACATGCTTAAAAAATAAGACACATTTTTATTTTTAGGACCATCTAAAATCTTAGAACCTATTTGTCAAGCTGATTTTCAACCCTTGGTGAGAATTCCAATTCCTAGACAAATTAATCATCTCATCTCAGGTATTAGACAGTACTCAGTTAGAAGCACAGTGCCTTAAAGTGACGACTGGAATTACCATGTTCTAAGAAACATGATTCTCTATGGCAAGAAAGACCTAGATTCTAGGCCTAGGTAAACTAATAATGATTTTGCACGACTAATTAAAACTTTCTGAACTCAGCTTTTTTGCCCCCTCCCCATCCCAAAAGTAAACACTTGCTACAACAACCAATAAATATTCTTTTATTATGAGGATAAAATAACATACTGACAAATCACTTGAAATAAATGGCCCATATTCACTCAATAATTATGAGGCTGACCACCATTCACAAACAAGCCACCAGAAGCAAGCTCCATATGCAAACTTGGTTTCTGTCATGTATGGTGAATCATCTGCATACTGAATACACTATATCAATATAGTCTCTTCACATTAGATTTTAGGAAGGTGACGTTATATGACTTTTAAAACAAGTTGGACAGATCTGCTCTACATGAAAATATTTTCACAGGATATTTAGGCTAAACTACATCTGCTGTTTTACAAAATGATGAAAATATATGCAAGACCTTTGGTGTGGTTCCTAAATCACATTTAAAATTATAGCTCCTAGATCCTAAAATCCTTGGAGAGGGCAATGGCAACCCACTCCAGTACTCTTGCCTGGAAAATCCCAAGGACGGAGGAGCCTGGTACACTGCAGTCCATGGGGTCGTGAAGAGTTGGATATGACTGAGTGACTTCACTTTCACTTTTCACTTTCCTGCACTGGAGAAGGAAATGGCAACCCACTCCAGTGTTATTGCCTGGAGAATCTCAGGGACAGGGGAGCCTGGTGGGCTGCCGTCTATGGGGTCGCACAGAGTCGGACACGACTGAAATGACTTACCAGGAGCAGCTGCTAAAATTCTAGTTAAATGCTGTTCAGGATGTTAAAATCTGTGTAGCTTGTTTGATTCTTGATTTCAACATTAAAAAAAAAAATTTATTTCCTCCTTCCAAAAAAAAAAAAAACTAAGGAAATTTTCCATGACTATTCTTTTAGTGATAATTACATTTCACAGGTTAAGTGACAATTAAATTTTAGTTCTATGTTTAAAAGAATCCTATGTCTTAAAAATACAAATGGAAGAACTTATGGACACCATGCTTTAAAATAATCCAGAAAGGCAACAAAGGGAATATACTGATAATGGTTGAACCTGGTGGTTCATTACACTATTTTATCTACCTTTGTATATTTAAAAAAATTCTCCATAATGAAGTTAAAAAACATTTATTTTAAAATATGAGGAATTAAGAGCAGAATGGTTCAGTGGATTTTTTTAAGACACAATAAAACCGTTCTGAAATTGGATTTTTTTCACTTTTAACTGCTTTATTGAAGTACAATTTATATCCATACAATTCACCCACTGTGAGTGCACAGTTCACTGATTTTTTTTTTTTTTT
>SJYV01035769.1:63419-78755 GCA_006410875.1 Neotragus pygmaeus
CATCATGATTATCTGGGTCGTGAAGATCTTTTTTGTACAGTTCTTCTGTGTATTCTTGCCACCTCTTCTTAATATCTTCTGCTTCTGTTAGCTCCAGACCATTTCCGTCCTTTATTGAGCCCATCTTTGCATGAAATGTTCCCTTGGTATCTCTAATTTTCTTGAAGAGATCTCTAGTCTTTCCCATTCTGTTGTTTTCCTCTATTTCTTTGCATTGATGGCTGAAGAAGGCTTTCTTATCTCTTCTTGCTATTCTTTGGAACTCTGCATTCAGATGCTTATATCTTTCTTTTTCTCCTTTGCTTTTCGCCTCTCTTCTTTTCACAGCTATTTGTAAGCCCTCCCCAGACAGCCATTTTGCTTTTTTGCATTTCTTTTCCATGGGGATGTTCTTGATCCCTGTCTCCTGTACAATGTCATGAACCTCATTCCATAGTTCATCAGGCACTCTATCTATCAGATATAGGCCCTTAAATCTATTTCTCACTTCCATTGTGTAATCATAAGAGATTTGATTTAGGTCATACCTGAATAGTCTAGCAGTTTTCCCTACTTTCTTCAATATGAGTCTCAATTTGGTAATAAGGAGTTCTTGATCTGAGCCACAGTCAGCTCCTGGTCTTGTTTTTGTTGACAGTATAGAGCTTCTCCATCTTTGGCTGCATTTTGGTGGGATTCCTGCTATAATTCCAGAATGAAAACTGATATGTGAGCAAGATGCAGCTCTGGTTTCATGTTAATGCTGTTTGTTTTGTCATATAAAACTTGGAATGTTGTTAAGCCTGGGGCTTGATTGGCCAGGCCCCTCCAAGTGTCTCAAGAATCTCAAGATTACTCCTATCTTATCTATGGTGCTTCCAGTCTTGTACTCAGAGCAGGCAGTCACTCACTGTCCGTACGGTGTCCAAGCAAGTTAGAAACAATGTCATAGGCTTGCTCTGCTTTGTTTCTGAAGTCTAAACAAGACTATTTAATTTCCCTAACATGTACTTTGTTCTTTGTCTGACACATTATTAATAGGTCATACTAGCAACTCAACATGAAAAAAAAAAAATGACAAGCGCTAAATAGATATTTTTCAAAAGAGGAAATGTACATGGCCAACAGCAAATGAAAAGATGTTCAACATCTCTAATTATCAGGAAATGCAAATCAAAACCATGAAATATCCCCTCATACCTGTCAGAAAGTGATCATTAAAAAACCCTACAAGTAACCAAATGTTGGAAAAGATATGAAGAAAATTGTACTCTTGTAATTCAAATTGGTTTAGCCATTATGGAAAACCATAGCGGGGGCTCTCAAAAAAAAGGAAAAAAAGAACTACTATATGACCCAGCAATTCCACTCCTGAGTATATGCATGAAGGAGAAAATACTAAATTCAAAAGATATACGCACTTTAATGGGATCTGACCACGGCACTATTGGTAAAGAACCCACTTGCCAGTGCAGGAGATGTGAGAAACATGGGTTCAAACCCTGGTCCAGGAAGATCCCCTGGAGAAGGGCATAGCAACCCACTCCAACATTCTTGCCTGGGACATTCAATGGACAGAGGGGCTTGGTGGCCTACAGTCCATTGGGTTGCAAAGAGTCAGACAGGGCTGAAGCAACTTAGCACAGTACAGCACAGCATGCACCTAAATGTTCATAACAGCCTTATTTGCTACTGCCAAGATATGGAAACAACCTCAGTTCAGTTCAGTCGCTCAGTCGTGTCCGACTTTTTGAGACCCCAGGAATAGCAACACGCCAGGCCTTCCTGTCCATCACCATCTCTCGGAATTCACTCAGACTCACATCCATCGAGTCTGTGATGCCATCCAGCCATCTCATCCTCTGTTCTCACCTTCTCCTCCTGCCCCCAATCCCTCCCAGCATCAGAGTCTTTTCCAATGAGTCAACTCTTCACATGAAGTGGCCAAAGTACTGGAGTTTCAGCTTTAGCATCATTCCTTCCAAAGAAATCCCAGGGCTGATCGCCTTCAGAATGGACTGGTTGGATCTTCTTGCATCCAAGGGACTCTCAAGAGTCTTCTCCAACACCACAGTTCAAAAGCCTAAGTGTCCATAAGTAAATAAGATTAGGTACATATATGTAGATATATGGAATGATGTTCAGACATAAAAATGGATGAAATTTTGTCATTTGCAACAATAGACTCAGAAAGCATTATGATGAAATGCTTTCACCATAAGGTGAAATGAGTTAAACAGAGAGACAAACACTGTATGATATTAATAATATGTGGAATCTAAAATACACAAGAAAGTAGTCAATATAAAATAAAAGAAGCAGACTCACAGATTTGCAGAAAAAACTCGTGGTTAGTAGTAGAGAAGGAGCAGGGCATGTAGGAGTGAAGGAGTGGGTGGTACAAATTATTTGGCGTAAGATAGATTTAAGGATGTATTGTACAATATAGGGAATATAGGCAATATTGTATAATAATTTTAAATGGAAAATAACATTAAAAAATAAAATTAAGCAATGCTATATATTAATGTATTTCTTTCATGTTTTATGAAATGAAAATGAAAGTAAAGTTGCTCAGTCATGTTCGACTCTTTACAAACCCATGGGCTGTAGCCTACCAGGCTCCTCTGTCCATGAAATTTTCCAGGCAAGAGTACGGGAGTGGGTTGCCATATCCTTCTCCAGGGGATCTTTCCAACCCAGGGATCGAACTCAGGTCGCCCACATTGCAGGCACACGCTTTACCATTTGAGCCACCAGGGAAGCCCATGCTCCTGCTGTTCTGCTAAATCGCTTCAGTCGTGTCCAACTCTGTGCAACCCCAGAGACAGCAGCCCACCGGGCTCCCATCCCTGGGATTCTCCAGGCAAGAACACTGAAGTGTGTTGCCATTTCCTTCTACAATAGTCATGGGCTGATGTCTAATTGACATTGTATAGCTAATTCTCCTTTTATGAGACTTAATTCAGCAATATGTACAAATATGTATGCAACTGTTTGTTACTACAGTTAACACTGATCTACACATTACTGCATGACTGAAACAATAAAAAAAAAGAAGAGAAAATAGCTAGTTATGATTAAAAGAACATTGCCTTTAAAAAACAATTTTTTGTCTATACAAATTTGGTATAAATGGCTGTCATTTACTTTGACAAAATGATGTCAAGCTGTTTTAATTTTTATGCTTTTTATCATAAAATGTAACATATTTTGCTTTTCTGAATGGGGATGTTTTAGATTAGGTAAGTTAGATCTATAAAGAACTCTATCTAGAGATATGAACCCACAAATATCTAAAGGATTTTTTAAAATGTTTGTCCATGTGTAGCTAATATTTTCCAATTCTACGTCTTTAAATGACTGTAGTAATTCTGTATACTCTTTTACTAGACTAGATGTCCACAGGTATATCCCTAGGAAGCACATTTTTATAATCTTCTTCCCAAATATAAATGGATTAGCAAATGATTTTAACACATTCCTTCACTTATTGTCTAGCACTTTTGTCTAGATACTCCTCATTCACTTCTAAGACTCCATTCATCATTATCTTTACCATTCTCTAGTGAACCCTCCAATCTAGACTCTGTGCCTCTGTCCTTAGTATGTGTGCAATGTATACATGCCTCTACCTCTGCTTCTTGGTTTGCATGCTGCTCTCACCAGCTGGTAATGCTTTTAGACTCTGTTTTTGTTTTTGTTGTTGTTGTGTGTTTGTTTTTAACCTATTCACATCCAGATATCGCCTAGTATCTCACTCAGTCAGTGTTCAATAGTGTCTGTTAAGTGAATCGAATGAATAATTTAATGAAAGAAGGTATGGTGTTCATGTCGCTCAGATCCTAAGTGGATGACCATATGTATCTCTGCTTAGGTCATTATAATAACAATACCTAACACTGATAAAGCACTTATGATATCCTAACATTTTGTTCAGTGATTTATGAGTGTCATTTTATTTATTCCTATGGGATTAGTAATGCTATCAGTGTCAGTTCAGAGACAAAATTAAGTTCATTGATGTTAAATAAATTGTCTAAACTGCACCACTTGTTTGAAACCCAAGTTAACTTGGCTCTAAAATGAATGTGTTTTCTATCATATCTTGTTAACTTCCTTCTTTTATTGAAGCTCTGCAAATCTTATGCATATAATTTGGGCATTTGAATATTTATAAAATATGTAAGGCACAATAGTTTCCTTCTGTCTTGATCTATATAATTGTTTTTAAGATAGAGTCTCACTCTCATTAAGATAAATAAAATTTAAAAAATTAAAATTAAAAAAGGGAGAGGATATATGTATACCTATGGCTGATTCATGTTGAGGTTTGACATAAAACAGCAAAAGTCTGTAAAGCAATTATCCTTCAATAAAAATTTAATTAATTAAAAAAAGAGAACAAAGTAAAGATTTCAGTGACATATTTATTCTGCAGCTGTTCTTTTCAATTTTAGGGAAATAGCTATCCAATTGGTAAAATTAAGTATTTTGTTAATTAAATGCAATAGATAGTGATTGCCCTAGGTTTCATTTGATGATTTCTAGTTTATCAGCAAAAAGTAGAATCACTGCACTCATATTAAACACAAAACTTAATTTTTCTGTGGTGATTCCAAAAGTTATTCAGAATATTATAATACTTCATGATATTCACAATGACAATAGTTTTCATTGTAATGTCATAGGGGCAACAGATAATTGTCTTTTTAATGGTGAAATTTTGGTAAATTTGCCATTTAAAAAAATGTCCCAATCTGTGATTTATCTTAATTATTTAAGCACTACACACACACACACACACACACACACACACACACAATCTTTATTGCATCTCACAAATATACAGTTCTTTAGAGACAAGGTATCTTCTTTTTGACAGTTTTCAATTTTATTGAGTGATACTCACAGAGGGAAATAGATAGCCATTTGTCTTCAATGCAATCGTTTGTAATCTGTTTAGATAATTGAACTGTCAACTTGGCCCCAGAGAGGATTGCTGGCCAATAGAACATTTGTTTGCTTTGTGGTATTCAGTGCTCTTATTTTAATATGCCTTGTTAGTGCAAATAGCACCGTTTCAAAACTACTAATAAGGAGGGAAAAAATGCTAAGTGCAACACATGAGAATAAACTGCCAAAATAATGTATATGTAATAGCAATGATAAGTAACCTGTCACCAAGTCTGAAATATCAGTTTAATTTCTGTCGCCACAAATCTCCAGCTTGACTTTCTTGTGCTTCAGTTGTGTTTGTTAGCATAAATATTTTAAATTTTAATTTTTTCATGTGCAGTACATTGATGTTTTATAACCTATTTTGTTCCAGAATCCTAACGAAATATATTCATAGATGAATGGAAATACAACGCATTTATGTAATTCTAAGAATTATTTTTACTTTTTTATTGATTGATATATTCATAAAAAAGCAAAACAGCTAAATATATTCCATGCAAATTGATAATCTCTTTTGAAACTTTTTTTTTTTTTTAATGAATTCTTGGTTCAGCTTAACTATGCTGAGACAAGCAAGCCAAAATGTCAAGAACTTTTGGGAGCACAGTAGTTAATGTTACCTCAGATTGACCAAGACTATAGTCTCAGGTTCACTGCAGGAAGATAACAGCACAGCTGCTAGTTAAATCAGCCTGTAAATAACCCAAATTAAACAGAAATTTATCAGAAAAGTCTTCCCTTTCACAGTTGGGAAAGAATTGCCCATCACCCAGATTCCAACCCTCTTGGGCACTTGCTAAATAATATAACCTCAAGTTATATTATGGGTTTATCTTATGGATTATATTATTTTGTTCTTGTTGTTGTTATTGTTATTACAAATTGCTAAAATTGAAAAAGCAGGGTTTGGTTTCAATAGAAGAATAAAGTCAAAAAATTAATACAGTCTGCTTTTGTTATTTAAAACAATTATATTTTTTCTTTATAACTCTCTACAAGAGAATTTCCTGTCTCTTGTTCAATGAATTCTTCAATAAAATATAGCACTTGAAATATTCCCAAGATTTTATGTCTACTTACTTAACATTTAGTTTGTTAGAATTATTTTGTTAGAGCCTATATATATATAGGCTCCAAAACAACATTCCTAAGGCTCCCTAGGACATGTGATATGTTTGATCATTAGGAAGCTAATGTTTGTACCATCAAATCTACCATAGTTTATACTTTATATCCTTACACCATAAGCATGATATTTGATAACACTTTAAAATTTAAACTGCATAAGATTTATACTGCTATCTATGATTTTTATATGATAGTGAAAAGTGTTGTTTACTTAGTTTTGTTGGACTCTTTGCAACCCATGGACTGTAGCCTACCAGGCAGAATTACTGGAGTAGGTAGCTTCCATTCTCTTCTCCAGGTATCCACATCTTCTGCCTTGCAGGTGGATTCTTTACTGTCTGAGCCACCAGGGAAACCCTTACATAAGAGAATCCAAAAGCAGGTTTGCAAAAAGTGTAATTTAAAATATGGGGGATTCAACTTCCCTTATTTGTAGGTGCAAAAAACATGATTCTGATTATTTTTTATAAGCAGCAATAACAGCTAGCTATGTCTTAATCCATTTGGGCTTCTATAACAGATATACAATAAACTGTATGGCTTATAAACACATTTATTTCTTACATTTCTGAAGACTGAAAAGTCCAAGATCATGGTACTGACAGTTCGGTGTCTAAATTTTCACTGTATTCTTAAATGGAGGAAAGGACAAGGGACCTCTCTGAGATTGCTTTTATAAGGACACTAATCCTATTTGTGAAGACTCTGCACTTATAACCTAATTACCCATGCAAATGCCCTATCACCTAAAACCATCACATTGTGGGTTAGGATTTCAGCATAAATTTTTGGGGAGATACAAGCATTCAGACAAAAGCAAGCTGCAAAACTAAAGATATAATCTAAAAACCTCTCTGGTTTTCAGATTCTCTCTGAAAACCTGGTCCTCAGACAGGAAATGCTGAGTAATCAGGGACTGAAGATGTGAAGGCATTTAGTCAATTAGGAAAGTAAACTACCCATAGAAAGGATATATAATTCTGGAAGTCTCTTTTAAAGTACTAATTCATTCATTTATATTTATTCATCCATCCTAAAAACAACTTGATGAGGACCTACAGTGATCAAGATAGGGAGTGAAGAAGTAGCAAATTGTTAAGTTTAGATTGAGGACCTTTGCAATGATCATTGAGGAAAGCATTCTTATCAATTATCAATGCAAAGAAATAGAGGGAAACAATAGAATGGGAAAGACTAGAGATCTCAAGAAAATTACATTCCATGCAAAGATGGGCACAATAACAGACAAATGGTATGGACCTAGCAGAAGGAGACGTTATTAAGAAGAGGTGGCAAGAATACACAAAAGCTTGTGTGCACCTGTGGTGGATTCGTGTCGATGTATGGCAAACCCAATAGAGTATTGTAAAGTTAAATTTAAAAATAAATAAATTAAAAAAAAATAATAAAAAAAAAATAAAAAAAAAATAAAAAAAGAAATCTTCATGTCCCACATAACCACAATGGTGTGATCACTCTAGGTGAGTACCTACACCTAGACATCCTGGAGTGTGAAGTCAAGTGGGTCTTAGGAAGCATCACTGTGAACAAAGCTAGTGGAGGTGATGGGATTCCAGTTGAGCTCTTTCAAATCCTAAAAGATAAAGCTGTGAAAATGCTGCACTCAATATGCCAGCAAAGTTGGAAAACTCAGCAGTGACTATAGGACAAGTTTTCATTCCAATCCCAAAGGAAAGCAATGCCAAAGAATCTTCAAACTACCACACAACTGAATTCTTCTCACACACTAACAAAGTAATGCTCAAGATTCTCCAAGCCAGTCTTCAACAGTATATGAACTGTGAACTTCAGATGTGTAAGTTGGATTTAGAAAAACAGAGGAACCAGAGGTCAAATTGCCAACATCCATTGGATCATAGACAAAGCAAGAGTGTTCCAGAAAAGCACCTACTTCTGCTTTATTAAATAAGCCAAAACCTTTGACAGTGTGGATCACAACAGACTGTGGAAAATTCTTAAATAGATGGGGGTACCAGACCACCTTACCTTCCTCTTAGGAAATCTGTATGCAGGCCAAGAATCAACAGTTAGAACCAGACATGGAACAACAGACTGGTTTCAAATTTGTAAAGTAATATGTCAAGGCTGTATATTGTCACTCTTCTTATACAATTTATATGCAGAGTGCATCAAGCAATATGTTGGGCTGGGTGAAGCACAAGCTGGAATCAAGATTACCGGGAGAAATATCAATAACCTCAGATACACAGGTGACACCACCCTTATAGCAGAAAGCACAGAAGAACTAAAAAGCTTCTTGATGAAAGTGAAAGAGAAGAGTGAAAAATAGGCTTAAAAACTCAACATTCAGAAGACGAAGATCATGGCATCCACACCCATCACTTCATGGTAAATAGACAAACATTGGTAAGAGTAACTTTAATTTTTGGGCTCCAAAATCACTGCAGATGGTGACTGCAGCTGTGAAAGTAAAAGATGCTTGTTCCTTGGAAGAAAATCTGCGACCATCCTAGACAGCATATCAAAAAGCAGAGACATTACTCTGCCAACAAAATTCCATCTAATCAAAGATATGTTTTTTCCAGTGGCTATGTATGGGTGTGAGAGTTGGACTAGAGGAATCAACCTGCCTGACTTCAGGCACTACTACAAAGCCACAGTCATCAAGACAGTATGGTACTGGCACAAAGATAGAAATATAGATCAATGGAACAGAATAGAAAGCCCATAGATAAATCCATGCAACTATGGACATCTTATGTTAGACAAAGGAGGCAAGAATATACAATGGAGAAAAGACAATCTCTTTAATAAGTGGTGCTGGGAAAACTGGTCAACCACTTGTAAAAGAATGAAACTAGAACACTTTCTAACACCATACACAAAAATAAACTCAAAATCAATTAAAGATCTAAATGTAAGACCAGAAACTATAAAACTCCTAGAGGAGAACATAGGCAAAACACTCTCCAATATAAATCACAGCAGGATCCTCTCTGACCCACCTCCCAGAATATTGGAAATAAAAGCAAAAATAAACAAATGGGACCTAATTAAAATTAAAAGCTTCTTCACAACAAAGGAAATTATAAGCAAGGTGAAAAGACAGCATTCAGAATGGGAGAAAATAAGAGAAAATGAAGCAACTGACAAATAACTAATCTCAAAAATATACAAGCAACTTATGCAGCTCAATTCCAGAAAAATAAATGACTCAATCAAAAAATGGGCCAAAGAACTAAATAGACATTTATCCAAAGAAGACATACAGATGGCTAACAAACACATGGAAAGATGCTCACAATCACTCATTATCAGAGAAATGCAAATAAAAACCACAATGAGGGACCATTTAATGCCAGTCAGAATGGCTGTGATCCAAAAGTCTACAGACAATAAATGCTGGAGAGGGATTGGAGAAAAGGGAATCCTCTTACACTGTTGGTGGGAATGCAAACTAGTACAGCCACTATGGAGAACAGTGTGGAGATTCTTTAAAAAACTGGAAATAGAACTGCTTTATGACCCAGCANTATGCAGCCAAAGATGGAGAAGCTCTATACAGTCAGCAAAAACAAGACCAGGAGCTGACTGTAGCTCAGGTCATGAGCTCCTTATTGCCAAATTCAGACTTAAATTGAAGAAAATAGGGAAAACCACTCGACTATTCAGGTATGACCTAAATCAAATCCCTTATGATTATATAGTAGAAGTGAGAAATAGAATTAAGGGACTAGATCTGATAAAATGTCTGTTGAACTATGGACAGAGGTTCATGACATTGTACAGGAGACAGGGATCAAGACCATTCCCATGAAAAGAAATGCAAAAAAGCAAAAGGGCTGTCTGGGGAGGCCTTACAACTAGCTGTGAATAGAAGGAAGGTGAAAAGCAAGGNATCTGATAAAATGTCTGTTGAACTATGGACAGAGGTTCATGACATTGTACAGGAGACAGGGATCAAGACCATTCCCATGAAAAGAAATGCAAAAAAGCAAAAGGGCTGTCTGGGGAGGCCTTACAACTAGCTGTGAATAGAAGGAAGGTGAAAAGCAAGGGAGAAAAGGAAAGATATAAACATCTGAATGCAGAGTTCCAAAGAATAGCAAGGAGAGATAAGAAAGCCTTCCTCAGCGATCAATGGAAAGAAATAGAGGAAAACAAGAGAACATGAAAGACTAGAAATCTCTTCAAGAAAATTAGAGATACCAAGGAAAATTTTCATGCAAAGATGGGCTCAATAAAAGACAGAAATGGTATGGACCTAACAGAAGCAGAAGATATTAAGAAGAGGTGGCAAGAATACACAGAGGAACTATATAAAAAGAGCTTCACGACCCAGATAATCGTGATTGGGTGATCACTCACCTAGAGTCGGACATCCTGAAGTCAAGTGGGCCTTAGAAAGCATCGCTACAAACAAAGCTAGTGGAGGTGATAGAATTCCAGTTAAGCTACTTCAAATCCTGAAAGATGATGCTGTGAAAGTCCTACACTCAATACGCCAGCAAATTTGGAAAACTGAGCAGTGGTTTTCATTCCAATCCCTGAGAAAAGCAAGGCCAAAGAATGCTCAAACTACCACACAATTGCACTCGTCTCACATGCTAGTAAAGTAATGCTCAAAATTCTCCAAGCCAGGTTTCAGCAGTACGTGAACCATGAACTTTCAGATGTTCACGCTCGTTTTAGGAAAGGCAGATGAACGAGTGATCAAATTGCCAACATCTGCTGGATCATCTAAAAAGCAAGAGAGTTCCAGAAAAACATCTATTTCTGCTTTACTGATTATGCCAAAGCCTTTGACTGTGTGGATCACAATAAACTGTGGAAAAATCTGAAAGAGATGGGAATACTAGATCACCTGACCTGGCTCTTGAGAAACCTATATGGAGGTCAGGAAGCAGCAGTTAGTACTGGACATAGAACAACAGACTGGTTTCAAATACGAAAAGGAGTATGTCAAGGCTGTATATTGTCACCCTGCTTATTTCACTTATATGCAGAGTACATCATGAAAAACTCTGAGCTGGAAGAAGAACAAGCTGTAATCAAAATTGCAAGGAGAAATGTCAATAACTTCAGATATGCAGATGACACCACCCTTATGGCAGAAAGTGAAGAGGAACTAAGAAACCACTTGATGAAAGTGAAAGAGGAGAGTGAAAAAGTTGGCTTAAAGCTCAACATTCAGAAAACTAAGATCATCACTTCATGGCAGATAGATGGAGAAACAGTGAAAGACTTTATTTTGGGGGACTCCAAAATCACTGCAGATGATAATTGCAGCCATGATATTGAACGACACTTACTCCTTGGAAGGAAAATTATGACCAAACTAGATAGCATATTGAACAGCAGAGACATTACTTTGCCAACAAAAGTCTGTCTATTGAGCGCTATGGGTTTTCCAGTAGTCATGTATGGATGTGAGATTTGGACTTTGAAGAAAGCTGAGTGCAGAACAATTGATGCTTTTGAACTGTGTTGTTGGAGAAGACTCTTGACAGTCCCTTCGACTGCAAGCAGATCCAACCAGTCCATCCTAAAGGAGATCAGTCCTGGGTGTTAACTGGTAGGACTGATGCTGAGGCTGAAACTCGAATACTTTGGCCACCTCATGTGAAGAGCTGACTCATTGGAAAAGACTCTGATGCTGGGAGGGATTGGGGGCAGGAGGAGAAGGGGACGACAGAGGATGAGATGGCTGGATGGCATCAGCGACCGATGGACGTGAGTTTGAGAGAACTCCAGGAGTTGGTGATGTACAGCGAGGCCTGTTCTGCGATTCATGGTTTCACAAAGAGTCGGACATTACTGAGCAACTGAACTGAACTGAAGTATTGTATATGTACCTGTATTAAAAATGAAGTACAAGAGAGGGGATTTCCCATGATAGTTCTTGAATGATTGAACTACAAACTGTTTATTTATATTTTGTCAAGCTTAAAAATAAAATGGTCAGTTATTTTACCAGCAAAAGTGGCTTTGTTTGCAAACAACAGAAGAAATGTAATCTGAGACGTCCAAACTACGGCAAACCACTGGCAAATTCATAGAGAAAAGAGCACATCATTACTTTATAGAAAAAAAAAAAAGTCAGCAGTGACTACTTTGAACAGAAGTGCATTTGAGGAAAGTGAGAATTTGGGATGGTGATGGTTTCTCATTGCCTGAACTATTGCTGGTCAAAGAGAAAATATTCCTTCCTCCTGCTTGGGAAGTATAGTGTCTTTCTGTTCAGAAATTAATATAAGCTGTGAGGGAAGGTATATGCATCACAGGTCCTCTTTCAGGCCTCCTCAACTCCATTTTAAGTAAAACTTTTATGATTTCCTGTTTACATATATGTATTACATGTATTTACACCAATCCTTGGTGTTCAGCTCAGTTAGGTTCACCAGTTCTACACGAACTTGTATTTCTACAGAAACAAGACAGGTTGTTTTCATCACCAACGTAAGTTCACTCGCACCCCCTTTTCTCTCTTCCATGTCCTTTATCTTGCAACAACTTCTTGTCTTTGATGATCATCATTTAGTTTTATGTCCTTAAAGTTTATGGAAATAAAATAATACAGCTGGTTCTTTATTTATGTGTGTGTGTGTGTGTGTGTGGCTTCTTTTATTCAATATAATAATTTGATGATTTATCCATGATGTTGTTTCCTTACTTTGGAACTTTCATAGCCATTATCTCTTGAAATATGTTGTCAGCTCCAATTCACTTTCATTTCCTTCTGCATGCATCTTAGGTCACATGATTTCGTACAGATCTTAGATACTCTGTTTTATTTTTTTGCACATTTTTTTTTAAATTTCTATTGCTTTGAATTCAAATTCTTTAATTCTTTCCTATACTGCAATACTTGCAACATTCCCATTTTATTCATTTTAAGAGTCCTTGTCTCTGCTAAAATGCCCTATATATTTATATGCTTCCCATATTTTCAGTTCTATCCTTTAGTATTTTGGCAGTTATTTTATTTTTTTGCCAATTTTGTTGAATTTATATACTGTAAAGCCACTTTAAAAAAAAGTTCAAGAGACTTTTATAAATGACAGTTATCATGAAATCCCTGAATTATAATTTTAATATTTGAGCAATCACTATATCTACTTTTATGACTTTCTTTTCTTCACTATGGACTTCTCTTTCTCTCTCCCTTAGTTTTTGCTTGTTTGTGAGTTTTATAAATTTGTTATTGTATGATGGCCATTTATTTTAAAGAACAATATAGACAGAAATAAATTATTTTTTATTTAGAAATAAAGAATTTACCTTCTCATATTAGGCTGCTTTAATTGGGTACTCAATTTCATTTGTAGTAAGCTAGGCCTGGGTTTTTTGACACATCTATTTAACATGGCTTTAGTTTGTGTTGTTTCATTACTGCTTTTTTATGTTTAGAGATTGATCCCATGTCTTATCTTTCTATCAGGTTTGGGGTATAAGAACTTGTAAGATTCTGGAGCTATCTTTGCACTTTACAGCTGAGCTGCTAGCTTTCCAAATTATGGAAAAATTCTCCCTTCTTCCTGCCAAGATAGAATTATTTTTGCTTCTAGGTTTTTTTTTTTCTTTTCTTTTTTTCTTTTTGCCTTAAAATCTGCTGCTTCCCTGTTCAGTTGCTAAGTTGTGTTTGACTCTTGCAACCCATGGACTGCAGCACACTAGGCTTCCTTGTCCTTCACCACCTCCTAGAGTTGGCTTAAATTCATGTCCATTGAGTTGTGTTATGTAACCATCTCATCTTCTGCCACCCTCTTCTCCTTTTGCCTTCAATATTTCCCAGCATCAGGGTCTTTTCTAATGAGTTGACTCTTCACGTCAGGTGCCAAAGTATTAGAACTTCAGCTTCAGCATCTGTCCTTCTAATGAATGTTCAGGGTTCATTTCCTTTAGGATTGACTGGTTTGATCTCCTTACAATCCAAGAGACTATCAAGAATCTTTTCCAACACCACAATTCAAAAGCATCAATTCTTTCATGCTCAGTCTTCTTTATGGTCCAACTCTCTCATCCATAGATGACTACTGGAAAAGCAACAGTTTTGACTTTTAAATATTCTGTCTAGATTTGTCACAGCTCTTTTCCAAGGAGCAAGCATCTTTTAATTTCATGGCTGCAGTTATTGTCTGCAATGATTTTGGAGCCTCCCCTCCCAATAAAGTCTGCTACTGTTTCCAATGTTTCCCCATCTATTTTCCATGAAGTGATGAAACTCCAGTACTTTGGTCACCTCACCAAAGAGTTGACTCATTGGAAAAGACTCTGATGCTGGGAGGCATTGGGGACAGTAGGAAAAGGGGACAACAGAGGATGAGATGACTGGATGGCATCATCAACTTGATGGATGTAAGTTTGAGTGAACTCTGGGAGTTGGTGATGGACAGGGAGGCCTGGTGTGCTGCGATTCATGGGGTCACAAAGAGTAGGACACGACTGAGTGACTGAACTGATGGGGCCATATTCCATAATCTTAGTTCTTAGTTTTTTGAATGCTGAGTTTCAAGCCAGATTTTCCATTCTCCTCTTTCAACTTCTTCAAGAAGCTCTTTAGTTCCTCTTGACCTTCTGCCATGAGGTGGTATCTTCTGCATATCTGAGGTTATTGCTATTTCTCTCAGAAATTTTGATTCCAACTTGAGCTTTATTCAGATGGGTATTTCACGTGATGCACTGTGCATATAAGTTAAATAAGCAGAGTGACAATATACAGCCCTGATGTATCCCTTTCCCAATTTTGAACCAGTCTGTTTTTCCATGTCTAGTTCTAAGTTTTGCTTCTTGACCTGCATACAGGTTTCTCAGGAGACAGGTAGGATGTAAGTCCAGATGTAGATCTTTAAAGTAGGTTTCTCCCTACTTCAGTTAGACTTCCCTGGTGACTCAGACGGTAAAGCGTCTGTCTACAATGCAGGAGGCCTGGGTTCGATCCCTGGGTAGGGAAGATCCCTTGGAGAAGGAAATGGCAATCCACTCCAGTACTATTGCCTGGAAAATCCCATGGACAGAGGAGCCTGGTAAGCTACAGTCCATGGGGTCACAAAGAGTCGGACACAACTGAGCGACTTCGCTTCCTACTTCAGTTAGTGTCAAATTCCTCACCCTCATCATTCTGCCAAAGATGTGTCCAGATTATTTTGGCTATAAAAGATTACTCATCACTTTCTACTTTCCAAAGTTCATTTCACGGTTTCTTTGCATTTGGATTTTTCAGATGGGCTTAGAGAAAGTATTTTTTTTTGTTGTTGTTATTTATTCGGCTTGTTTTTTTTTTTT
>SJYV01035769.1:78819-98086 GCA_006410875.1 Neotragus pygmaeus
TTAGAGAAAGTTTTTTTTTTTTGTTGTTGTTATTTATTCGGCTTGTTTTTTTTTTTTTTTTTATGGAAAAAGAGACAATCTCTTTTGACTTTCTATATCTTGATTTGTTTCCAAATACTCTGTAATTATCAGAATAGTAAATAAATAGGGTAAAACTTAACCATTGTTCTACTTTGACCAAAGAAAGTGGTTTTAAAATCTATAACACTGTGTTAGACTTTTAAAATAAAACATTTCTTATATATTAAAAGGTAGTTTGCTTGTTGGAAGGAAATATTTCCTATTGGTTTGCCTTTGTAACTTTCATGAATATTGAATTTATAACAAAATTCCAGATTTATCCTCCTGTGAAAAAGCAGTATGTTATCATCATAACAGCTAAAGAGAATCTTACTATCACCATTTATGTAATTAACTTAATCAACTTACAGTTTTCAGTATTCATGATATAAGACACATTAGAATTCAAACAATACAATTTTAGCATACTAAAGTTTGGGGATCAACCAAAGCAAAATAAAACAAACCAACCAACAATAACTAAAACATATAGACTTAATTGCAAATATAAAAACATAGGCTTAGCAGTGTTACATTCATATCTCTAAAAGCCACATCTTTCTAGAAGAAATAACAGGCTCATTTAGAAAAATTGCAGAGGGAATTGGATGATTAATGCAGAATCAATGCTACTACCTAAGAGTCAACCTGATTTATCTTACAATCAACTTGGGAAAACCATTTTGATGTTATGACACAGCAGATGTCAAGTTGTAAACCTTTCACAAAATGATTTCAAGGCAGGAATTAACTTGCTTACTCCGCAGAACCAGGCAGGAGAGAAAAAAATGCTAGTAAGGGTTCACCCAAGGACATTCCTCAAATGTTCCAAGTATTATTTCTTTTTCTCTTTTTTTTTTCCTTCCTCTCTCTCTCCAATCATTCTTAAGATGGACACAAATGATGCAGTCAGCAATGAATCTGACAAGAGTTTCAGTGTCACAAAGAATCTATGTTAGCTTGAAGGCTAAGTGAGGCATTTGACTAAAATGTGCCTGAAATGGATCTAAGCTGCTAAGCAAGTATTTGAAATTTACAATTATTCAGCTTTCCATTTTACAGAATCCTTCAGTTCTTTGAAAAGTGAAGTCTGCCCCCCCTCAGAAATAGTCCTAATTTATCATAGAATTCATATCTCATAAACAAAAGAACTTACTGGAATGTATAAATAGACCAGTTAGTTTAAAAGCAGAGAAAACTCTAATGTAGTGAATCTAAGAATCACTTGATTGACATGAATTGTCCAAAGTTCTTGACTTCTCTGGTGGCTCAGATGGTAAAGCAATGTGCCGGAGACCTGGGTTTCACCCCTGGGTTGGAAAGATTCCCTGGAAGAGGGCATGGTGACCCATTCCAGTATTCTTGCCTGGAAAAATCCATATAGACAGAGGAGACTGATGGCCTACAATCTATGGGGTCACAAAGAATTGGACAATACTGAACTAAGTATGGCATCCATTCAAAAACATTTCAGAAGTCTGAACCCATAGAAGTTGACCTTATTGAAATAAACACTCTTTTCCTTTTGTTTTATGTAATCATTTGCACACACACACTTCAACTCTCCTCCACAATCTCTTCTCATTCTTCAGGCTGAGTCTGAATGACACTTCCTCTCCTGAGAGGCCTTTCTTAACTACTTTATCTCAGCCTCAGCTTCTATTTCTTCCTTCATGGCTCTTGTCACATTGCAGTGAAGCAGGAGACAGACGGGACTCCAGGCTAAACAGTTGCTCCTCTGTTGACAGAAACTCCATAATAGCATAAATTCCATAAAAGTAATATGATGGAGGAGAGTGTTCTCTGTGCAGATAATAGATAAAAGACCACATATTCCTCATTCTCAAAGTCAAGGAGACCTCCCCAGCTACACATGCCCAGAAAGGCTTCAAGGAGGTCAAGATGGAAAGGAATGTCACCTCATGATAAGTGATGTCAACCACCCTTAGCTTCTTCACAGGAATACATCTTGGCTACATAAGAAATGACCACCCACACATGAGGGGTTCCTGAGATATAACAAATATGGCCTTGGGACCAGGAAAATCAAAATTATTGACCAAAGGAAATCTGGAAGAAATGTCCCATAAAAGTGATTCAAAACCACCAAGAATGCATGACTCTCTCTGAGCCTATTCATGTGGCTATGCACACGTCCTGTACTCTTTTCCTTTCTAATAAACACTATACTTGTTTTACTACTTTCCATCATTATGGGAATTACTTTCCACAAAGCTGAAGAACCAGTGGCTTGACACTGTCTGCTGGTCTAATGGCTAGGATTCGGCTCTCTCATTGCCATGATCTGGCCTCAACCTCTGGCTGGAAAGCAGTGCCCTGCTTTAAACCACTGAAGACTGAGGTCCCCCAAGATCAGCACTACTATAAAAGTGCTTCTTTATCACTTTCACCACCACAACTAATTTGATGGATGTAGAACCACATCTGATATTCTGTGAAGTTAGATACTTAGCATCTAGTGCACTAGTACAGAGGAGGAGTTCAGTTAATAAATAATATATCCATCACGGAGTCTCATGTAATCTTTTCGTGTATAGGTATCCTCTCTCTTCTCTACGTGGTAATGAAACTAAGCAAAATAAATTCAACACAACTTAAGGCCAAAAGATAAATTAACTCATACCATAAAAACACAGAGGCTGATCTTCACAGAAATTACAGGATCCAAGCTTTCAAAATGGTATCAGAATACCAGAATTACTGTTTCTCTCTTTTCATCTTTCAGCTCTGATTCCCACTGAGTCAGTGTTATTTTCAAGCAAATAGTTATGTGTAAGAAATGTGTTCTCGAGCAGATGCAGGCTTATGTTTAATCAACTTAGCAACAACAGAAAGAACTCATCTTCCCTGTTACCACAGAGAAGAATCCCCTTAGGACTCTAGGCTGACTGGATTTCTCTGTGAGGCCAAGAGTAAAACGACATTGATTGAACAGGCCTGGTTTACTATCTAAATCTAAAATCCTATACTCATCTCCCCAAATCTTCCTGGACTGACTTTTTTTTTTGCATATAAAAAAGGGTTTATTTTATTGGAGTAAGAAGACAAACAGAATTTGCTTGGAAATCTAAAAGTATCAGCTACTTGATCTACCACACATGTTATTTGTAACTCTTCTATACCCTTCATTATAGTGTGGATTATACAGGTCATCACAGCTTGTATATAAGCTGCTTGTTTGCTGTACCTCAGTTTTCTTTGTATCAAACAGACATCTTGGTTTGATATACTCTTATAATAAATGTCTTTGAATGAATGAATGGATGGATGATTTTTTTTCTGAATTATTCATCAAAAGTTGAGTTGAATTCTTAAATTAAATTTAGTATATAGTTTTGTCTTGTGGGAATCACTCTTTTTCTTAGTAGAGCAGAAGGATAAATGATGATAAAAACAGGTGTTTCTATAGTCAGTGACTATAATTTCACACACGGATTGTTGTTGTTCAGTCACCCAGTTGGCACACCAGGCCTCCCTGTCCCTCACCATCTCCCAAAGGTTGCCCAAGTTTCTGTCCATTGCATTGGTGATGCTATCCAGCCATCTTATCTTCTGACACCTTCTTTTCTTTCTGCCGTCAATCTTCCCCAGCATCAGGGACTTTTCCAATGAGTTGGCTGTTCACATCAGATGACCAAAACACTGGAGCTTCAGCTTCAGCATGAATTCTTCTAACGAGTATTCAGAGTTGATTTCCCTTAAGATTGGCTGATTTGATCTCCTTGCAGGCCAAGGGACTCTCAGGAGTCTTCTATAGCACCACAGTTCATAAACATCAATTCTTAGGCATTCTGCCTTCTTTACAATCCAGCTCTCACAACTCTATGTGACCACTGGAAACCACCACATGCGGAGAGTTGACTCACTGGAAAAGACTCTGATGCTGGGAGGGATTGGGGCATGAGAAGAGGATGACTGAGGATGAGATGTCTGGATGGCATCACAGACTCGATGGATGCGAGACTGAGTGAACTCCGAGAGATGGTAATGAACAGGGAGGCCTGACGTGCTGCGATTCATGGGGTCACAAAGAGCCGGACACGACTGAGATACTGAACTGAACTGAACTGATACATAACTTTTTTGGAAGGGTAATGTCTCTTCTTTTCAGTACACTGTCTAGGTTTGTCACACAAGGATATTCCCCCAAAAAAATATTGCATCAGAGAATTTCAAAATAGTATCATCACAGAGTAACAATAGTGAAATCATTTTGAAAATAAAACACTAAGCCACCATCATTTGGAATAAAATTTAAAGGTTTTGTCCCTCTACTTTTTGTCTCTATAGAAAACAAAAACAAAATTATTTTCTGAGCTCAAGGAGATTTGAATAGACCACAATACATAACACAGACTGTACAGGCTTCACTAATATCCACAGATTCCTTTAATGCTCTACAGTACAGAGTAAAAGTAGCAAATCATGTACAATTTTGAATGTATATGAAATTCTAAAATTATTCTTACTATTTATTGTAGTTTTCAGAATAAAACAAAATGGAAAGTCTCATAGCATTGTGTTTCCTAATAAAATAAATTGGCAGTTCTCAATTACTTACAATTTTTGCTTTCTCTATTGAATACTACAAAGGGACATATGTTGATAATCAGTTTAATTTTGTATTTCATAATTATATAAAAACTTATTTACTTCCCAAATGATTCCTTGCAGAAATGTCAAATGTTAGATGTAAGAACACACAATTATGAGAATTATCTGCAAAGGCTATAATTCCAACATTTAACCTGTTCAATTAATCATTACAGATATTATTGTATTTTTGTGCTTCCCTGGGGTCAGCTGGTAAAGAATCTGCCTGAAATGTGAGAGACGTGGATTCGATCCTTGGGTTGGGAAGATCCCCTGGAGATGAAAATGGTTACCCATTCCAGTATTCTGGCCTGGAGAATTCCATAGACTGTACAGTCCATGGGGTTGCAAAGAGTCAGACATGATGACCAAGCAACTTTTACTTCACTATTGTATTTTTTAACTTTATATTGGAGTGTACTTGATTTACAATACTGTGGTAGTTTCAGATGTACAACAAAGTGATTCAGTTATACATATACATGTACATATGCTATGTGCTTAGTCATGTTCAACTCTGTGACTCCAGGGACTGCAGCCCGCCAGTCCTTTCTGTCCATGAAATTTCCCAGGCAACGTTACTGGAGTCCAATACATATACATATATCCATTTTTTTTCTTTCAGATTATTTTCCTATTTAGATTACTANATGTGTTCTCGAGCAGATGCAGGCTTATGTTTAATCAACTTAGCAACAACAGAAAGAACTCATCTTCCCTGTTACCACAGAGAAGAATCCCCTTAGGACTCTAGGCTGACTGGATTTCTCTGTGAGGCCAAGAGTAAAACGACATTGATTGAACAGGCCTGGTTTACTATCTAAATCTAAAATCCTATACTCATCTCCCCAAATCTTCCTGGACTGACTTTTTTTTTTGCATATAAAAAAGGGTTTATTTTATTGGAGTAAGAAGACAAACAGAATTTGCTTGGAAATCTAAAAGTATCAGCTACTTGATCTACCACACATGTTATTTGTAACTCTTCTATACCCTTCATTATAGTGTGGATTATACAGGTCATCACAGCTTGTATATAAGCTGCTTGTTTGCTGTACCTCAGTTTTCTTTGTATCAAACAGACATCTTGGTTTGATATACTCTTATAATAAATGTCTTTGAATGAATGAATGGATGGATGATTTTTTTTCTGAATTATTCATCAAAAGTTGAGTTGAATTCTTAAATTAAATTTAGTATATAGTTTTGTCTTGTGGGAATCACTCTTTTTCTTAGTAGAGCAGAAGGATAAATGATGATAAAAACAGGTGTTTCTATAGTCAGTGACTATAATTTCACACACGGATTGTTGTTGTTCAGTCACCCAGTTGGCACACCAGGCCTCCCTGTCCCTCACCATCTCCCAAAGGTTGCCCAAGTTTCTGTCCATTGCATTGGTGATGCTATCCAGCCATCTTATCTTCTGACACCTTCTTTTCTTTCTGCCGTCAATCTTCCCCAGCATCAGGGACTTTTCCAATGAGTTGGCTGTTCACATCAGATGACCAAAACACTGGAGCTTCAGCTTCAGCATGAATTCTTCTAACGAGTATTCAGAGTTGATTTCCCTTAAGATTGGCTGATTTGATCTCCTTGCAGGCCAAGGGACTCTCAGGAGTCTTCTATAGCACCACAGTTCATAAACATCAATTCTTAGGCATTCTGCCTTCTTTACAATCCAGCTCTCACAACTCTATGTGACCACTGGAAACCACCACATGCGGAGAGTTGACTCACTGGAAAAGACTCTGATGCTGGGAGGGATTGGGGCATGAGAAGAGGATGACTGAGGATGAGATGTCTGGATGGCATCACAGACTCGATGGATGCGAGACTGAGTGAACTCCGAGAGATGGTAATGAACAGGGAGGCCTGACGTGCTGCGATTCATGGGGTCACAAAGAGCCGGACACGACTGAGATACTGAACTGAACTGAACTGATACATAACTTTTTTGGAAGGGTAATGTCTCTTCTTTTCAGTACACTGTCTAGGTTTGTCACACAAGGATATTCCCCCAAAAAAATATTGCATCAGAGAATTTCAAAATAGTATCATCACAGAGTAACAATAGTGAAATCATTTTGAAAATAAAACACTAAGCCACCATCATTTGGAATAAAATTTAAAGGTTTTGTCCCTCTACTTTTTGTCTCTATAGAAAACAAAAACAAAATTATTTTCTGAGCTCAAGGAGATTTGAATAGACCACAATACATAACACAGACTGTACAGGCTTCACTAATATCCACAGATTCCTTTAATGCTCTACAGTACAGAGTAAAAGTAGCAAATCATGTACAATTTTGAATGTATATGAAATTCTAAAATTATTCTTACTATTTATTGTAGTTTTCAGAATAAAACAAAATGGAAAGTCTCATAGCATTGTGTTTCCTAATAAAATAAATTGGCAGTTCTCAATTACTTACAATTTTTGCTTTCTCTATTGAATACTACAAAGGGACATATGTTGATAATCAGTTTAATTTTGTATTTCATAATTATATAAAAACTTATTTACTTCCCAAATGATTCCTTGCAGAAATGTCAAATGTTAGATGTAAGAACACACAATTATGAGAATTATCTGCAAAGGCTATAATTCCAACATTTAACCTGTTCAATTAATCATTACAGATATTATTGTATTTTTGTGCTTCCCTGGGGTCAGCTGGTAAAGAATCTGCCTGAAATGTGAGAGACGTGGATTCGATCCTTGGGTTGGGAAGATCCCCTGGAGATGAAAATGGTTACCCATTCCAGTATTCTGGCCTGGAGAATTCCATAGACTGTACAGTCCATGGGGTTGCAAAGAGTCAGACATGATGACCAAGCAACTTTTACTTCACTATTGTATTTTTTAACTTTATATTGGAGTGTACTTGATTTACAATACTGTGGTAGTTTCAAATGTACAACAAAGTGATTCAGTTATACATATACATGTACATATGCTATGTGCTTAGTCATGTTCAACTCTGTGACTCCAGGGACTGCAGCCCGCCAGTCCTTTCTGTCCATGAAATTTCCCAGGCAACGTTACTGGAGTCCAATACATATACATATATCCATTTTTTTTTTTCAGATTATTTTCCTATTTAGATTACTACGAGTATTGAGTAGAGTGTTCTGTGCTGTTCAGTAGGTCCTTGTCAATTATCTACTTTACATATAATCATGTAATATATTAATCTCAAACTCCTAATGTATGCTTCACCCTCAGTTTTCCGCTTTGGTTACTATACTGTGTTTTCTATGTCTGTGAGTCTGTTTCTGTTCTGTAAATAAATTCATTTGTATCATTTTTTAAGATTCCACATATAAGTTTCTGTCTGACATTTCACATAGTGTGATAGTCTCTAGGTTCATCCAGGCTGCTGCAAATGGCATCATTTCATTATCTTGTGGCTGGGAAGTATTCCATTGCATGTACGTATCACATCTTCTTTATCCGTTCTCCTCTCAGTTGGCATATAGGCTGCCATCATGTCCTGCCTATTGTAAATAGTGCTGTAATGAACTTTGGAGTGCATGTGTCTTTACTAAGTATGCTTTTTTCTATAAATTCCCAGGAGTGAAGTTGTTGGATCATTTGGTAGCTCTATTTTTAGTGTTTGAAGAAATCACCATACTGTTCTCCATAGTGACTGTGCCAGTTTGTATTTCCACTGACAGTGTAGGAGGATTCTGTTTTCTTCACACCCTTTCTAGTATTTATTGTTTGTAGACTTTTTGATGTTGGCCACTCTGACTGCTGTGAGGTGATAACCTCATTGTAGTTTTGATTTGCTTTTGTCTAATATGTAGTAATATTGGCTACTGTTCATGCACTTTTTGGTCACCAGTATGTCTTCTTTGGAGAATGTCTGCTTAGATTTTCTGTCCATTTTTTGATTGGGCTGTTTGTTTTGTTTTGATATTGAGTCTGACAGCACAAACGTTAGCTATTGGTACAAATTCAGAACAGCTTCTCCCTGTTATTATTGCTTTTATTTCTTAGGATCTTCCAACAGATATTTAAGCAAGCTTTATTTTCTCAGTTCAGATTAATGGACAATCAGACATCTTCTCATATAAAGACTTTTCTCTTTTCAAATACCATGAAAATAGTATTGCCATACAACCTGAATTTGCAGTGGTGATTAAAAGGATAAAGAATGAAATAAAGTAAAAATTTAAAGATTACCTTAGAATTGTAAATTTTAGTCTCTCAAATCTATGTAAACATGGCATGAAGGACATATCAGAGTCAAAATATTAGAGGAAAGCAAATTTGTAGAAATTAACTTGATCCCAAACTTGCCTACTATTTAATAGTAATTAGAGTTAAAATGGTGTACAGAACTCAGACTGGTAATAGAGAAACATAGCAGAAATATTTTGATTCTGTGTAAGTCTTTCACATAGATTTGTAACCACTGTAATAAAAGAAAATTATTTGAGATGTGGTTATGCTTTTATTGACATAGTGAACTACCCAGTATCCAAGATGTTCTGGCAGATAATTTGTTCCCCTTAATGCATTTTCTAGAGCCTTGTCTTCTTTGCTTTATTATAATTATTATTTTTACTGAGACTTATAATAGTCCATCTTCCAAAGGTAAACAAGAACTAGGGTACTCAGTTTCTCTCTAATAACAAAACAGCTTAACAATTTGGAAAGTTACTTTCTCCTTCATAAATTTCACTTAAAGCATAAGTAATGGCTGAATTTAGCATGCACTTTTATGTGACCATTTGACTGACAAAAGTCTTAATTGGCAATGTAAATATTTAAAACTGAAGCAGATTAGGTCTATTGAAATTTGTAAAGCTACTTTACCAGTAAATATGTAAACAGACAAAGAAATGATTATCCTGATACACTCCTTTATTATTAGTTCCTGAATTTCCTATACATCAATGAATAAAAAATATCATCAGGCACCATTAAGCATATCTTTATTTTCCTTTCTTTGTGTTGCTATATGAATTACCCTTTTAAATAATAATGAAAATATATTTTCTTCATTTTAATAAATCATATCATACTACCAACTCAGCTTTCAAAAATTTGAAATTAAAAGTTAGTGTGCTGACCTAAATGGGAGAGGAATCCAAAAGAGAGGGGATATATGTATACACATATCTAGCTCACTTTGCTGTACAGAATAAACTAACACAACATTATAAAGTAAGTAACAGTTCAGTTCAGTTGCTCAGTCATGTCTGACTCTTTGCAACTCCTTGGAAACAGCACGCCAGGCTTCTCTGTCCATCACCAACTCCTGGAACTTGCTCAAGTCCATCAAGTTAGTAATGTCATCCAACCATCTCATTCTCTATCATCCCCTCCTCCTCCTGCCTTCAATCTTTCCCAGCATCAGAGTCTTTTCTTTCTTTTGAGTCAGTTCTTCACATAAGGTAGCCAAAGTATTAGAGTTTCAGCCTCAGCATCAGTCCTTCCAAAGAATACTCAGGATTGATTTCTTTTAGGATTAACTGGTTTGATCTCCTTGAAGTCCAAGGGACTGTTAAGAGTCTTCTAAAACACCACAGTCAAAAGCATCAATTCTTTGGTCCTTAGCTTTCTTTATAGTCCAACTCTCACACGGTATATGACTACTGGAAAAACCATAGCTTTGAGTAGATAGATTTTTGTCAACAAATGAATACCTCTGCTTTTTAATATGTTGTCTAGTTTTTTCATAGATTTTCTTCCAAGGAGCAAGTGTTTTTTGTTTTTTTTTTAATTTCATGGCTGCAGTCACCGGCTGCAGTCACCATCTGCACTGATTTTGGAGCCAAAGAACATAAAGACTGTTACTCTTTCCATTGTGTCCCCATCTATTTGCCATGAAGTGATGGGACTGGATGCCATGATCTTAGTTTTTGAATGTTGAGTTTTAAGCCAGCTTTTTCACTCTCCTCTTTCATTTTCATCAAGAGGCTCTTTGGTTCTTCTTCATTTTCTGCCATAAGGGTGATATCATCTGCATATCTGAAGTAATTGACATTTTCTTTTGGCAATCTTGATTCCAGCTTGTGCTTTATCCAGGTTGGCATTTCCCATGATGTACTCTGAATAGAAGGTAAATAAGCAGGGTGACAATATACAGCCTTGATGTATTCCTTTCCCAATTTGGAACCATGCAATTGCTCCACGTCCAGTTCTGTTGCTTCTTGACCTGCATACATATTTCTCAAGGGACAGGTCAGGTGGTTCGGTATTCCCATCTCTTTAAGAATTTTCTATGGTTTGTTGTGATTTACACAGTCAAAGGCTTTGATGTAATCAATAAAGCAGAAGTAGATGTTTGTTTGTTTGTTTGTTTGTTTGTTTGTTTTTCTGGAACTCTCTTGCTTTTTTAATGATACAAAATGTGTTGGCAATTTGACATCTGGTTCCTCTGCCTTTTCTAAATCTAGCTTGAACATCTGAAAGTTCATAGTTCACATGCTGTTGAAGCCTGGCTTGGAGAATTTTGAGTATTACTTTACTAGCATGTGAGATGAGTGCAATTTTGCGGCAACTTGAACATTGTTTAAAATTGCCTTTCTTTGTGATTGAATTGAAAAGTCATCTTTTCCAGTCCTGTGGCCACTGTTCAGTTTTCCAAATTTGCTGGCATAAAGTGCAACACTCTCACAGCATCATCTTTTAGGACTTGAAATGGTTCAGCTGGAATTCTATCACCTCCAGTAGCTTTGTTCATACTGGTAATTCCTAAGACCCACTTGATTTTGGACTCCAGGATGTCTGGCTCTAGGTGAGTGATCACACCATCATGGTCATCTGGGTCATGAAGATCTTTTTTTATACTTCTGTGCATTCTTGCCACCTTTTCTTAATAATTTCTACTTCTGTTATGTCCGTACCATTTCTGTCCTTTATTGTTCCCATCTTTGCATGAAATATTCCCTCAGTATCTCTGATTTTCTTGAAGAGATCTCTAGTTTTTTTTTTTATTCTATTTTTTTTTCCTTTAGATCAATTTTTTTCTTTAGATCTTTTTTTTTTTTTTCTTTTGCATTGATCACTGAGGAAGGTTTTCTTATCTCTCCTTGCTATTATTTGGAACTCAACATTCAGATGTGTATATCTTTCTTTTTCTCCTTTACCTTTAGCTTCTCCTCTTTTTTCAGCTATTTGTAAGGCTTCCTCAGACAACCTTTTTGCATTTCTTTTCTTGGGGATGGTCTTGATCACTGCCTCCTGCACAATGTCACAAACCTCTGTCCATAGTTCTTCAGACACTCTGAAACCTCTGTCCATAGTTCTTCAGACACTGTCTACCAGATTTAATTCCTTGAATCTGTCATTTCCACTGTATAATCATAAGGGATTTGATTTAGGTTGCACCTGCATGGTCTAGTAGTTTTCCCTACTTTCTTCATTTTAAGTCTGTATTTAGCAATAAAGAATTCATTATCTGAGCCACAGTCAGCTCCTGGTCTTGTTTTTCCTGACTGTATAAAGGTTATCTGTCTTTGCTACAAATAATATAATCAATCTGATTTCAATATTGATCATTTGGTGATGTCCATGTGTAAAGTCATCACTTGCATTGCTGAAAGAGGGTGTTTGCTATGACCAGTGGGTTCTCTTCACAGAATTTTGTTAGCCTTTACCCTGCTTTATTTTGTACTCCAAGACTAAACTTGCCTGTTATTCCAGGTATCTCTTGACTTCCTAATTTTGCATCCCAGTCCCCTATGATGAAAAAGGTTTCTTTTTTTAGTATTAGTTCTAGAAGGTCTGGGGGTCATCATAGAACCATTCGACTTCAGCTTCTTTGGCATTAGTGGTTGGGGTATGGACTTGGATTACTGTGATATTGAATGAGTTGCCTTGGAAACGAACAGAGATCGTTTTTTCATTTTTGAGATTTTTTTTTTAATTTTTTAATTAATTAATTTATTTTTTTTTGGATTTGACTTTACAATACTCTATTGGGTTTGCCATACATCGACATGAGATTTTTGAGATTGCAGCAAAGTACTGTGTTTCAGACTCTGTTGATTATGAGGGGGTACTCCATTTCTTCAAAGGTATTCTTGCCCACTGTGTTAGATAAAATGATCATCTGAATTAAATGCATCAATTTTATTTCACTGATTCCTAAAATGTCAATGTTTACTCTCATCATCCTCTGTTTGACCACTTCCAGATTCCCTTGATTCATGGACTTAAAATTCCAAGTTGCTATGAAATATTGTTCTTTACAGCATCGAACTTTATTTTCATCACCAGCCACATCCACACTGGGTGTTGTTTTCACTTTGGCTCTTTCTCTCCATTATTTCTGGTGTTATTTCTCTACTCTTCCCCAGTAGCATATTGGACACATACTGAGCTGGGGAGTTCATCTTTCAGCGTCACATATTTTTACCTTTCATACCGTTGATGGAGTTCTCAAGGCAACAATACTGAGATGGTTTACCATCTCTTCTCTAGTGGGCCACTTTTTTCCAGGACTCTCCACCATGACCCATCCTACATGGTATGGCTCATGGTTTCATTAAGTTAGACAAGGCTCTGTTCTGTGTGATCAGTTTGGTTAGTTTTCTGTGATTGTGGTTTTCATTCTGCCTGCCCTCTGATGAATAGGATGAGACTTACTGTGGGGGGAACTGGATCTTATTCTCATGGGCAGGCCATGTTCAGTAAATCTTTAATCTAGTTTTCTGTTGATGGGCTAGGCTGTGTTCCTTCCCTGTTGACCCATGCCTCCATTCCTACACACTCATAGGCAAGTCTGGGTCAGTTTCCTGTGGGGTCACTACTCCTTTCTTCTGGCCCCTGATGCACACAAGGTTTTGTTTGTGCCCTCCAAGAGTCTTTTTCCCCAGTCTTGTGGAAGATGTGTAATCCCATTAGCCTCCAAAGTCAAATTCCCTGGGGATTTCAGTCCTTTTGCCAGATCCCTAAGTTAGGAAATCTGCTGTGGGCCTTAGAACATTTTAACAGTGCAAGAATTTGTTTGATATAATTGTTCTGCAATTTGTGGGTCATCTGCTTGGCAACTCTATGGTGGAGTTAATGGAGACCTCTTCCAAGAGGGCTTATGCCACAACCAGGTCTGCTGCACCCAGAGCCCCTACCCTTGCAACAGGCTACTGCTGACCTGTCCTTCCACAGGAGACATTCAAACACTCAAAGGCAGGACTGTCTCACTCTCTGTCAGGTCTCCTGGTGCACATAAGGTTTTGTTTGAGCCCTCTGAACATCTCTGGCAGATATTGGCTTTGATTCTAAATGCATTGTTGCCCCTCTTAGCACAAGCTGGAATCAAGACTGCCAGGAGAAATATCAATAACCTCAGATATGCAGATGAGACCATCCTTATGGCAGAAAATGAAATAGAACTAAAGAGCCTCTTGATGAAAGTGAAAGAGGAGAGTGGAAAAGTTGGTTTAAAGCTCAACATTCAGAAAACTAAGATCATGACATCTGGCCCCATCACTTCATTGCAAATAGATGGAAAAACAGTGGAAAGAGTGGCTGACTTTATTTTGGGGGGCTCCAAAAATCACTGCAGATGGTGATTGCAGCCATGAAATTAAAAGACGCTTACTCCTTTGAAGGAAAGTTATGACCAACCTAGACAGCATATTAAAAAGCAGAGACATTACTTTGTCAACAAAGTTCCATCTAATAAAGGCTATGGTTTTTCCAGTAGTCATGTATGGATGTGAGAGTTAGACTGTGAAGAAAATTGAGTGCAGAATTGATGCTTTTGAACTGTGGTGTTGGAGAAGACTCTTTAGAGTCCCTTGGACTTCTAGGAGATCCAACCAGTCCATCCTAAAGGAGATTAGTCCCAGGTGTTCATTGGAAAGATTGATATTGAAGCTGAAACTCCTATACTTTGGCCACCTGATGTGAAGAGCTGACTTATTCGAAAATATCCTGATGCTGGGAAAGATTTGGGAGGGGTGGGGCGGAGAGAAGGGGATGACAGAGGATGAGATGGTTGGATGACATCACCGATTCAATGGACATGAGTTTGGGTAAATTCCAGGAGTTGGTGATGGACAGGGAGGTCTGGTGCGCTGCATTTCATGGAGTAACAAACAATTGGACACAGCTGAGAGATTGAACTGAACTGAACCATCCTGATGGAGCTGCTCCTTTGCCCTTGTATATTGGGCATCCGTTTTTGGTGAGATCCAACATTCTCCTGTTGATGGTTGTTCAGCAGCAAGTTGCAATTTTGGAGTTCTCACAGGAGAAGATAAGCCCATTTCCTTCTACCCTACCATCTTGTCTGCTATTTATTAGAAATAGTCACTGTTTATTAGAGAAGTGAAAATAAAAACTATAATGAGGTATGACCTCATACCAGTCAGAATGGCCATTATCAAAAAAAAAAAAAGAAAAGAAAAGAAAGAAAAGAAAAAAAAAAAACTGCAAACAGTAAATGCTGGAGAGAATATAGAGAAAAGGGAACCCTCTGGAACTGTTGTTGGAAGTGTAAATTGCGACAGTCACTGTCGAGAACAGCATAAAGTCTCCTTTAAAAACTAAACATAGAACTACCATATGACCCAACAATCTCTCTACTGGGCTTATGTCTTGAATACCCTGAGAAAACCATAATTCAAAATGACACATGTACCCCAATGTTCACTGCAGAACTAATTATAATACCCAGTACTTGGCAACAACCTAAATGTCCAATGATAGATGAATAGATAAAGAAGATAATGGTACATGTATGCACAAATATGTTACTGAGCTTTTAAAAAGAATAAAATTGAGTCCTTTCTAGAGATGCTGATGGCCACATAACCTGCCATCCAGAGTGAAATAAGTCAGAAAGAGAAAAACAAATATCATACATTAATGCATAAATGTTGGATCTAGAAAAAAACTTGTTATGATGAACCTATTTCCAGGTCAGGAATACAGATGCAAATGTGGAGAATGGACACGTGGACATGGGGGTGGAGGGGCAAGGTGAACAAACTGGGAGATGAAGACTGATTTATGTACACTTCCACATGTAACACAGCTAGTGGGAACTTGCTATCAAGCACAGGAATTTCAGCTCAGTGGTCTCTTTTTACCTGGATGGACAGAATGAGGGAGTAGAGCTGGGAAAGAGGTCCAAGAAGGAAAGGATATGTGTATACATATAGCTGACCTGCTTCTTTGTACAGCAGAAGCTAATGCAACATTGTAAAGCAATGTTGTATTGTAAACCAATTAAAATTTTAAAAATCACTAAGAATGATTAAAACCACTGGTGTGGCCTATACTGTTAAGTCTGGTTGGACTCACTGTAGATGATTAATATTTGCTTAATTAAAAGCTATTAATGAAGTTGCCTATATGTTTGTCTTTATTATTGATCAGGTTTTGAAAAATTTCTCTCTGAAGATTTTAGTCAGTGATTTTCTGATGCTTCAGGCTTCCTTGTAGAGAACAGTTAATTATTCTTAAAGAAAATAATGTTCCACCTTATAATATTTGAATTTGACTTCTATTTCCTAAAATTAAAGAAATGTAGAACTTCATTTCTGTGTGAAACCAAATATCTTTAAAATGTATTATCTTTCCCCCTTTGCTAGATCAGTCATTTTTAATAAAATGCAGATACAAGAAAAGAGCTTCAGAAATGTTTGAGGAAAAGATAGATTGAACACTTTTAGTGTTCAATTCAGTTCAGTTCAGTCGCTCAGTCGTGTCCAACTCTTTGCAACCCCGTGAATTGCAGCACGCCAGGCCTCCCTGTCCATCACCAACTCCCAGAGTTCACTCAGACTCACGTCCATCGAGTCCGTGATGCCATCCAGCCATCTCATCCTCTGTCATCCCCTTCTCCTCCTACCCCCAATCCCTCCCAGCATCAGAGTCTTTTCCAATGAGTCAACTCTTCGCATGATGTGGCCAAAGTACTGGAGTTTTAGCTTTAGCATCATTCCTTCCAAAGAAATCTCAGGGCTGATCTCCTTCAGAATGGACTGGTTGGATCTCCTTGCAGTCCAAGGGACTCTCAAGTGTCTTCTCCAACACCACAGTTCAAAAACATCAATTATTTGGCACTCAGTCTTCTTCACAGTCCAACTCTCACATCCATACATGACCATAGGAAAAAACATAGCCTTGACTAGATGTACNGATCTCCTTGCAGTCCAAGGGACTCTCAAGTGTCTTCTCCAACACCACAGTTCAAAAACATCAATTATTTGGCACTCAGTCTTCTTCACAGTCCAACTCTCACATCCATACATGACCATAGGAAAAAACATAGCCTTGACTAGATGTACCGTAGTTGGCAAAGTAATGTCTCTGCTTTTGAATATGGTATCTGGGTTGGTCATAAATTTTCTTCCAGGGAGTAAGCATCTGGAGGAAGGGTATATTGGCTTTTAATTGAAATACAACTACTTGGTGGCTTCTAGTTTAGATTTTCACTCTGTAACCAAAGCCTGCTGATACCCATGACTCTGAAAGTCAAGCTCTGACATGGGGTGTTTGCAGCAAAGTAAGTATTTATTTACAGGACATCATGCAATGGGATGGGGGACCAGTCTCAAATCCACTCCATCTAAGTCTTTGTTTTAGAGACATTTTTTAAGGGGAAGAGCAACGAAGTTAAGTCTTGTCTTGTGACACTTCTTTACCATAGTTTCAGGAGACTGAATGTCTCTGGTTTGTAATTCCCAGGCCAGGTGTTTCATGGGTCAGGGGTTTGTTATCCTTTCCTAATGAAAAAAAAAAAGAAAAGAAAAGAAAGAAACAACTGGGGTTTTATGTTAATGATAATACTGACAGCAGGACTTTTACAATGTAAAAGTACAGCAACAATGTCATCAGCAACACTCATCTGACTCTGGTTGATAGTGTTTATCTAGTATAGGTCAGAGGGGAGAAGAGATGGAATGATGCTTTGAATAGAGATTAATCATAATACTGAGTAGGGAAACTCAGTTTTAGGACTCAGTTTCAGTTTCACTCATTTGTAAAAGAACAAAATGTTTTATTGTATTTCATACCAGCTTATAGAACAATCAATCAGATTTTTATATATACAGTCCTTAAAATTTCATGATCCCATGTCTTTGCATAATATCCATTATAAGCTGTTTGTTCTATTTCTACAACATAGCACAGAACTTAATTTACATTATATACATATATCCTACAATTGCTATGTTGCCTTTGTGACAAAAATCCTTAATGCTATCATGAATCACATGCTTTTTTCCCCCCAAGTTTTAATCATACATAATTAACAAAGCCTTAATTTAGGGTGCAATGCAATGTGATGATCTGGTACATGAATATATAGCATTTTTTTTTTATTAAATAAGGTTAATTTGCTCATCATTCATCTCACGTGGTTATCATTTTTATTGTTGCTGCCATAATGAGAACATTTAAGATTTAGTCTCATAAAATCTTTTTAAATTATACAATATGTTTGCTGTTGTTCAGTTACTCAGTCATGTTTGACTCTTTGCAACCCTATGGACTATAGCACACAAGGCTTCCCTGTCCTTCACCATCTCCTGGAGCTTACTCAAACTCATGTCCATTAAGTTGGTGATGCCATCCAAACATCTCATTTTCTGTCATCCCCTTCTCTTCCTGCCTTCAATCTTTCCCAGCATCAGGGTCTTTTCAGATGAGTCAGTTCATCACATCAGGTGGCCAAAGTATTGGAGTTTCAGCTTTAACATCAGTCCTTCCAATGAATATTAAGGGTTTATTTCCTTTAGGATTGGCTAATCTGTTCTATTTACAATCCAAGGGACTCTCCAACACTACCGTTCAAAAGCATCGATTCTTCAGTAGTCTTCTTTATGGTCCAACTCTCACATCCGTACACAACAACTGGAAAAATCGTAGCTTTGACTATATGGATATTTGTTGCCAAAGTAATGTCTCTGCTTTTTAATGTGCTGTCTACATTTGTCATAGCTGTTCTTCCAAGGAGCAAGTGTCTTTTAATTTAATTGCTGCAGTCACCATTGCAGTGATTTTGGAGCCTAAGAAAATAAAATCTGTCATTGCTTCCCCATCTATTTGCCATAAAGTGATGGGACTGGATGCCATGATCTTAGTTTTTTGAATGCTGAGTTTTAAGCCAGCTTTTTTCACTCTTGTTCTTTCATTTTCCTCAAGAGGCTTTTTAGTTACTCCTTGCTTTCTGCCTTAAGTGTGGTGCCATCTGCATATTTGAGGTTATTGATATTTCCCCTGGCAGTCTTGATGATTACAGCAAGTGATTCACCAAGCCCAGCAATTTGCATGATGTACTCTGCATATAAGTTAAATAAGCAGCATTCAATATACAGCTTTGATGTACTCCTTTCCCAACTTTGAACCAGTCCATTGTTCAACAACCAGTTCTAACTGTTGCTTCTTGAACTGCATGCAGGTTTCTAAGGAGGCAGGTGAAGTGATCTTATAATCCCATTTTTTTAAGAATTTTCCAGTTTGTTGTGATCCATATAATACAATAATGTTAAATATAGTCACATTAGTGAACTATACTTCACTAATAATATGAACTATAGTTCACTTTAGTTAACTATAGACACATTAGTGAAGAGGAACTAAAAAGCCTCTTGATGAAAGTGAAAAAACAGTAAAAAA